>OY763890.1:15625691-16162316 GCA_963667165.1 Barbarea vulgaris
AGATGATTCATGACGTACACGTGACATTAAAATTTAGTAAAATGACGTTGTTTTAAGTTAAAAAAGGAAAAAGATGAAAAGATGAACTATCCCATGATCGAACTAGAGATCTTTTGCTTGTGGACAAAGAACCCATATGTATTCACCATCAGGGGCGGACCTAAGAAGCAGAAAGGTAGGTCAATTGACTTACCCAAAATTTAAATATATACTATATTTGTATGTATTACCCAAAAATATTAAATTGGCTTCACTGGCGCGCGTTCGAATCCTATTCTTTGATAATTTGTTTTAGTTTTATTAAATCAAAACGACACCCGTTTAGGTAGATGTTAAAATCGGCTAAAATTCATATGGTTTAGGTTTAAAATTTGAATTTTTAGATGGTTCATGTTGATAAATGCAAGATACCATATGTTAAGTTGGAAAAATGCATTATGCAAATAGTTTGAGTTGATTTTGGCCGTTTTCCCTCTTTTTTGACATCATGTTTTCACTCTAGCATATTTTGTGCATTAGGGTATCTTTTCATGTTTTTTTTTACTCTCATACCCCTTGTGTCGGTGATATGTGGTGATGGCTTAAACTTTTGAGACTCATGAGTTGCGAGGCTTGTCATGACGAATGGACGAGCTTGACTTTGATCGAAACGACACAAGTTGATGGATTTCGAGTTCAACTTTGGTAACGAAAACTCTGTTCTTCGTTGAATTGAATAGAGAACTTGCTCTGCCAATGATGGAGCTTAAAGTGTTGTGAGGATGAGGTCTTTATCCTGGTGAGATTTTGTTTTGGACGAACTGATGTTAAATTGGCGAGCTGGTGAGATTTGGCGAGCTCGAGCATATGTGAGTTTTAATCTTGTTCAATGGTGTTGGGATTTCTTAGAAGCGAATACGCAGATGCGCTGATACAGATCGGATGAATTGCACAATGGAGACGAGGTCGATCTCTGTAGAAAGATAACTCTTGAGGCTTTCCGTTGATATGTTATAGGTCGCGTGGATCTTTGTGGTTCGCCAGAAAACTTGTCTCGAAGTTGATTGATCTAATAGCGACGGATCTGCGTTTTAGAGTTTTTGACAGATTGTATCGGTCTCAGAAAAACGGCGATAACTCTCATGCTACAGTTCAGATTAAGGCGAGGTCAGGTTCTATGGAAAGCTGGCTCTCGGGGTGTTCCATGGATAGGTTTGCGTCACCTGGGTCGATCTACTCCGTCGGGAAATCACCCTGCAAGATGGCGGCATGAATCTGTTGATATGTATGAAGAATTGAAGGTTGTATTGTTGTCAACGTTAAGCTTGGTTTTCTGCATGAAAAAGTCTCTAGTCCCCACAGACGGCGCCAACTGTTGAACCTCAAAATCCCCACTAGGAGTTTCTTGGCAACAAAGTAACTTGAGATTCAGAGACAAGAAGCTTTAGCTCAACGATGACAAGAAGGGTTAGGGTTTATGCCGATGTCGAATTGGGATTTAGAGTTTTCTAGATTGCTCTCTGAATAGATCATTCGATCTGATTGTATTGTCTGAGATGTCTGAGATGATTCAGAATGTTTCAGGATGTTCGAGATCGATTCTGAGAGATATGTATTATTCGAGATATGTGTACACGAGATTATTTAGGATGATTAAGGATGTTGAGGTCTTCCTTTTCCTTCTTGAATTAGAGTTGCCTTTTCGTCGAAGGTTTCCTTTTCGAGTTCGATTTCCTTTTCTGAATATATTTCCTTTTCCGAGTTGATTAAGTTGATTAAGTCTGTTAAGTCTTCATTAGCCAATTCGATTGGGCTTTAAGAGAAGTTGGTCTTGATTTGGTTCGGGTTATGGTAAGGGTGCTAAACCCGGTACCAACAGCATGAGATTTTTGCTTCATGATTTCGGGGCTGTATATGACTTGCCTTGTTGGGAGTTTCCTGAAGACTACGACATAGATTATCATCCATTACCTTATCCAAATAAGGAATATTTTTCGATGAATTTGTTGGAGACCGAAAATCCACCTTAGCAGATCTTGCTAAGTTGCTGAAGAATGCACAAAAGGAAAACCCTGACCAGATTTTGAAGATTGCTTTAATATTAATCGTTGATGGCATCCTCATTTATCAGCATCAGGTATATCAACCAACATTCAGGTATGTTCAAATGTTGGAGAACCTTGAAACATTCTTAGCTTTTCCGTGGGGAAGGGAGTCTTATTTGAAGACAAGTTCTAAGATTATACATGGGCCAAAGGTTCCTGAAAGCATGGTTGGTCCCATTACGGCTTTGATACACCAATTGCAATAGAAGACTATGCGTGCGTATAATTGGGTTCCCCTGGCTCTGCAGTTAATTTCCTTCAAGAACATATATATCCTATTAGAAATGATTGTTGGTTCTTCAGTTTCCACCACCTTCCTTCAATGGAGTTATGTAAGTCTACCTAGGCAGGCCAGTTTTCAACTATCAGAAGTCCACGAGGTCGAACGTAATCATGATGTAAGAATCTTCAATATCCATATACTGCATATTAGCTTCAGACCGGTCGCGAGCCCTTGTGACCGGTCATGTCAAGAGAGGAGGCACCTGTCATGAGCCCTTGTGACCGGTCATGTCAAGAGAGGAGGCACCTGTCATGAGCCCTTGTGACCGGTCGTGCCAAGAAGGTTGAGACCGGTCACAAGCCTTCGTGACCGATCGTGACAGGGTTTCACTCATTGGATCATATATTCCAAATGGCTGAAGGGATTGCATTGTTTCTTATCCGAGGTGAATCTTGACACTTCTGGCTTTCTATAGACACCAAGAACTCTAAATTTGAGTATCGGGAAGTCCCTCAAAAGGTGCCATACATTTGGTGGTCTGAAACTGTCTAAAAACGGGTTTTCCTCATCCTTTGGTCCATTTTGCCTAAAAACCTAAAAACCTTCTTAAACCTGAATTAAGTGATAAATGGCTCTTTTGCCAAGGTATAACACCAATCTCTTCTCAAAATCATAAGAAAACAATAACTATAATAGGTAAAAAGACGATGTTATCAACTTCCCCAGAGTTAGACTTTGCTTATCCTCAAGCAAACAAGAAAGTAAAGTCATGGAAAAGAGGTTTTGAAAATACGGGGAACTCACTTATCTGTAGGAATCTCGTCTTCGCACTCCTCGTCGCCTTGACCTTTGAACCTACTTTACGTACTTGTCCCATGAGAAGCTTCAACATCCTTTACTCTTAGTCCACGGTCCAAAGGACTTTTCGAGGACACGTTGATCCAATCCAAGCCAAGACATTCTTCATACGGTTCCTTTCCTCTCCCTTTTCTCGCTTCCAAGAGATTGATTTTTCCCTACTTTTCTAGGGTATCATTTTATTTTTTTCTATCGATCTCTTGCTCCTTTTTCTTTGGACTTAGGCTTCCGCGAGGTTCCGAAAGATGCACGGATTTACGCACTATATCCCTCGGTCACATCAGCCCTTGTCCTTTTTCTTTTCTTTTTGTAGATACAAGTCTCCGCGAGGTTCCGAAAGATGCACGGGTTTACACACTATATCCCTCGGTCGCATAAACTCGTTTCCGCTTTTCTCTTCTTTTCTTTTTCTTTTCTTTTCTTCTTTTCTTTTTTCTTTTTTTTAGAGTACTGAAGGGAAGAGCGAGGGGAATCATACTTAAAGAAGTAGTGCAGTGTCTTATGTGGCTCGAAGAGGTCTCGTCCGATGTATATCCAACCCCTAAGTGAGAAATTAAAAGTCAAGGTTAGGTTATAATAAGGGTTAGAGACAACGTTGGATCATCATATTATCCAGTAGAACGAGACTTTTTGAATATTGACTCAGCTCATAGTCTTTCCAAATCGGTTATGTAGTCTAGCATAATCAAGAGTCATAAGAGTCATAGAGAGTAGCAATACTATAAGATGGAACATCCCCCCCCCCCCAGACTTAAATCACACCGTCCTCGGTGGGAAAAAGAAAGAGATGAGGATGAAAAATCAAATGAAAAGGATTTAGAGTTTAAGAACAATCTCACCTTGATGGGATTAAGATATCTTCCTTAGACTCAATCGAGAATTCAATTTTTGTCTTATAGGTCGATGGTGGTGATGATGTGGTGACTAGCCGTTGATCCTTTGTGCTTGACATCGAGTGAACTCGGCTTAGTTCATGGTATTTTAGTTCTGAATCCCTAAGTGCATCCTTCCTGAGACAAAAACCTAAAAACCATCGATAGTCTTAAGAAACAATATAAGTAAAACATAAATAAGTTAGAATAGTGATAGAGTTGTTCTCGTTGTTGTCCATGTGGCCACGGTCGAGATCTTGGTCATGGTGATCGGATTGTTAGAACTGCATGGTCGGAAGTCTGGATGCGGTCATTGGAACAGACTGTGGGATGGATGAATGTGGTGGAGCGGCCTAGGGAGTGTGGCCGTTCTGTGGACGCTTGGCCACACCGGTCTCACATGGTGTTGGCAGTCCGGTTGCTTGTGGCTCTACCAGTCACGGGAGGGTTGGCCAGTGGTGGTTTGTCTCGTTCCTTTTTTGCGGCTTTCGCTCCTTCCATAGTTCTTTGATGTTGCCTTGCTGCTTCCCGGTCATTGGCTTGGCTGGCTTTGGCGGATCGGTCGTTCTCGGCATTCTCGCCCTCGGCCTTTCGGATGGTCGGGACGGACGCGGACGCGGCTCGAGCACGGTGCATTCGGTGTGGAACACGAGCTCTCGGCTTGGCATATGACGCGGTACGGTACGCGGTGCTTGGAAGTTTGACATGCTCGGACGAGATTCGGTCATTGGGGCACTCTCGGACGTGGTACGGGGCTCAGCTCGGTACATTCGGCATTCGAGCATCCTCGGTAAGATGATATCGGACGCAGTACAGGGCTCGGGTTGGCACATTCGACATTCGGGCATCCTCGGTAGGACGCTCTTGGCTCTCGGAGTTTATCAGACGCGGTACATGGAGCAGCTCGACATTTGGGAGGTAGTCTCGGCTCGGCACGGTACATCCGGTACGGGGGTTCTCTGCAGGACGCGAGGCTGGACGCAGCAGGACGTGGCAGGACACGATGCTGGACACGGTAGGACACGGCCAGGACGCGGTCAGGATGATAGTGCGTGGCCTAGGACGCGGCCAGGATGCGGTTTGGAGGGTAAGGTAGCTCTCGGCACGGGTCACAAGTGGCCGTGACCAGCCCGTCCTTCTTTGCGCGACCGGTCACGAGTGGTTGTGACCGGTCTTGCCTTTCTCCGTGCCACCGGTCACAAGGGGTTGTGACCGGTATTGTTTTTCTTCATGCCACCAGTCATGAGGGGTTGTGACCGGTATGGCTCTTGTTCTCTCGACCGGTCACGCATATCGTGACGCGGTCCGGATGCTTGGCTCGGCTCGATGAGAACTCTCGGCAGAGGTCAAAGGTCGTGACCAACCAGTTGCCTTCTGCATAGGACAATAATATGTTTGCCACCAAAATGAACTTGGCATCCTCTCCTTTCTGTCTTTTTGTTCTTTTCTGTTTTCTTCTTTTCTATTTTCTTTTCTTATTTTCATAAAACCTGAAATGCAAAAGCAAAAATATAAACAAAATCAGCAGAAGCAAAGTAAAGCTAAAAACTAAAAAAAAAATTGAAAAAGAAAAACTTACAAGTGGGTTGCCTTCCACTAAGCGCACTTGTTTAACGTCGTTGGCTCGACGGTTGTGCCTTTTAGGCGGATTTGGATGAATCACTTGTCCTTAGACAAACCTTCTTGGAAACCTCTCCATTCCGGTACAATGATTCTCCGAAGTTGTCCCTAGGTCTGTCAAACGGGTCTGCCCGCTCCCGCCTGGGTCAGACCGCCGGAGACCGCCATTCGCACCAGACCGCCGCGGGTGTGCCCGCAAGGACCGCGGCCACGGAAGAGCATGTCCATACCCGCCCCGCGAAGAGTAGCGGGTAAACGGGCGAGGTCCGCGGGCACTGTGAAGCTTCGATTTCCGGATTTGCATGTCGATTTCCAGTGGATCTGCGGTGGATTCACGGCGGCTCAAGCTTCGATTATCACTCAGGTTTGTTTCTTCTTAGATTTTTAGATAGCTAATAACTGAATCTTCATCAATTGCTAAGAATTGAATTCTTTGATCGATTAGGAACTGCTACTTCCATTTCATTTTATTTGTGTTCATTGGATGCTAATTGTTTCGATTAAAGTAAAATTGTTTGAAATCTCTTCTTGAAATTAGTTTTCTTCGAATATATAAATGCATTACTTCTTGAAATTGTTTCGATTTCACTGTCACTGTTTGTAATTGTTCACCAAGTACTATCATGGTTTATGTAAGCAACATCTATGGCCTTTGTTTCACTATATGCTTCCCTAGTTCCCTTAACATGTTGTGCTGTTTAAGATGGTGTAGTATATTGGGAAAACGTATGATGTAGTCTATAGTACTCTCAATGACATTATCTCCTGGGTCATTGAATAGTTGCATGTTCTGTGAACACACTCTCAATGACATTATCTGCTGCCATCAGAATGTTAGCTTGGAAAAAAGAAAATCATGTACCGAGTGTCACATTAATGCTCATTTAGACCTGTTAAGAACATCATATGTTCCATCATCGGTTGCCATATTTTTTAATTGTTAAAGGTGCCAATCTCGAGTTGGTGTTGGCTTTAAAAATGCAGATTTCGCTATTACCGATCACTTGGGATCAACATTGCCTCGTTGGTGTTCAGTAGACTGATGTCTACAGAAGAAAATATTTGGCATTGTTATTCAGGCTTGCTGGTCTGTGTTGTCGGTAAGGCTGCTTTGAGACTTATCAACTCCAGGACCTTTAGTGTATCTTTAATTATTCTATGGTGCCAAGCTTATGAAAAAAATTCTATAGTGCTGCATTTAACTATTTTTGCTGACTTGTTATGTTTTTTGCTAAAATCTACAATTTATACTGTGTCATTGATTTCATCTGTTTTGTCCTTGTATAATCATGTTCTGATACTAGCATTACCTGCTGTGTGAGATGTTATGATATATTTATTGTTTCTAATGGGAAGTTTCATTGTTATACCTTATGAGTCCATTATGCTGCAAAAAAGAGTATGCTTGTTGTCTCTGAGGTTATCGGATGTTCTCCTTCTTTAAGCAATCCTAAAAATGTTTTCTGCTTGTGTTTATGTGCTGGAGAGTTTAATAAAAAAAGTCTAACACTCTGTATCATACAGCAGGTTTAGTCGCACCCTCTGTATCGCGGACTGCCCGCCTCGCCCGCGAAACCGCCACAGAGCAAGCTTTTGCAAAGGGGGTACCCGGTGGTAGTCTTCCAACGGCTCGGTTGAAATCTCTGATCTCCCATGCGCCTAACTTGCGTGGGAATCAGTGGTTCCTTAAATCATTGGGGACGTCTGAGTAATGCTCCCCCTAAAGGTAACGGTTCCTTTGCTTTTAGGAATATATTCCTTATGTCTTCCACCTGTTCCTTGCTATCATTAAAAAAACAGTCAATGTTATAATCAATCCAAGCATTCATGAAAGACGTACCCGGGGGTAAAGTTTTAACGACTTCATTGAATCTTCCCAAATCTGCTTCGCTTATGCGTCTCCTACGCCATAGACTTCGGATCTTGGTCGGGACTTCCGAGAAAAGGAAGAGTCTCGTTTCTCTGAAACAATCCTTAACGTGTTCATGTGTTTTGTAACTTTCCATGAAGAAACGTTTAAGTGGGAACTTGGCCCATGCTTCTTCATAGGGCATATGAAGAGGTATGGCCTTGACCAATCTACGAAACTTATCTTCAGGTGGCTCATCAAACCGCGAAAAGGTTTGAATCTCTGCAAGTTCCGCGATCCTTTGCTCTTCTTCCTCCTCAGGATCTTCCTCGTCAGAAGACTCTATACCTTTTCTAACTCTCCTAAGTCTCCGGTTTCCTCTCGAATGGTGACAGCATTGCAAGCTCCTATCGGATGGTTGTCCTCTGGGGACCATTCTGATGTCTTGGATTGATCCGTGAGCTTCTCCTCATGTGCTATATCCTCTTCCTCTTGCTCACAAGCTTCATATGCGTGATCATCCTTTCACTTTGAATACTCAATTGGATCACTGAAGCCTTGTTGCAAAGATTCAACCTTCCATTCTAGATGCTCCTCCACGGCATTGATCTTATATCCCGTGTTGGTTGACATTTGATTTAAGTTTACTCACGTCATAGTGTTGATCAAGTAACTTGTTGTTGAGCTCCTCAACTTGGTCTTCCACTTGTTTGATGTGGCACGCGAGAGTGAATAGCTTTGAGCTGAAATCTGTCCCAAACCTTGAAAGTTTGTTGTCGACTTCTTCTTTGTGCTTCCTTTGTTCCTAGGCAAGTTGTATCATGAGGTCCATGAGCTTATCCTCAGTACGTGATGTCCTTGAAGTGAACTTAGGAGTATCATACAAGCTCTGGTCGATGGCATCAATCCTCATAACTTCTTTGGAATTGAAGTCCCGATTAACTGCAAAACAGAAATCTTCCGCAAGGTGCGGGTTAAGTGAATGAGTAGCCAAAGAGTTAGAGTTACTCACATATCGATCTCCAGAGGATCGAGTAGGATGGCAACGAGAGTGTGCCATGAGTGGTGAATCACAAGATGGCCGAGAGTGGCCGTGGTGGTTCCCACGAGTCGAGCTTGCTACGGATTCGGAGGTGACTCCATGCGAAGCTCTGTG
Source organism: Barbarea vulgaris (assembly GCA_963667165.1). Classification (NCBI taxonomy): domain Eukaryota; kingdom Viridiplantae; phylum Streptophyta; class Magnoliopsida; order Brassicales; family Brassicaceae; genus Barbarea; species Barbarea vulgaris. The sequence continues at coordinate 15,634,354 of OY763890.1, forward strand.
ATATGCTGATGAGGACAGAGAGACCAAGACCATTGAAGCTGAAGAGGAAGTTATCATACCCGTCATGAGGCGTACACCAAGAACAAGGTCAGGTACAAAGAGCTTACGAGAGGAGTTTAACAAGTCATTGGAAAGCTTACTCACCCTCATTGAGCATGAAGAACTGAAAGGAAATCTACTGACTAAATAAATCACGCAAGAGACTCCAATAGCGCCTCAAGGAGAATCAAGCCTCACGAAGCTCCAAGACGATGAGGAAGATCAAGATAAAGATTGTGCTGGGCTTAAGAGACACCAGGGACTTTACATCAACAACAAAGAGCACGACACCATCTGCTTGCAACCCAAGGAACAAGATATCACTTTCTTACCAGTTTTACAAGGCTGCACCAGAGCTTCTTTGTTTGTCATTTCGGCCAAGGAGGGCTCAGAGGCTCCACACGACTAGGAGAGGTCCTAAGGGGATCAAACCTGCAGGTAAGCATTTGAATTTAAATTACTCACGAGTTTCCTTTTCTGTTTTGCAGGTTTTATCATTTTTTTTAGTTTAATCCTTTTCTAGTTTATTTTAGAATAAGTCCTTGTATTTTATTTCTATTTATTTTTGGCCAAGAAGGCCTAGCTGCTGGACTATATAATAAAGTCCCTTCTCAGCTTTGTAGTCACGTTTTTGATATCAATAAAATACCAAGTTTTCTTTGAGAGAAAGCAGCAGCCGCTCCAGCCTTCTTGTGTGCGATTCCTTGAAGCCTGAGTGTTCAAGACTTATCACGAATCAGTTCATAGCTTCGTGTGGTGTCTATCACCTTCCCCAGTTCGTGTTCCATTCATTCATCACCTCAGATTCTTCTAGAGGGAGCTGTACGGCCAACTAGTTGATTCACCATCCCCCTGTCCTTAAAGGAGCAATACTCTTGTTCCCGTATCATCTGGTATTCAAAGCTTAGGCTTAAAGCATCAGGTGAATCTATCCCTTTTTCATTTCTATTGTTGTCTTATTATTTTAATTGTCAAAAAAAAAAAAAAGATTGCAGGTTCTGAATTGGTAGTTGTTCTCGTCAATTGCTGTTGTTATTGTTTTTTTGTTTCTGTTTTTTTTGTTTCTTTTCTTATTGTCGCTCCATATCTATCAGAAAATCCATAAAAATTGTCTGCTTTTATCGTTGCTTCAGTTTATTTAAAATCAAAAATTAAAAGAAAAAAAAAAAAAAAATTAGGGTTCATCGCCGCTGCATCTTCTTTTTCTCAATCTGTCGTTGTTGCATTCTAAAATTGTTTACTGCTGCATCATTCTTACGTGTCTTGTTATTGTCTGATTCCTTACTTATTTGTCACGTTTTGCTTGCTGTCCTTTGCTTATTTGTGTTGCATCTTGTGTCGTGAGTGTGCTTGCTTGCTCTGTCCCAATTATTAGTCGATTTTAGTTGCATAAGTTGCTAGTTGTTTGATTCTTGTGTCTGCATCACTTCATCTTTTACAAAAAAAAAAAAAGGGATTAGCTTCTTGTTTACAGTTCTGTTCATCTCATCACGTTGCATCCGTTTGTTTTCATTCCTTATTTTTCTAATATTTCTTTGTATTGTTTCAATTCCTTTTGCATTTGATATATTTGTTTTGTGTACCTCAGCTCGTAAACAGATATGGGAGAGGAAGTCCCCGTCAACATGAACAAACTCCTAGAAGCCATTAGGTCCGTTAACGACTGTCTCGCACGCCTAGAGGCACGACCTCAGCCAGCTAGAGGAGGACAGGGGGAACACCCCAACAGACAAAGACCTCCACCAGAAGATGAGGTTGTTGAAGACTCGGAGGATTATGAAGAGGATCCATTACCGGCACCCAATATTCGAGAAAGGAGACATGATAGGGCTAGAGATCGGAACTTTGATGAAAATAGGCCCCTGCATGAGGGTAGAGACTTGAAGCTGACCGCACCAACGTTCGCTGGAAGAGTTAATCCTGAAGCTTATCTCGATTGGGAGAAGAGGATGGAGTACATCTTTGAGTATTACAACTACTCGGATGCAAGAAAAATTTCACTAGCTGCAGCTCAACTTACCGAGAACGCTTTAGCTTGGTGGGATCGTGATGTTTCAGAAAGGAGAAGACTTAGACATGCTCAGATCAACACTTGGGAAGACATGAGGTTCAGCTTGAGGAAGAGATATGTACCAGCTTATTTCCACCGAGTGCTACAGAAGAAGTTTCGAAAACTTACTCAAGGAACAAAATCTGTGGAAGAATACTTTGAAGAATTTGAGACTCTCAAGAACAGGTTAGGAACTGAAGATGCCGAGGAGACCTTGATGGCACAGTTTCTTGATGGATTACATGATCGGATAGCAAGGAAAGTGGAGAGGCAAGCTTACCATGACTTTGATGAGCTATTACATCTCGCTGTTCAAGCAGAACAACATATCAAGAGGAAGACCACTTCTGCTCCTAGAAGCAAGCCGACTTGGACTACCCTACCACCGAGGAATCTAGATAAGGGCAAGTCCATTTCTAAGGACTCCAAATTTAAGAGACAAGCACCAGAAACGTCTAAAGGCACCAGACCCGAGCAAGGTAAGTTTCCTACACAAAGATCTCGTGACATTACATGTTTTAAATGCCAGGGAAAAGGACATTATGCAAGAGAATGTCCAAACCAAAGGGTAATGATTCTTAAGTCAAATGGCGAGTACGAGTCACAAGATGAGGCTGAGGAAGAGCAAGTGGAATCTGAAGAAGACATAATAGATTATCCAGAAACGGGAGAGCTGCTAGTCATAAGGAGGGTTCTTAGCGCGCTCTATGACCCGGAAACTATTCAGCGAGAGAACATCTTCCACTCTCGTTGCACAATTAACTCTAAGGTATGTAGTTTAATTATCGATGGAGGTTCATGCACTAACGTGGCCAGCAAGTATTTGGTTGATAAGTTAGGACTTCAAAAGATAAAGCATCCACGGCCTTACAAGCTCAAATGACTTAACGATGAGACTGAGCTTAAGATCTCCGAGCAAGTCACCATTCCCTTCAGCATAGGTAAGTACACAGATCAGGTTGTGTGCGACGTAGTTCCCATGCAGGCTGGACATCTTTTACTAGGGAGGCCATGGCAGTTCGACAAGGAGGCTTTACACAACGGGCGCACCAACTATTATACTTTCACACACAACAATAAGAAGCACAACCTAGCGCCTCTTACTCCACAAGAAGTGTATGAAATGCAGAAAGCTATGGACAAAGGGGTCAAGGTAAGTAAGACTAACCTTTACATTACTCCCACTACTGTTTCTAAATCACTTGAGGCAAAAGAAACGGTGCTACTAATGATTTTCAAGGAAAGCCTAGTTTCAGGTCAAGAGCAAGAAGACCCACCATCGGCTGTTCTGGAACTTTTGGAGAAGTTCACCGACGTGTTTCCTGAAGAAATACCCCCAGGCCTTCCCCCGGTTAGAGGAATTGAACATCAGATCGATCTAGTACCCGGCGCACCATTACCAAATCGAGCAGCCTATAGAGTTAATCCCGAAGAGGCTAGGGAACTAGAGAAGCAAGTGCAAGATTTGATGTCAAAGGGATATATCCGAGAGAGTTTAAGTCCATGCGCCGTACCTGTGATCTTAGTGCCTAAAAAGGATGGAACATGGAGGATGTGTGTCGACTGTCGAGCAATCAACAATATTACCATCAAATATCGGCACCCTATTCCACGACTTGACGACATGTTAGATGAACTCAATGGTGCTACTATATTTTCAAAAATTGATCTAAGGAGCGGGTGCCATCAGGTTCGGATGAAGGAAGGAGATGAATGGAAGACAGCCTTTAAGACTAAGAGGGGTCTATACGAGTGGTTAGTGATGCCGTTTGGTCTCACCAACGCCCCTAGCACATTCATGAGGCTCATGAACCACATTCTAAGGGCCTACATCTGTAAGTTTGTCGTGGTATACTTTGATGATATCCTTATTTATAGTACTTGTCTTGCTGATCATTTGACACATTTAGAACAAGTACTTGAAACGCTTCGGCTAGAACACCTGTACGCAAACCTAAAGAAATGCACATGTTGCACTGATCAAGTTGTGTTTTTAGGATTTGTTGTAAGTTCACAGGGATTAAAGGTCGATGAAGAGAAGATCAAGGCGATACAAGACTGGCCAACCCCAACAACGATAGGGCATGTTAGGAGTTTCCATGGACTGGCCAGCTTTTATAGGAGATTTGTGCGTGACTTTAGTACCATAGCTGCCCCACTCACCTCAGTAATCAAGAAAGACGTTGCATTTAAATGGGGGCCAGCGCAGGAGGAAGCATTCAACAAGCTCAAAGACAGTTTAACCCATGCACCGGTTCTGGTACTTCCAAACTTTGATAAAATGTTTGAAATTGAATGTGATGCCTCTGGTACAGGCATAGGAGCTGTTTTAACTCAAGGAGGAAAACCAGTGGCCTATTTTAGTGAGAAACTCAATGGAGCTTCTCTAAACTATCCTATCTACGACAAGGAACTTTATGCATTGGTAAGGTCTCTAGAAACATGGCAACATTATTTATTGTCAAAAGAGTTTGTTATTCATACAGATCATGAGACACTCAAACATCTGAGAGGACAAACCACACTCAAGAGGAGGCACGCCAAGTGGCTTGAGTTCGTAGAGACTTTTCCTTATGTAATCAAGTACAAGAAGGGTAAGGAAAACATCGTAGCCGACGCCTTGTCACGGAGATTTACATTGATTAGTACCATGGAGGCGAAGATAATGGGATTCGAGCATGTTAAGGGATTATATGAAGCTGACCCAGATTTTCAAGAAGCCTACAAGGAAACAAGTAAAGCCGCATTTGGAGCATTTTATCAACAAGACGGATTCTTGTTCAAGGACAAGAGACTTTGTATTCCCCAAGGTTCCATGAGAGAGTTACTAATCCGAGAAGCACATGGAGGAGGACTTATGGGCCATTTTGGCCGAGACAAGACTTTAAGTGTGCTTATGGATCACTTCTATTGGCCGCATTTAAAGAGAGACGTTGAGAGGTTATGTGCAAAGTGCATCACTTGCTTAAAGGCAAAATCCAGGTCACATCCTTATGGTTTATATATGCCTTTGCCTATTCCTAACCTACCTTGGGTAGACATCTCTATGGACTTTGTTTTAGGTTTACCGAAGGTCGACCACAAGGATTCTATCTTTGTAGTTGTTGACAGGTTCTCCAAGATGGCTCATTTCATCCCATGCAACAAGACAAACGACGCCACCCAAACGGCCGACCTCTTCTTTAAGGAAGTAGTACGTTTACATGGAGTGCCCAGAACCATTGTTTCAGATCGTGACACCAAGTTTCTGAGCCATTTCTGGAAGACCTTGTGGAAGAAGTTGGGAACTAAGCTCCTCTTCTCGACTACTTGTCATCCCCAGACCGACGGTCAAACAGAGGTAGTAAACCGTACACTCTCAACCCTACTGAGAGCAACGGTTGGTAAGAATTTAAGAAATTGGTTGTCTTGCTTGCCTTATATTGAATTTGCGTATAATCATGCTAGGCATTCAGCTACTAGGCAATCTCCCTTTGAAATTGTTTATGGTTTCAATCCTTTGACTCCATTAGATCTCTCACCACTGCCCCAAGCTATATATTCTAGTACTGCAGGTGAAACAAAAGCGGATTTTGTGAAGAAGCTTCACCAACGGGTCAAAGAAAATCTAGAGAAAAAGACGGAGAAGTACAAGCAACATGCTGACAAAGGACGGAAGGAGATCACCTTTGAACCGGGAGAATGGGTGTGGTTACACCTGAGGCATGAGAGATTTCCCAACCAGAGGAAGTCCAAGCTGGCACCTCGAGGAGATGGACCATTTCGGGTGTTAGAAAGAATCAACGATAATGCATACAAGCTGGAGTTGCCAGGTGAGTTAAACATTTCCCCAACTTTCAATGTCCCTGATTTAGCTCCTTTTAGTGCAGCTGAACCAATTCTGAGGTCAGAACCTTCTCAAGAGGGAGGGAATGATGAGGACATAGAGACCAAGACCATTGAAGCTGAAGAGGAAGTGAGCATACCCGTCATGAGGCGTACACCAAGAACAAGGTCAGGTACAAAGAGCTTACGAGAGGAGTTTAACAAGTCATTGGAAAGCTTACTCACCCTCATTGAGCATGAAGAACTGAAAGGAAATCTACTGACTAAAGAAATCACGCAAGAGACTCCAATAGCGCCTCAAGGAGAATCAAGCCTCACGAAGCTCCAAGACGATGAGGAAGATCAAGATAAAGATTGTGCTGGGCTTAAGAGACACCAGGGACTTTACATCAACAACAAAGAGCACGACAACATCTGCTTGCAACCCAAGGAACAAGATATCACTTTCTTACCAGTTTTACAAGGCTGCACCAGAGCTTCTTTGTTTGTCATTTCGGCCAAGGAGGGCTCAGAGGCTCCACACGACTAGGAGAGGTCCTAAGGGGATCAAACCTGCAGGTAAGCATTTGAATTTAAATTACTCACGAGTTTCCTTTTCTGTTTTGCAGGTTTTATCATTTTTTTAGTTTAATCCTTTTCTAGTTTATTTTAGAATAAGTCCTTGTATTTTATTTCTATTTATTTTTGGCCAAGAAGCCCTAGCTGCTGGACTATTTAATAAAGTCCCTTCTCAGCTTTGTAGTCACGTTTTTGATATCAATAAAATACCAAGTTTTCTTTGAGAGAAAGCAGCAGCCGCTCCAGCCTTCTTGTGTGCGATTCCTTGAAGCCTGAGTGTTCAAGACTTATCACGAATCAGTTCATAGCTTTGCGTGGCGTCTATCACCTTCCCCAGTTCGTGTTCCATTCATTCATCACCTCAGATTCTTCTAGAGAGAGCTGTACGGCCAACTAGTTGATTCACCATCCCCCTGTCCTTAAAGGAGCAATACTCTTGTTCCCGTATCATACGCCAAGAGTTGCACAAGTGTAAGATTCTGGAATTCCTCAAGAAGAACGTTGAAGTTCATCCTTAAGATCTCCTGAAACAAAGAAAAACAAGAACGAAATTTAAAAGCAAGGTGTCCTAGATGTTACTCTAGTTCTTAGATCTGCAAACAAACAATCTCTCCCCGGCAATGGCGCCAAAAAGCTTGATGCGTGTGTTATTTCGCTTCAGTCTTTTACCTCAAAGAGCACACGACTACTGCAAGTGCACATCAAACGTATGTAGTACTTAAGGATAGAATCCCATAGAGAGAAGTTGTGTTACAAACCTTATAGACCAAAGTATAGCTAGAACTCAGATTAGGGTTTGGTTGATTGTGTGTCACGGTAACAAGTAATGAAAGCAAGTAAATAAACGGTTGTAAAACAATAAAGAGAAAGCGTTGGGCATTCAAGGGATCACATGGGGTTCAGAGATCTATCTATTCAAGTGAAACCTAAGACAATCCATGTTTATTTTCAAGTCTCGGACATACGAAGCACTAATGAACGGTTAACCTAATCTCTTAGAGATAGCCATCTAAAATCCCTATACTCCGTTACTCAACTCACGCAGGAAACGACACATAGATCAAAGCATTAATAACAAGTTCGATTCTAGTCCATGAAGTCCTATAGGTAAGTGGTATGTGCTTCCTATAACATAACATTCATCCAAGCTAGGTTCTAGCACTTAGGCAAGCGATTAGCAAAACCTAACTACCTATGATCAGAGCTAGTTCATGACCCTAACAACACGCATTACAAGCAAACTTAGATAGAAAGAACAGTATAAACGATCACACAAGGCTTAGATCTCGCCACCTAACCTATAGATCCATCGCCCCCTTTGGTGTCCCCTTTAAACCCAACAAGTAAACTACTCAAGCATACTTAAAGGAATCATCAAAGCAAGGTTTAAAAAATTCATAAGCATAAACTGAATAGATATAAGAATAAGGTTCTGAGATTACTTCTATAAAAGAGTTTACAAGATGTAAGGAATTTTCCTTAAGAACAAAGAAAGAGTAACAGAGAGAGGTGATGAACTTCAAGAACTTTGCAAGAGAGGTGAGGCGGCTACTCTTTTGAGTCGGTCTAGGGCTTCATTGGGCCGAGGAAACCGTTTAAGGAAACTTAGGGTCGGCTAGGTTCAGACCTGTCATGAGCCCTTGTGACTGGTCGTGTCAAGAGAGGAGGCACCGGTCACGGGCCCTTGTGACCGGTCGTGCCAAGAAGATTGAGACCAGTCACGCTCATGACCGGTCGTGATAGAGCTTCACTCATTGGATCATATCTTCCAAACGGCTGAAGGGATTGCATTGATTCTTGTCCGGGGTGAATCTTGACACTTCTGGCTTTCCATAGACACCAAGAAATCCAAATTTGAGTATGGGAAAGTCCCTCAAAAGGTACCATACATTTGGTGGTCTGAAACTGGCTCTTTTTTCAAGGTATAAAACCAATCTCTTCTCAACATCATAAGAAAACAATAGCTATAATAAGTAAAAATACGATGTTATCACCCATAAAGCAAATAGAAGAAGAAGAAAGAGATAAAGAAGAACAGAGGTGATGTAAATTCAAGAGATGAGGCTCGGCTTCAAGGACTTGGAGGCGACGAGAGGGGCTCTTGGAGGAGGCGGCTCTCTGTCTCTGGATCTTTGAAGTTGGCTCTCTGAGTTGTAATTAGGGTTCCACACGAAAATATTAGGTTTAGGGGAGTATTTATAGGGTTTTGGGCTTAGGAAATCGGATTAGGGCTTCTTGGGACAAAAATACGTAGTTTCACTAAGTGCTGGGATGAGAGCTTCAGGACCGGTCACGAGCCTTGTGACCAGTCATGCCAAGAGATCTGGCACCGGTCATGGGTGTTCTGGCCGGTCGCGGCCTTAGTCTCCCGACCGGTCACAGCTCTTCTGGCATGTCGCGACAGTGCTGCATTCTTCGGGTTATATCTTCCAAACGGCTGAATAGATTACATTGATTCTTGTCTGAGGTGAATTTTGACTCTTCTAGCTTTCCATAGACACCAAGAAATCCAAATTTAGGTTTCAGAAAGTCCTCCAAAAGATGTCATACTTCTAGCGGTCTGACACTGTCTAGAAATGGGTTTTGCTCGCCTTCTTGTCCATTTTGCTCAAAAACTCATAAGTAACTCCAGGGGGCTCAAATGGTGGAAAATGCCTTCAAAATATCCATAATCACTTGTTTTCTTCTTTAGAAACCTATTAAAAATATAAGAAAAGTGGGATTAAATACGATGTTATCAGCTTTGAGAGGCTCCAAGATCACACATGCAGTTCTTGAAAGCTAATGGACCTATAGAGCATGGTAGAGTGAATGAAACAGGTTCATCTAGCTTTTCTTTAACAATCTTCTTCAGTATGATGGCACTACTTTCATGGTTTAGTACTTCCATTGCCTGAGCTTCCTTCTTCCTTTTCAATATTGCATCCTTCAAGAACTTTTCATATTGAGGCACGTGCAAAAATCATCTAGTAGAGGCATCCTGACTTTAATCTCCTTCATCTGCCTATCAAATTGAGCCATATAGTTTTCCATCAACTCTTTTTTGAATCTTCCTGGGAATTGAAGTGGTGGCTCGTATGGAGGGGGAACAAAAAGTGTTTCCTTTTTATTGGGAGCAGCTATTTTTCAGACTTGATGGGCTTGAATCTGGTTGCTTCTCGAGTCTGTCTCCTTGTGTGGAGTTTTCAGTCTGAGCTTCTTTTTGATAGAAATCCTCCCCATCCTGAATTTCAATGCCCTCAGTGATTGGAGTATTCTCTCCTGTGGTAGGTTACTCTCTGCCACTTCTCAGTGTGATTGCATTTACATGAGCAAAATCCTTGAGGTCTTGGATAGACTTCCCTGGAAGTTGTCTTGTAGGCTGAGTAGAAGAGGTAGATGTACCTTTGTTTTCCAAGTATTGCAATCTGGAGTTCATTGTCTCAACCTTATTGTTGAGAGCATTGTAAGAGCAATCTATGTTGGTTTTCAGCTCTACAAGCTTCTTTGCTTGCTCCATTACACCATTGGCTTGCCCCTGTATAAGCTGATGAAGCATATTCTTCATGTCTTTGTTTGGGGCATTTGATAGATGTTATTGTTGAGGTGCAAACCCTGGTGGTGCGTTTATCACTGGTTGCTGCTGATAGCCGCTGTGGAATTGCTTCTTAGGAACATACCCCTAATTCTGATTGTATGGAACAAAAGATTTGTTCTGGGCTGGTTGCTGTTGTGGAGGATAGACTTGATCATGTGGGTTTGCCACATTGATGCTTCTATAAGACAAGTTTTGGTTGGTTTTATAGTTTATGAAGCCCTTCTTGAATCCTCCCTTGTTCTTAATGTAGCTTATCTCCTCCAACTGATTACTCTCCCCTATCTTGAACCTGAAACTGCTCATCCTCAGAAACAAAGTTAACCTGCTTCTTCTGTAATAGTAGAAATTTATCCAACTTCTCATTCAGAGCTTTCATCTCCTTCATGTGCTTCTCATCAGAATCAAAGCTTTCCCTTACTGTCATGTCACACTCTTCATTATAGGTCCCATCAGACTGAGCAAGGTTTTCAACTAACTCCCATCCTTCATCAACATCTTTGTTGAGGAAGTTTCCATTACTAGGAGTTCTAAAGCATCTTTATCTTTGGGAGATTAACACCTCTGTAAAGAGTGCTGAGAAGAGACTCATTGCTGAATCCATGGTGAGGACAATGAGATGTGTAGCTCTTGAATCTCTCCCAACTTTCAGATAAAGTTTTACCATTCTTCTGGGTAAATCCTAAGATCTGATTTATGAAACTTGCTATCCTTAAGTTGGAGAAGAACTTGGCAAGGAAAGCTTTCTTGCATTCATTCCAGGTGGTGATTGATCCTTGAGGTAGAGTCTTCTCCCAGATATGGGCTTTGTCACCTAGGGAGAATGGAAAGAGTCGTATCTTGAATCCATATTCACTGACCCCATTGATTTTGGTAAGGCTGCAGAGCCTTTCAAATTCATCTAGATGGTCAAGTGGGTCTTCCATAGGTAATAGATGGAATTTGTTGCTCTGGACCATAGATATCAAGCCATTGTTGATCTCAAAGTTGTTGTTTTGAACAGCAGGAGGTAGAATCCCTTGCCTCTGAGTGTGAGTGCTAGGGGCATCACCTGCTCCAATGTATCTTGGTCTCCTCTGCTGAGGCACTTGTGATTCTGTTCATGTGGGTTTTCTATTCCCACTGGATCCTATTTATCTACTCTGATTCTGTCCCTTTGCTCTCTCAAATCTCTTGGTAACCGATAAATATTATAGAGATAGCAAAGGAGATTGTGGTTGCCTTGTGATCATGTTTGCATACAGGGGTAGGCTTGACTCGAGTTGCTGATTCGGGTTGCAGGTCAAGATTGTTGGACTCGAGTTTCAGATCAAGCTTGCTGGACTCGAGTTGCAGGTTGAGCTTGCTGGACTCAAGTTGCAGGTCGAGCTTGCTGGACTCGAGTTGCAGGTCGAGCTAAGGGGTACCTGAAACAAAATGATTCACAAAGTCAGTGATCAAAGTAGAATGAAGACGAACTTGATCTTAAAAGATATGAAATCTTAAATGTAACAAACAAACACCCAAATGGCAACAATGCCAAATTCATAGTGGGCTTTTTGCCTATTCAATTCCTAGAGCATTATCATGTCATTGTAGTACAATAGATGTCAATCCAATCAGGTGTGATGTTAACAGACATGATGTAATCAGAAACAACTAAGTCAAGCAAAACATAGATGATTTGGGTAACTGATATGCTCAAATTAAACCCTTAGAGCACTCTCTCAAATTAAGAGATCATTGCAGTACTTAAGAGACGAATCCACAAGGACTCACATGCTTCACAATAGATCGTATCATTTCAAATTCAGTTACGTCAAATAATGAGTATTTAAATAACAATGCAGAATAAATTAAATCGGTTTGAAATCAAGTGTGGAAAGCGTTAGGCTTAGGGAACTTCTCATGAAATCATGTAAAGAAGATAAATCAACTGGTTAAAATCTAATTAAGAATCGTTCTAGAACTCAAATCACTAATATATAATTAACCAACTTTCGTTGCAATAACTATCTATGTATTAAACTTAAGAAACCAAATTTCTTTGTAGATCATAAAGTCTAAACAAGCTTTAAGTGCAGGTTCAATATGTTCACAAATTATCTAATCCAAACTTCTTTGCAATTGTCTAATTTGCTCACTAGGATTTGTTCGGATCTTAAATTACACTTTCATGTCAATTTAACAACCTAACATCACAATTCTAGGTGATCAATCCAGAACTAGCATTAAGTACAATCCTAGATGAAGAACTAACAATTTTGAATCTTAACCAATCAATAAATCTAACAATTCATGAAATCCCTAATGAGAAACCCTAAACCTAACATGGGCATCTACTCACACATATCAATTGAATCAAAAGACATAACTGAAATAGATATCATGTGAAATAAATGAAAGAATAGAAAACAAGGGTTCAAAATTTTCTCTCAATGGAGTACAAGTAGCAAGATCAGCCCCAAGCTCTAGTCTCTCTCAAACTCTTGCAGAGTGAATGATGGATAAAAACTAAACCGAAAAACCTAATTAATAGTCTAAAACACGAGTTGGGTCTTCTTTGTAAACTTATGAAATTTCTGGGGTAAAGTTACAAATCTTCAGAATTTAAGTGAATTCCGCGTGTTGATGGTGTCGACCGACACCAAGGGCGGTTTTGATCGACACCAACGGTCATCAAAAGCACCACTTCGTCTTCAGAGCTACAAGTGTTCCAAACAACTCCATAATCATCCAAAAGATCTCCAACACGTGTAAACCTGTAAAAGACTCGATAACAACTCGAAAGACACAATAAAGACTCGATTATATACTTATATCATGGTTTAAAACCGGTAAAAACCATCCCGTACCATAAAATGACTTCTCCCAATTAAGAACCAGGTGCTTCTCTTCACATCTAGTTAGCACTTTGCACAAGTTCTCCAAGCACTCTCTATAAGATGGTCCATAGACTGAGAAGTCATCCATAAATACTTCCAAGTAGTCCTCAATCATATCCGTAAATATTGTCATCATACACCTCTGCAATGTCGCATGAGCATTACAAATTCCGAATGTCATTCTACGATATGCAGATGTGCCATTAGGACAAGTAAAAGTGGTATTCTCCTGATCGTCGGGATGGATAGGGATTTGGAAGAAACCTGAGTATCCATCCAGAAAGCAGTAATAAGGGTGGTTAGCCAATCTTTCGAGCATCTGTTCAATGACATGCAATGGGAAGTGATCTTTCCTAGTCACAGCATTTAACTTCCTGTAATCAATACACATCTGATGACCAGTCACAGTTCTGTGCAGGAATCAGCTCGTTCTTCTCGTTCTTTACCACTGTGATACCACCTTTCTTAGGAACCACATGGACCGGACTAACCCAATCACTGTCTGAGATAGGATAGATGATTCAAGCTTTTAGGAGTTTCAGAATCTCATTCTTAATCACTTCCTTCAGATTAGGATTCAAACGACGATGATGTTCAATCGATGATTTGCTCGCATCGTCGAGATGAATCATGTGCATGTACAACTCCAGAGATACTCAAAATACCATCAAGAGTATAGCCAAGAGCTTCGCGATACTTGTGCAGCTTGCTTAGCAATAGAGTGAGCTTTGCATTGTTCAAGGAAGCATTAACAATGATAGGATAAGTAGAGTTCGGTCCAAAAAATGCGTACCTTAACTCTTCAGGGAGTGTTTTAAGCTTGATTTTTGGAGCTTTTTCTTCGCTCCAATCACCAAATGTGGCAGCTTCCTGTGGTGTTTGGATGAGCTCCTCGTGAGCGACTATCCGCATCAAGTGCTCACTGGAATCCATCATCTTTGTATACCCAATAGCCATGTCATCGAGGTGTTCCATCTCTTGCACAGAACAAACCAAAGCTCTCCCCAGAGAGTCTGTGGTATGCATCTCATGAAAGATCTCCTCAGCGAGATTGCTTAGAGTGTCCACGTAGTTGGTTTGACCATCGATAGTGGGTCGCTTCACCAGCTTATCCATATCGAAATTCATCACCAAATCTCCTTCATTCAGAGTTATCCTACCTCCTTGGACATCAATAAGAGTACCAACAGTAGCTAAGGACGGTCTATCTAGGATACGAGGATCCTTAGGCTCATCGCTATACTTGAAGACTACAAAATCCGTGGGAATCATGCAAACTCCAATTCTTACTGGCACATCTTCTAAAAGACCTTATGGAATCCGAATACTTCTATCAGCGAGGATCAAAGTAATCTTGATAGGCGTCAAATCAGTCATTCCTAGTCCAATAACAAATGAATAGGGCATTAGACTTATGCTAGAACCGAGATCACACAACAAACTCTGGAATCTTTCTTGGAAGATAGAACAATGCAAGATAAAACTATCTGGGTCATCAAGCTTTTTTAGTATTCTGTTATGAATAACACCACTACAAACCTCCGTCATCATCATAACCCCTTCCTCTTCTCTCATATCCTGTGTAAGCATCTTCTTTAAACATCTTTTAACCACATGCGAAGTCTTAATGACATCTATCAAAGGAATCTCAATGGTGAGTTTATCCATCATTGCCCTGCATTTTGCTTCATACATCTCTTGTTTAGACTTCTTGTAACTTCTTGGAAAAGGAACCTTTGGTTTGTATAGTCACTCTTGTTGTCTATGCAACTTCTCTGAATTCGGTGCATCAGATGACGATTGGTGTCAATCGACGTCAGGTTGGTGGCGATCGACACGGATGGGCTGAGTTGTATCTTCTGTCATGAGTGCTGGTGTCGACCGAGACCCTGTATTGGTGTCGACCAACATTTGCGGTCTATCCGCGAACTCTTCTTCAATTTCTTCTTAGTCCATAGCCTCATCACCTCTCATAAAACTTTCCAGTACATGATTTAGTTCCTTACACTTCTTAACCTGATAGCACTGCAATGATACTTGGGGTTGTTGTCCGTTCTTCTTGGAAGAACCCCATCTGGTCGTTTTGCAGACCCATCAGTCTGCACAACCTGAACGTCGAGCTTCTTTTCAAAGCATCAATCTTACCATTCAGATCGGTGTACAGAGATCAACTGTAATATTTTGATGTCCTTCTAGTATCTGTTCCAACATAGATTTCATCTCGCTTTGCCCAGTGGTTGCAGAAGGTTGTTGGTAATAGGAAGATCCATAGTTCATATTGAAGTCACTATTGTTCTAGAAAGGTTTCTAGTATTGGTTCTTAGGGACATAACCAGAAGATTTTTGGTTACCAGGAAAGGTACTCCTCTGGCTATTCCCACTGTAGCCTCCTCGGCCTTGTTGATTTCCAAAACGCTGACCCTGAAACCAGTACCACCTATGTAATTGCAGTCTTTTTCATCACCGTCTTTATCAGCCTCGAACGTCTCAACCTCTGCAGCAAAGTGAACTGTCTTCTTGTCAGTCAAATTATTGTGATCTGAATCCAATTTAGTCTTCAGCTCACCAATATGTTTCCCATCTATGCCTCCATCTTGCTTCCGTCTCTCGAAATCAGCATTCTTGGTGCTATTGCTAGACGTCAAGTTCTCAATCAGTTTATAAGCTTCTTCGGGAGACCTTGTATTAAAATTCCCATTGCTCGCAGAATCAAGAGCCATCTGATACCTCCAATCCACACCTCTGAAGAAGATTTCCAACAACTGAACTTGAGAGAAACCATGATGCGGACAATCTCTCTGGTAAGCTCTGAAACGTACCCACAGTCTAGGCGTACACTGAGAGATGTTATTCCTTAAATCCTCTGAACGTGCATCATCATAGAAGATTCGCAGGAATGTCTTCTTAGTATGCTCCCAACTAGTCAGAGATCCTGTTGGTAACTGCTTCAACCAATAAGCTGTTTCACCAATAAGAGAGTGTGGGAAGAGCTTACAGAAAAGATAGTCATAGCTGACTCTGTTGATCTTCATGCTAGTCACCAAGTCCTCAAACCTCTCAATGTGATCCATAGGGTGCTCATGAGGCAATCCGGAGAAAGGGTGCTGACCCTCCAGAGTATAATAGGACGGCTTCAGCTCGAATTCGTTGCTCTCAAAGGTAGGAAGTCGAATCGCAGACCTGTTTGCATAAAACTCATCAGGGCTTTTGTAATCCCCAAGAGTCCTCACTCTCTGCGCATGCACCTGATTCCGCGCATTAGCTTGTCCCTGTTTTGCGCCAGCAGCAGCAATCAGCGCGATGGGGTTTCAATCTTCCCCTAGTCTTTGGCCTCGCTCGTTGCAAACGTGACCCTCTTGGTCTCTGAGAACACCAGCTTCACCTGGTCTTAAGATCACTGGATCAACCATCTCGACTGGCTTCTTTGGTTTTCTGATCGTTTGTTCTAACTTTGCAAGCTCCCGATTCGAAAGAAGTAAAGGCTCGTTGTCCTTGTTGCTCCGAGTCTTGCGATTATGCATACACCTAAAACACACGAGACAACAAGATAGAACGATGTAAGTAAACTGAAAAATAAAAACTTAGACAAAATTCTACACTTAAATCTATTGGAAAATCAAAGGATTCCCTGGCAACGACGCCAACATTTGATATGCATAAATTAAACCCTTACAGTTACTCTCTCAAATTAGAGATCACTGCAGTACTTAGGGCTTGAATCCACAAGGACTTAGAGGCTTCACAATAGATCGTTTCATTTCAAATTCAACTAAGTCAAATAATGAGTATTTAAATAACAATGCAGAATAATTAAATCGGTTTGAAATCAAGTGTAGAAAGCACTAGGCTTAGGGAACTTCTCAGGAAATCATGTAAAGACGATAAATCAACTAGTTAAGATCTAATTAAGAATAGTTTTAGAACTCAAATCACTAATATATAAGTAAACTTCCCATGTATTAAACTTAAGAAACCAAAATTCTTTGTGGATCTTAAAGTCTAAACAAGCTTTATGTGCAGGTTCGATATGTTCACAAATTATCTAATCCAAATTTTTTTGCAATTATCTAATTTGCTCAATAGGATTTGTTCGGATCTTAAACTACACTTTCATGTCAATTTAACAACCTAACATTAAAATTCTGGGTGATCAATCCAGAACTAGCATTAAGTACAATCCTAGATGAAGAACTAACAAGTTTGAATCTTAACCAATCAATAAATCTAACAATTCATGAAATCCCTAATAAGAAACCCTAAACCTAACAAGGGCATCTACTCAGACATATCAATTGAATCAAAAGACATAACTGAAATAGATATCATGTGAAATAAATGAAAGAATAGAAAACAGGGTTCAAAATCTTCTCTCAATGGAGTTCAAGTAGCAAGATCAGCCCCAAGCTCTAGTCTCTGTCAAACTCTTGCAGAATGAATGATAGATAAAAACTAAACCGAAAAACCTAATTAATAGTCTAAAACACGAGTTGGGTCTTCTTTGTAAACTTATGAAACTTATGGGGCAAAGTTGCAAATCTTTAGAATTAAATCTTTAGAATTCAAGTGAATTCCACGTGTTGATGGGTGTCGACCGACACCAAGGGCAGTGTCGATCAATACAAACGGTCATCAAAAGCACCACTTCGTCTTGATAGCTATAATTGTTTCAAACCGCTCCATAATCGTCCAAAAGATCTCCAACAAATGTAAACCTGTAAAAGACTCGATAACAACTCGAAAGGCACAATAAAGACTCGATTATATACTTATACCATGACTTAAACCCGGTAAAAACTACGATATATCAGTAACTAACAATCCTAAGTGAACAGAAGCAAGAAGAATAAGAAAGTAAAGCAAAGCAGAAAGTAAAGAAAATGACCAAAGAAACTCAGAATGATAGAAGCGCCTAAGGATGGGGTAATTGACTCGTGATTCTCCTTAATTTAACCTCAGATGATTAACAAAACTCACACAGAGCTATTCCCTAGACAATAGACTCAAAAGCAGACAAATCCACTCTCATGATAGATCACTTCAAGCCAAGCTACTTCCAGACCTAACTCTCATCAGCGATATATAACGAGGCAGGCAATAAGATTCAGTCTATTAAAGCCAATAAACACTCTAGAAAGCCAATCTCTTGGGCTAGAGGTGTAAATCTATGGAATCAGGTTGTTCATGCGTTTCATCAAACACTTGGTGGTCGTGGAAATGCATTGGTTCTAAGTCCAATTGATCAGAGGGAAATTAGCATTAAGAACACCAACCCAGAAGGGAATCAATAAAATCTAAGCTTAAACATCTATGGGGATCAATGATCCTCACTAATATATCTCATCCTCAGGAACCCTAATCACTACTCAGAAATCACCATCAAGAACACAAACCCGAAAATTGATAAAAATGACATAATCATATCATAGATAAGAAATGAGATAGATTTATGAAAGAACTAAGTGCAAAAACTCAAAAGATCAAAATACATCTGGATTACAAAAGCTTAAGAAGTTCTAATGGTGCTAAGAATTATTTAGTGGATAAAAGATAGATTTTCAGGTTAATGACCAAAAACCGGTATTTATATCCTTGGTCAAAACCATAATACATAAAAAGTCAAAACTAAGCAAAAGTGATTAAGTCGGTGGTCTAGCTCGAGTTGCAAGTCGAGTCCTCTATGTCGAGCTAGCCATGTTTTCCAAAGGTGGCATCTTCGCTCTGGCTCGGGTTTAAGTCGAGTCATCATCTCGAGTGCACCTAGCTCGGGTTTAATTCGAGTCATCATCTCGAGTGCACCTAGCTCAGGTTCATCTCGAGTCCACATCTCGAGTCAGCTACATTTTCCAAAGGTGGCTCCTTTTGCCCCAGCTCGGTGATAGGTTGAGGATTCCAGTGGCTTTTATGTGAAAGAAAATGAGAACCAAGAGTAGAAGAGCAAGGCTGTAGGGGAAAAAGGATCAGAGTCAAAGTGGCTGAAGAGAAAGATAGAAGACTCTGAATCAACGAGAAGGTTCCACTTTACTCTCTTTATCTTTGATAAAATGTGTCTTTGGATTAAGATAAAAACTGAGTTGTATTTAAGAGGAAACACTGAATTAAGCTTTCCTTATCTTATGAAATAATAAAATTAATCTCTCTTAAAATCTCTCTCTCTCTCTCTCTTCTTCACTCTCTTAACTCGTTTATTGATATTAGGTTTAGCCGCCTCTATCATTGGTGCTTTCTTGAGTTGTTACGATGGTGAGACCGAATCCCATCAACACTGCTACTACAGACTCGTCGGCGGCTTTATTAGACCAGGCGTCGCCGTTACCAGATCCGCCGCCGGAAGCTCCACCGTTAGACACTCGGGTTGACAAGTTAGAAAAGGATATGTTGTTCATCAGAGTGGCTTTGGAGCAGATCTTGTCATTTCAGGAGAAGCGGGGGCATCCCGCCGGCAAAGAAGTCGCACCACCAACGAGTTCGAGTCCAGTCTCGCGCGCTCCGCCCGTGGGGCTCGCGATACCGGCTGGGTTCTCTGGTTCCTTCGCGACACCACCAGGTTTCTCCAGCCCCGTTGCGATGGCTCAGCTGACATGTCCGCCGTTGCCAGTTGCTTTTCCGATACTCAGCTCGCTTCCTCTAGCTCACAACACCTCGCCTCTTCTTCAGTTGCAGGACACTCGCGCGCGTCCCACAGAATCGCGTTTCTCACAGCCTATTTCTCAACAGAGGCATGAACCGAACAGATCTACACCTGATCTGTTTAATAAACCGTTGGAGCTACCCTTGTTTGAAGGAAGAAATGCTGAGGATTGGATCTATAGGGTGGAGAAATGTTTTCTTATGAACTGAACATCAGAATCTGAGAAGCTGGATCGTGCGGTGGCTTGCCTCACTGGTACTGCAGTTACGTGGTGGCGATTGTCACA
Organism: Barbarea vulgaris; assembly: GCA_963667165.1. Lineage (NCBI taxonomy): Eukaryota > Viridiplantae > Streptophyta > Magnoliopsida > Brassicales > Brassicaceae > Barbarea > Barbarea vulgaris. The sequence continues at coordinate 15,654,178 of OY763890.1, forward strand.
GGAACGAGAGCGGATTGATAGTTGGTTGGGGTTTAAGGAGAAGTTCACGATGCGTTTCAAGCCGACTCGGGGTTGTTCTTCTATTGATAACTTGCTGCGTATAACACAGATGGGCAGTGTAGATGAATACCGTGATCAGTTTGAAGAGTTAGCTGTGGATTTACCTCATGTATCAGATGATGTGTTAGAATCGGCATTCTTAAAAGGGTTGAAAAAGAGTCTCCGAGACCAGGTAGTTCGTTGTAGACCGCTGAATATGCTTGATATCGTTGAAACTGCGAGGTTGATTGAGGCACAGGAAGCTGAATCCAGTGGTTACTCAGTTCGTGCGTATCCAAAAACAAACTCATTTCAAGGATCATGTACGACTCAAGGCAATGTAAGCAGCCATGTAAGCAGCCTCACCTGAAGTGTCTTGAAGTTAATGGAGAAGATGAGTGCTTGGAGGATAACGAGGAAGAACAGAGGGAACCAGAGAATGAGGGTGCGCAAGTGGATGAGCAGGAAGAGGTCACCTTGTCTCTGGGTTCCATGGCGGGTTTAACTGATGAAAGGTCCATGAAACTCAAGGGTAAGATCAGTGGCAGTGATGTCGTGGTGCTAGTTGACTCAGGGGCTACTCGTAATTTCATCTCCCGGGAGTTAGTACAAGAAGGGAGTCTGCCTATTACAGAAACAAAAACCTTTGGAGTTAGAGTGGGTGGAGGAAAGATAATCCGTAGCCAAGGCAAGTGTAGCGCTGTCATGTTGGATATTCAAGGTGTAGAGATATTAGAGGAATTTCTCCTTTTTGATTTGGGAGAAACTGATGTGGTTTTGGGGTTTTCGTGGTTGGCAACTCTGGGTGATACAAGGATTAATTGGGGGTTGCTGAAGTTAAGCTGGAAAATTGGTTCATATTGGGTTACAATTGTGGGAGATCCAGCCTTGAGTAGAGCACAAGTTTCTTTAAACTCGATGGAAAAAGTGATGAAGCAGGAAAGTGGGGGTTACTTGTTAGAATTGACGACACTTTTTGAGAACAACAAGCAAACTTCCAGAAAACCACCGGTGAAGGAGATAGAGTTGGTTTTGCAGCGCTATGCAGCAGTGTTTGAGATGCCGAAGAAGTTACCGCCTAAGAGGAATAGAGAACATGCTATCACTCTTCAAGATGGGGCTGTGCCAGTGAATATGAGACCCTATAGATATTCTTTTGAGGAGAAGAATGAGATTGAGAAACTCATCCAGGAAATGTTAGAAGCTGGGGTGATCAAACCAACTGTGAGCCCATTTTCTAGTCCGGTACTACTGGTTAAGAAGAAAGATGGGGGATAGCGGTTCTGCGTGGACTATAGGGCGCTGAACAAGCTGACTATTCCGGACAGGTACCCTATTCCGGTAATTGAGGAGCTGTTAGAGGAATTTAAAGGAGCGGCTGTGTTTTCTAAACTGGATTTGAAATCAGGATACCACCAGATTCGAATGAAGGAGAGTGATATGGAAAAGACTGCATTCAAAACACACCAGGGGCATTATGAGTTTCTCGTCATGCCATTCGGCCTCACAAACGCTCCTTCCACCTTTCAATGCATAATGAATGATCTGTTCAGACCCTACCTCAGAAGGGTTGTTCTGGTTTTCTTTGATGATATATTGGTGTACAGCCCAGACATAGAATCTCATACAGGGCACTTGGAGATAGTGTTGAGTTTGTTACAGCAGCATCAGTTCTATGCCAATGCCAAGAAGTGTGATTTTGGAAGCTCAGAGATTGCTTACTTGGGGCATGTGATTTCAAAGCAAGGAGTGGCAGCTGATCCAGAAAAGATCGAGGCAATGGTTAGCTGGCCAATTCCCAAGTCGACGACAGAACTGAGAGGATTTATGGGACTCACAGGTTACTACAGACGTTTTGTGAGGAATTATGGACAGATTGCTCGACCCTTAACGGATCTTTTGAAGAAGAATGGGTTTTCATGGTCAACAGAAGCGACACAAGCTTTCAATACTCTTAAGCAAGCAGTGACCAGTCTCCCTGTTTTGGCATTACCAGATTTTAACCAGGAGTTTACAATAGAGACTGATGCATCAGGTTTGGGTATTGGGGCTGTTTTATCTCAGAACAAGAGGCCGGTGGCATTTATGAGTCAAGCGTTTTCATCAAAAGGGCGAGTAAAATCAGTATATGAAAGAGAATTGTTAGCTATTGTGAAAGCAGTTGTTAAATGGAAGCACTACTTGACTGAGAAAGATTTTGCTATCAAGACAGATCAACGGAGTTTGAGGCATTTGCTGGAACAGAAGGTAGTCTCGACAACTCAACAAAGATGGGCAGCTAAACTGATCGGGTTGAATTATAGGATTGAATATAAACCAGGTGGGGAAAACAAGGTAGCTGATGCACTGTCAAGGAGACCCCCGCAGGCAGAATACACCCAATTAGTTCTGACTGCACCCTTATCAGTGGACAAAGAAGCCTTGATGAAAGATATCAGGACAGATCCAGAGTTAGGACAGAAGGTCACAGAATTGGAAAAAGGGCAAACACAAGATTCTGAGTTAAGATTGGAGAAAGGGTTGTTATATAAAGATGGCCGCCTCGTGATACCAAGTAGATCTCCCTTCATTTCAAAATTGCTGGAATAATTTCATGCAAGTAAAATTGGGGGCCATGAGGGAGCATTGAAAACTTTCAAGCGATTAACTCAGGAGGTTTATTGGAAAGGAATAAGGAAAGATGTTGTGAACTTTATCAAGGGCTGCCAGATTTGTCAAGAGAACAAATATACCACCTTGTCACCAGCAGGTCTATTGTCCCCACTCCCAATACCAACACAAATCTGGTCCAATATCAGCATGGATTTCATCGAAGGACTACCGAAGTCAAAAGGGTACAACTCGATATTGGTGGTGGTTGATAGACTAAGTAAGTACAGTCATTTCATTCCTCTCAAACATCCTTATTCTGCTAAGACAGTGGCTGACGCATTCATTCGTGAGGTTGTGAAACTGCATGGATTTCTGGAAATTATTGTGTCTGACAGGGATAAGATATTCATGAGTAAATTCTGGTCTGAATTGTTTAACTTGCAAGGGTCGGTGCTCCACAAAAGCACAGCGTATCACCCGCAGACGGATGGCCAAACTGAAGTGGTAAATCGCTGTTTAGAGACGTATTTAAGGTGCTTTGCGAGTCGAAGGCCTTCATCATGGGGACAGTAGTTAAACTGGGCTGAGTACTGGTACAATACATCATACCATTCAGCCATTCAATCCACTCCATTCTTTGTGGTCTATGGCAGAGAGCCTCCGCGTTTGCTCAGGTATGGCGATACTCCCACATCAAATGCTAGTGTTGAGGAACTCTTACGTGACAGAGATAGTATTCTGGTGGAATTGAGAGAAAATATAGAGTTAGCTCAGACTAAGATGCAGCAGGAAGCTAATAAGCATCATAGAGATGTGGAGCACTCGGTTGGCGATTGGGTATATCTGAAACTACGGCCGTATCGGCAGATTAGTGTGGCTCGAAGAAGGAATGAGAAGTTGGCTCAGCGATATTTTGGACCATATCAGGTCACTGAGCGAGTGGGGAGAGTGGCTTACAAGCTTCAGCTTCCGGAGCATAGTCAAATTCACCCGGTTTTTCACGTTTCTCAATTAAAAAAAGCTGTGCCTGCGACCTACACTGCACATGAGCTACCAGCGATCTTGACTCCTAATTTAGAGTGGGCTACATAACTGGAAGCACTGTTGGATATAAGGAAAGTAGATTCTGGCCAGGAGGCTGAGGTACTAGTGCAGTGGACAGGCCTTCCAGTGTTGGAGGCAACATGGGAGACTCTACCAAACCTTGTCAAGCAGTTTCCGAAATTCAATCTTGAGGACAAGATTAATCTCCTGCGCGGGAGTATTGATAGGTTGAGGATTCCAGTGGCTTGTATGAGAAAGAAAATGAGAACCAAGGGTAGAAGAGCAAGGCTGTGGGGGAAAAAGGATCAGAGTCAAAGTGGCTGAAGAGAAAGATAGAAGACTCTGAATCAACGAGAGGGTTCCACTTTACTCTCTTTATCTTTAATAAAATGTGTCGTTGGATTAAGATAAAAACTGAGTTGTATTTAAGAGGAAAGACTGAATTAATCTTTCTTTATCTTATGAAATAATAAAATTAATCTCTCTCTCTCTCTCTCTCTCTTCTTTACTCTCTTAACTCGTTTATTGATATTAGGTTTAGCCGCCTCTATCACTCGGGTTCATCTCGAGTCCATTCATCGAGTCAGCTGCATCATCCCCTTCATGTCGAGTTTACTCTTCTCTCGGAAACAACATTCACCAACAAGCCTACAAAAGTCCTCCGAAGCTCGCTTTTCACCTGATAATAACTCCAAATGCAGAATGTATGCAATGCTAATGAAATATCTACTAAGTAATGCAAAATGAATGAAAAGTACAATGAATGGTGTGAAAAGAGTGATGAAACAATGCTAAGGTGATGGTAAATGCATGCTTAAAACATGTAAAATATAGAGATATCAAGTGTCAATCACAATAAGGGCTTGGAATGGAAGGATATTTGGGATGGTGGTTGAAGTGTCTAGGCTCTGATGATGAAGAACGGTGTAAGTCATGGCGCAAAATCACAGTGAGACGAAGACCAAATGTTAGTGTACAACCTTATGAACCTTGGAGTCTCTCTAAAGGTATGTAAATATCCTAATAGAGTTGCAATGGTGCCTAAGATCATACACTACCCTCAATAAAAGCTTTATTCCAGTTCCTTCTTTGCCTTCTTTCCCTTCTTATTTGTTTTTTTTTTCATACAGGGGCTCGATCGAACCATGCTAAATTTTGTCCTTTTCGATTTTTCTTGAGAAAGGGAAAGGCGGAAACGGTTCTAGATGAACAACAACTGTACCAAAGAAAAATCAAGCTAATGTAATCTAAAGAGCATAGATCCTTAGAACAGAAAGATGCGCCGGTCCGCATACTCCATAGTTTTTGCACTTGATTGCACATGAAAACGATATAAAACTGAGGCATGTGGTCTGAATGAAAGGATAGGGTGAAGGTGTGGTACCAAGCTAAAGATGAGCCTGGCCATTCAGAGTTCTTAAGAGAGGGGTGAAAAATTGGTGGTGTGAACTCTGAATGTGATGATCCTTTATTCGATATCAAGCCCCTCAGTGAGAAATTAAGTCAAGTTAAAGGATAAATAAGATATAGTTAACATTTAATCAATCAGATTCCAAAGGATATGGTGCTTCTGATAAAGTTGATCCACCAATGGTATTTTCAATCTTCATGAGCTAAGCACCATTACTGTTAGAAGTCTGTTAGGTTGTTAGTCAACACCAGATGTAATCCAAGAACATCATAAAATTCCCAATTTTTGACTCATTAAATCGACTCAATAAAAACAAAAACAAAATAAAACACATCGTTAGTAACAAGAGAGCATATACCCTTCCCATAGACTTAAATCACTGCATCCCGATGTCAAATAAATGACGAGGAAAAGGTGCTGCAATACAACGTTGTAGCCAAAATGTTGAGTAGAGGAAAGCAAATCGGAGTATTAGAACGGGATCGACGGATCCAAGTGGAATATTGGTCGATCTGTCGGATTTGATATGCCTTCTTCGTTAAAGGGATCGATCGATATTGTGTGGATCAATTGATCTCTGAGTCCTGGAAATTGTAAATTCGCATCTTCTGCGTTTGAGTACCTGGTCCTGAACACTCAACACACAACATAAACATATCTAGTAATACTACAAAAAATGCATTAAGATATAATAAAGAAAAACTTGTGGTTGCCTCCCATAAATCACTAGCTTTACTTGTAATGGCTCTTATCCTTAAGCTGGGTCCATAAAAGAAATGGAAACTTCTTCATCTGGTTCCGTATAGTCAATATCGATGATCCGCTTTTCTGCTGTAACATCTGCCATGAGACGGGCTAAGCTTCTATCCACATCCCTATGTAGAATTTCATGATAATTTTCTTGAAATGAAGAGCAATCTTCCCTTTTGGTACGTTTATCTAGAATAAGACTTGTCCATCGTCATGAAAATCCAACACTACAAATTCCGTTAACACCCAACATCCGCCGACCTTGATAGGAATGTTCTCGAGGGGTCCTTGGGGCTTTTGAATAGACTTATCCGCTAGGACCAGTAAAACTCTAGATGGTTTAAATGATAACAATCCAAGCCTTCGTGATACAAAAAATGGCATCAGACTCACACCAGCGCCTAAATCACACAAACATCGCTTGAAACGAAGATCACCAATAACATAAGGTAAGGTAAACTTTCCCGGATCCTTTTTTTTTGTAGGAAATTTTTCATGAAGCATATTGTTACATTCTTTCTAGAGTATCGCTGCAACGTCATCTACCAAAAATTTTGTTGTAGAGAACACCCCTCATATGATCCATTAGGTATGGAACCATTTTCTCTGTTTCCACAAACGGTACCATTACTCTTATTAACTCACTCACTACTATTGAAGATGAGAGAGGCATTACGGTAACTAAGGATAACCACATTGCTATTCCTATAGCCGAGTACTAGAGAGCCTTATTCAAAGCGGGTCCATCTTACAACCTTAGTGTAGTCTTGGAGACCATCTTTCCAAGGGTGAGTGAAATTGAAAATGAATCGGTCATAAGCATCCCCAATAATATTGAGATGAAGGACACAGACAAAGTCCGCGGACCATATGGTTTCTCGACCGGCTTCTACCACTTCTGATATGATCCTAGGATGCATCAAGACACAAGGACTTGGAGATGGTGACGCACAAGGAGTGGTGTTCGAGCCAAGAGCAAAAGGAGCTAGGAAAGCAGCTTTAGGAGTCAAGAATTGTTACGGATCAAGAAGTTCCACTACGCTAATGGAGTCTACCTACATCCGGCAAAGACTCAAGAGGATCATTCGAGTAATAGTGGTTGTGTCAAGGCCACACCGGTCAAGATACACACTCGAGATGGCTAGAGCATGGCCGTATGATCCACTTGCACTCTTTTCCTTCATCTCTGGTTTTCCCCAAGTGGTTTTCCGAGATAAGGTTTTTAACGAGGCTTGTGGCTCATGCGTCATCTATGCCACCTCTAGTCTGATCCACACTTAGGCCCACTATCAAGACATTTTAGGCGTGGCCCATATCCTCTTTATCTCTGATTTTAAGTTCAAACTCTACATTTAAGTTTCTGCTTTGTTTCGAGTTGTTGTTTACTGAAGCATGTCTCGTAAACACGCTCTTCTCTCTCTCTTCTCTTCTCCTCTTCGTCTTCTCCCATTTATATGTCTCTGAGACTCTATTGTTTTACTTATCTATCTTTTTAATCAAAATCTATTTTCTCTGATAGATCCTTCTCTTCTTTTTCGAGTGATTCGAATTAGGATACTTGAGAACAATTCTAGTGATTAGATTGTTCAAACCAGACTTATCAAGAGGCCTTCCGCATCCTCTCATGGCGTCTATCATCCCATTCAACTCCAGATCACTTGATGCTCAAGCCTGGAGCCTTATCATCATCATCTTATCTTCCCGGTGTGTGATTGGGGCGTGATTCTCTAACCAGAATCATATCAAGTGGTATCAGAGCCACATCGCGAAGTTAAGTGATTTTTGTGCCAACTTGTTAGAATTTTTGTTAAATATAGGCTTGTGATAAAATAGTGAAATCAATTGCATATGAATCTAGGATGAGTCTAGTATTTGTTAAAATTGAGTTTTGAATTTTCTGATGTGTTTTGATACTTTTTCGTGACCGATCATCTTCCACAGTCGTGATTAGTGTTCTTCGGAAAGTTTGGTATACCAAGGGTCATTTTCGTGTTCTTATGCTTTAGGCTCGATTTGATTATCAAAAGGACTCCTTACTGGTTGTTTGTTGTGTATCTTTGCAGAAAATGGTGTCAGATAAAAGTAAATCAAGCCGCAACAACAATAAACTCCTCATTGAAGCGATTACAGCAAACATGGAGAAAGTAATGGATAACAACATGGCTGCACTTCATCAAGCACTTCGTCAAGGACTTCGTCAAGGACTTCTACAAGAGCAGAGCAGATCACAAAAAGGGAGGGAACAAGAGCTTAATCCCAAGCTGCCAGACAATACAGCGAGATCAACTTGGCGCAGCCCGCATAAAACCTCTCATGCTCCCAAATCTGAGTTTTGTTTTGATTTTCAACCAACTAATGAGCTTCGACTTTGTAAATTTTCAGGAAAAGAAAACTACTTAGAGTGGGAACAAAACATGGAAGATTGGTTCTACTACAATCACATTCTGAAAGAAAAGAGGTTAGCTTATGCCATGGACCGACTCATTGGAGATGTTTACAAATGGTTGTTGGATGAAGTTTATGAACGCTGGTATTACAACAAGCCGACTAGGAAGATCCATAGTTCATATTGAAGTCACTATTGTTCTAGAAAGGTTTCTAGTATTGGTTCTTAGGGACATAACCAGAAGATTTTTGGTTACTAGGAAAGGTACTCCTCTGGCTATTCCCACTATAGCCTCCTCGGCCTTATTGATTTCCAATATGCTGACCCTGAAAACCAGTACCACCTATGTAATTGCAGTCTTTTTCATCACCGTCTTTATCAGCCTCGAAAGTCTCAACCTCTGCAGCAAAGTGAACTGTCTTTTTGTCAGTCAAATTATTGTGATCTGAATCCAATTTAGTCTTCAGCTCAGCAATATGTTTCCCATCTACGCCTCCAGCTTGCTTCCGTCGCTCGAAATCAGCATTCTTGGTGCTATTGCTAGACGTCAAGTTCTCAATCAGTTTATAAGCTTCTTCGGGAGACCTTGTATTAAAATTCCCATTGCTCGCAGAATCAAGAGCCATCTGATACCTCCAATCCACACCTCTGAAGAAGATTTCCAACAACTGAACTTGAGAGAAACCATGATGCGGACAATCTCTCTGGTAAGCTCTGAAACGTACCCACACAACCTTAAATGCTTCAGTGAGTGTCTACGTACACTGAGAGATGTTATTCCTTAAATCCTCTGAACGTGCATCATCATAGAAGATTCGCAGGAATGTCTTCTTAGTATGCTCCCAACTAGTCAGAGATCCTGTTGGTAATTGCTTCAACCAATAAGCTGTTTCACCAATAAGAGAGTGTGGGAAGAGCTTACAGAAAAGATAGTCATAGCTGACTCCATTGATCTTCATGCTAGTCACCAAGTCCTCGAACCTCTCAACGTGATCCATAGAGTGCTCATGAGGCAATCCGGAGAAAGGGTGCTGACCCTCCAGAGTATAATAGGACGGCTTTAGCTCGAATTCGTTCCTCTCAATGGTAGGAAGTCGAATCGCAGACCTGTTTGCATAAAACTCATCAGGGCTTTTGTAATCCCCAAGAGTCCTCACTCTCTGCGCCTGCACCTGATTCCGCGCATTAGCTAGTCCCTGTTTTGCACCAGCAGCAGCAATCGGCGCGATGGGGTTTCAATCTTCCCCTAATCTTTGGCCTCGATCGTTGCAAACGTGACCCTCTTGGTCTCTGAGAACACCAGCTTCGCCTGGTCTTAAGATCAGTGGATCAACCATCTCGACTGGCTTCTTTGGTTTTCTGATCGTTTGTTCTAACTTTGCAAGCTCCCGATTCGAAAGAAGTAAAGGCTTGTTGTCCTTGTTGCTCCAAGTCTTGCGATTATGCATACACCTTAAACACACGAGACAACAAGATAGAACGATGTAAGTAAACTGAAAAATAAAAACTTAGACTAAATTCTACACTTAAATCTATTGGAAACTCAAAGGATTCCCTGGCAACGGCACCAAAATTTGATATGCATAAATTAAACCCTTACAGTTACTCTCTCAAATTAGAGATCACTATAGTATTTAGGGCTTGAATCCACAAGGACTTAGAGGCTTCACAATAGATCGTTTCATTTCAAATTCAGCTAAGTCAAATAATGAGTATTTAAATAACAATGCAGAATAATTAAATCGGTTTGAAATCAAGTGTAGAAAGCATTAGGCTTAGGAAACTTCTCAGGAAATCATGTAAAGATGATAAATCAACTAGTTAAGATCTAATTAAGAATAGTTTTAGAACTCAAATCACTAATATATAATTAACTAACTTTCGTTGCGAGAACAATCTATATATTAAACTTAAGAAACCAAATTTCTTTGTGGATCTTAAAGTCTAAACAAGCTTTATGTGCAGGTTCGATATGTTCACAAATTATCTAATCCAAATTTCTTTGCAATTATCTAATTTGCTCACTAGGATTTGTTCGGATCTTAAACTACACTTTCATGTCAATTTAACAACCTAACATCACAATTCTAGGTGATCAATCCAGAACTAGCATTAAGTACAATCCTATTTGAAGAACTAATAAGTTTGAATCTTAAGCAATCAATAAATCTAACAATTCATGAAATCCCTAATGAGAAACCCTAAACCTAACAAGGGCATCTACTCAGACATATCAATTGAATCAAAAGACATAACTGAAATAGATATCATGTGAAATAATTGAAACAATAGAAAACAGGGTTCAAAATCTTCTCTCAATGGAGCACAAGTAGCAAGATCAGCCCCAAGCTCTAGTCTCTGTCAAACTCTTGCAGAATGAATGATAGATAAAAACTAAACCGAAAAACCTAATTAATAGTCTAAAACACGAGTTGGGTCTTCTTTGTAAACTTATGAAACTTATGGGGCAAAGTTGCAAAACTTTAGAATTCAAGTGAATTCCGCATGTTGATGGGTGTCGACCGACACCAAGGGCAGTGTCGATCGACACAAACGGTCATCAAAAGCACCACTTCGTCTTCATAGCTACAATTGTTTCAAACCGCTCCATAATCATCCAAAAGATCTCCAACAAATGTAAACCTGTAAAAGACTCGATAACAACTCGAAAGACAAAATACAGACTCGATTATATACTTATATCATGACTTAAAACCGGTAAAAACTATGATATATCAGTAACTAACAATCCTAGTGAACAAAAGCAAGAAGAATAAGGAAGTAAAGCAAAGCAGAAAGTAAAGAAAATGACCAAAGACACTCAGAATGATAGAAGCTCCTAAGGATGGGGTAATTGACTCGTGATTCTCCTTAATTTAACCTCAGATGATTAACAAAACTCACACAGAGCTATTCCCTAGACAATAGACTCAAAAGCAGACAAATCCACTCTCATGATAGATGACTTCAAGCCAAGCTACTTCCAGACCTAACTCTCATCAGCGATATATAACGAGACATGCAATAAGATTCAGTCTATTAAAGCCAATAAACACTCTAGAAAGCCAATCTCTTGGGCTAGAGGTGTAAATCTATGGAATTAGGTTGTTCATGCGTTTCATTAAACACTTGGTGGTCGTGGAAATGCATTGGTTCTAAGTCCAATTGATCAGAGGGAAATTAGCATTAAGAACACCAACCCAGAAGGGAATCAATAAAATCTAAGCTTAAACATCTATGGGGATCAATGATCCTCACTAATATATCCCATCCTCAGGAACCCTAATCACTACTCAGAAATCACCATCAAGAACACAAACCCGGAAATTGATAAAAATGACATAATCATATAATAGATAAGAAATGAGATAGATTTATGAAAGAACTAAGTGCAAAAACTCAAAAGATCAAAATACATCTGGATTACAAAAGCTTAAGAAGTTCTAATGGTGGCTAAGAATTATTTAGTGGATAAAAGATAGATTTTCAGGTTAATGACCAAAAACCGGTATTTATATCCTTGGTCAAAACCATAGTACAAAAAAAGTCAAAACTAAGCAAAAGTGATTAAGTCGGTGGTCTAGCTCGAGTTGCAAGTCGAGTCCTCTATGTCGAGCTACCCATGATTTCCAAAGGTGGCATCTTGGCTCTGACTCGGGTTTAAGTCGAGTCATCTTCTCGAGTGCACCTAGCTCGGGTTTAATTCGAGTCATCATCTCGAGTGCACCTAGCTCAGGTTCATCTCGAGTCCACATCTCGAGTCAGCTACATTTTCCAAAGGTGGCTCCTTTTGCACCAGCTCGGGTTCATCTCGAGTCCATTCATCGAGTCAGCTGCATCATCCCCTTCATGTCGAGTTTACTCTTCTCTCGGAAACAACATTCACCAACAAGCCTAAAAAAGTCCTCCAAAGCTCGTGTTTCACCTGATAATAACTCCAAATGCAGAATGTATACAATGCTAATGAAATATCTACTAAGTAATGCAAAATGAATGAAAAGTACAATGAATAGTGTGAAAAGAGTGATGAAACAATGCTAAGGTGATGGTAAATGCATGCTTAAAACATGTAAAATACAGAGATATCAAGTATCAATCACAATAAGGGCTTGGAATGGAAGGATATTTGGGATGGTGGTTGAAGTGTCTAGGCTCTGATGATGAAGAACGGTGCAAGTCATGGCGCAAAATCACAGTGAGATGAAGACCAAATGTTAGTGTACAATCTTATGAACCTTGGAGTCTCTCTAAAGGTCTGTAAATATCCTAATAGAGTTGCAATGGTGCCTAAGATCATACACTACCCTCAATAAAAGCTTTATTCCAGTTCCTTCTTTGCTTTCTTATTTATTTTTTTTTTTCATACAGGGGCTCGATCGAACCATGCTAAATTTTGTCCTTTCCGATTTTTCTTGAGAAAGGGAAAGGCGGAAACGGTTCTAGATGAACAACAACTGTACCAAAGAAAAATCAAGCTAATGTAATCTAAAGAGCATAGATCCTTATAACAGAAAGATGCGCCGGTCCGCATACTCCATAGTTTTTGCACTTGATTGCACATGAAAACGATATAAAACTGAGGCATGTGGTCTGAATGAAAGGATAGGGTGAAGGTGTGGTACCAAGCTAACGATGAGCCTGGCCATTCAGAGTTCTTAAGAGAGGGGTGAAAAATTGGTGGTGTGAACTCTGAATGTGATGATCCTTTATGCGATATCAAGCCCCTCAGTGAGAAATTAAGTCAAGTTAAAGGTTAAATAAGATATAGTGAACATTTGATCAATCAGATTTCCAAAGGATATGGTGCTTCTGATAAATTTGATCCACCAATGGTATTTTCAATCTTCATGAGCTAAGCACCATTACTGTTAGAAGAAGTCTGTTAGGTTGTTAGTCAACACCAGATGTAATCCAAGAACATCATAAAATTCCCAATTTTTGACTCATTAAAACGACTCAATAAAAACAAAAACAAAATAAAACACATCGTTAGTAACAAGAGAGCATATACCCTACCCATAGACTTAAATCACTGCATCCCGATGTGAAATAAATGACGAGGAAAAGGTGCTGCAATACAACGTTGTAGCCATAATGTTGAGTAGAGGAAAGCAAATCGGATTATTAGAACGGGATCGACGGATCCAAGTGGAATATTGGTCGATCTGTCGGATTTGATATGCCTTCTTCGTTAAAGGGATCAATCAAACTTGTGTGGATCAATTGATCTCTGAGTCCTGGAAATTGTAAATTCGCATCTTCTGCGTTTGAGTACCTGGTCCTGAACACTCAACACACGACATAAACATATCTAGTAATACTACAAAAAAGGCATTAAGATATAATAAAGAAAAATATGTGGTTGCCTCCCATAAATCACTAGCTTTACTTGTCATGGCTCTTATCCTTAAGCTGGGTCCATAAAAGAAATGGAAACTTCTTCATCTGGTTCCGTATAGTCAATATCGATGATCCGCGTTTCTGCTGTAACATCTGCCATGAGACGGGCTAAGCTTCTATCCAAATCCCTATTGTCATCAAGTTCACCTTTGTCTTGAAACAGTGCAACTCCAAAGATCTTCATTGGCAAGGTATCATCGAGCTCATCAGATGCATCTACCCAGAATGACTGGCCATCTATAAATGTCAATTCGATTTTTTTCCCTATGTAGAATTTCATGATAATTTTCTTGAAATGAAGAGCAATCTTCCCTTTTGGTACGTTTATCGATGCTCCAACAGTTGCAAAGAATGGTCGACCTAGAATAAGACTTGTCCATCGTCATCCAAATCCAACACTACAAATTCCCTTAACACTCAACATCCGCCGACCTTGATAGGAATGTTCTCGAGGGGTCCTTGGGGCTTTTGAATAGACTTATCCGCTAGGACCAGTAAAACTCTAGATGGTTTAAATGATAACAATCCAAGCCTTCGTGATACAAAAAATGGCATCAGACTCACACCAGCGCCTAAATCACACAAACATCGCTTGAAACGAAGATCACCAATAACATAAGGTAAGGTAAACTTTCCCGGATCCTTTTTTTTTGTAGGAAATTTTTCATGAAGCATATTGTTACATTCTTTCTAGAGTATCGCTGCAACGTCATCTACCAAAAATTTTGTTGTAGAGAACACCCCTCATATGATCCATTAGGTATGGAACCATTTTCTCTGTTTCCACAAACGGTACCATTACTCTTATTAACTCACTCACTACTATTGAAGATGAGAGAGGCATTACGGTAACTAAGGATAACCACATTGCTATTGCTATAGCCGAGTACTAGAGAGCCTTATTCAAAGCGGGTCCATCTTACAACCTTGGTGTAGTCTTGGAGACCATCTTTCCAAGGGTGAGTGAAATTGAAAATGAATCGGTCATAAGCATCCCCAATAATATTGAGATGAAGGACACAGACAAAGTCCGCGGACCATATGGTTTCTCGACCGGCTTCTACCACTTCTGATATGATCCTAGGAAGCATCAAGACACAAGGACTTGGAGATGGTGATGCACAAGGAGTGGTGTTCGAGCCAAGAGCAAAAGGAGCTAGGAAATCAGCTTTAGGAGTCAAGAATTGTTACGGATCAAGAAGTTCCACTATGCTAATGGAGTCTACCTACATCCGGCAAAGACTCAAGAGGATCACTCGAGTAATAGTGGTTGTGTCAAGGCCACACCGGTCAAGATACACACTCGAGATGGCTAGAGCATGGCCGTATGATCCACTTGCACTCTTTTCCTTCATCTCTGGTTTTCCCCAAGTAGTTTTCCGAGATAAGGTTTTTAACGAGGCTTGTGGCTCATGCGTCATCTATGCCACCTCTAGTCCGATCCACACTTAGGCCCACTATCAAGACATTTTAGGCGTGGCCCATATCCTCTTTATCTCTGATTTTAAGTTCAAACTCTTCATTTAAGTTTCTGCTTTGTTTCGAGTTGTTGTTCACTGAAGCATGTCTCGTAAACACGCTCTTCTCTCTCTCTTCTCTTCTCCTCTTCGTCTTCTCTCCTTTATATGTCTTTGAGACTCTATTGTTTTACTTATCTATCTTTTTAATCAAAATCTCTTTTCTCTGATAGATCATTCTCTTCTTTTTCGAGTGATTCGAATTAGGATACTTGAGAACAATTCTAGTGATTAGATTGTTCAAACCAGACTTATCAAGAGGCCTTCCGCATGCTCTCATGGCGTCTATCATCCCATTCAATTCCAGATCACTTGATGCTCAAGCCTGGAGCCTTATCATCATCATCTTATCTTCCCGGTGTGTGATTGGGGCATGATTCTTTAACCAGAATCATATCAAGTGGTATCAGAGCCACATCACGAAGTTAAGTGATTTTCGTGCCAACTTGTTAGAATTTTTGTTAAATATTGGCTTGTGATAAAATAGTGAAATCAATTGCATATGAGTCTAGGATGAGTCTAGTATTTTTTAAAATCGATTTTGGAATTTTCTGATTTGTTTTGATAATTTTCGTGACCGAGCATCTTCCACAGTCGCGATTATTGTTCTTCGGAAAGTTTGGTATACCAAGGGTCATTTTCGTGTTCTTATGCTTTAGGCTTGATTTGATTATCAAAAGGACTCCTTACTGGTTGATTGTTGTGTATCTTTGCAGAAAATGGTGTCAGATCAAAGCAAATCAAGCCGCAACAACAACAAACTCCTCATTGAAGCGATTACAGCAAACATGGAGAAAGTAATGGATAACAACATGGCTGCACTTCGTCAAGCACTTCGTCAAGGACTTCTACAAGAGCAGAGCAGATCACAAAAAGGGAGGGAACAAGAGCTTAATCCCAAGCCGCCAGACAATACAGCGAGATCAACTTGGCGCAGCCCGCATAAAACCTCTCATTCTCCCAAATCTGAGTTTTGTTCTGATTTTCAACCAACTAATGAGCTTCGGCTTTGTAAATTTTCAGGAAAAGAAAACTACTTAGAGTGGGAACAAAACATGGAAGATTGGTTCTACTACAATCACATTCTGAAAGAAAAGAGGTTAGATTATGCCATGGACCAACTCACTGGAGAAGTTTACAAATGGTTGTTGGATGAAGTTTATGAACGCTGGTATTACAACTAGCTGACTATCACAACATGGAGAGATCTTAAGGAACTACTAAGGAATAAGTATGCTCCACAAGCACCACCAGAACTACTACAACAAGCTCCAAGCCAAGAATCGCCTAAAGAAGCAACAACACGAGCATTAGGAGGGTTTACTCAAACTGAAGTAGTTCTGGCCCACAATGACTTACCTACAGCTTGTCACAGTGTTGAGACTAATGAGAAACCACCAGACGTTTTGCCACCAGTGAATACCCGAGGTAATTATCTAGACTCTCAAAAATGAATGAGAGCTAACTTGCTTTCTCTTGGTGCAGATTTTACCATTTCGGTGTCAAAACCTTTTCAAGAAAAGAAGATTGGTCTTGTATCATTGCCACCACATGAAGTATATCTTGACAAAACCAAATTCAAAGGTAAGCAAGAACAAGGTGAACAAGCTAGTTACTTGGCCATGTCTGGTAAAGAGAAAGAGGGTGAACTTTTTGGTTCAAATTTATTTACCTCTTTGAATAAAATTACTTGTGCTTCTAACCCTCCACTGGTGCCACCGAGTGAACTTAAATTTTTGCAGGATGTGTCTATAGGAACTGAACCGAAGAAGCTACAGCCTAATCACTCCTACAACTACAATGTGGCGATGATCTATGGTGATGGAATTCAAGATAAAGCTAAAGAAAAAGAAGAGCAACGTGATGACAACTTTCTTAAGGAGACTCAACCAGTTCAAGCCAGGAGTATTTCGGCTCAACAAGGATTTTTAATGGGCTTTAGAATTATTTCTAATGGCTCTAAATCAATGATAGTACAACCTCGTCCTGTTGTTGATTTTCTGCTAACTAACATGGAGTTTTCTTCTTGTCTTGACAGGAATAAAGCAAGAGATCATAGTGAACAAGTTTTCGAAGACATTGAATTGCAAGCAAAGCTACCCACTGGAAAAACCATCCATTGTCTTCATCAAGATGCCTCTCAAAGCCACATTTGGAGACCTGGAGACTATCTAGAACGTTCAAGACCTGTACCGTTCGAGTTTTGGATCACATCACTTCAAAAGTTTCCCGTGGAGCCTAAAATGGATCTTTCATCATCTGGATCATTCTTAACCTATCATTGGCGACCAGGAGAGTTTTTAGACACCTCTAGAGAGTATGAGATGGTCACCAACAATGCCCTGATCCAAGAAGATCCCCCGGATCCAACACTATTTTCATTTGATGTGATACTTACAAGCACCAAATTATACACCAAAAACCTTGTTCAGGTAAGTATCTCTTCATCTCGAATTGTTTCTCATGATTTAAGGGCTGTGAGTATTAGTTTATTATATCCAGAAATCATTGGGAAAAATTTAGGGCTATTCAAAGGATATTTGGAACTAAACTCTTGTCTTAAGATGCAAGTAAAAGAAGAACTTGACAAGGATACTATTTTGAATCAACCTGAGATATGCTTGCTTGTTAATGGTACTTCCATGACTTCGATAACACACTTGCTCTTTGCCAAAGCTGTTGACAACAATGCTTGTACCAAAAAGGAGCCACCGGATCTGGAAGTTCTCTCACCAAATTTCTTTGCAAGGACTGGAATTGGAGTTGTTATAACAAAGGAGCTGAACGGTTTCAAAATATTTCTTCTTATGGAGTTGATGGGAGTTCTCCACAATATTCTCAAAGGACGCCACCATGAAGCTGAATCTCTCTTGAGAATTCCCGACACTACTCTTTACCTTTCTTTTCATTTTCAAGATAAGTCATTGTTGTTTTACCCTTTTGATGCTTCTAACTTAATGTTGTTTGTGGCAGGTCAAACGGATTTGAGGACAAATCCTTTTCAACAGGAGGGGCACGATATGATCCTAGGAAGCATCAAGACACAAGGACTTGGAGATGGTGATGCACAAGGAGTGGTGTTCGAGCCAAGAGCAAAAGGAGCTAGGAAAGCAGCTTTAGGAGTCAAGAATTGATACGGATCAAGAAGTTACACTACCCTAATGTAGTCTTGATACCTCCGGCAAAGACGCAAGAGGATCACTCGAGTAATAGTGGTTGTGTCAAGGCCACACCGGTCAAGATACACATTCGAGATGGCTAGAGCATGGCCGTATGATCCACTTGCATTCTTTTCCTTCATCTCTGGTTTTTCCCAAGTGGTTTTCCGAGATAAGGTTTTTAACGAGGCTTGTGGCTCATGCGTCATCTATGCCACCTCTAGTCCGATCCACACTTAGGCCCACTATCAAGACATTTTAGGCGTGGCCCATATCCTCTTTATCTCTGATTTTAAGTTCAAACTCTATATTTAAGTTTTTGCTTTGTTTCGAGTTGTTATTAATCAGCTTCTCCCCTCGTACTCTAATAATTCCCCCCCCCCCCCGACATTTCCCCTCACCGGGCACACACTTGTGTTTCTCGGACGCAGCTTGGCTTCCAGCTGAAGAACGTGGTGGTTTAGGTTAGATCATAACCGGGGAAACGGCTAAAATCTACCTAAACTATTTACAGAATGCCTTTTTCTACCTGAAACGACCGCCCTCGTTTTTTTTTTTTTTTTTTTTTTGCTTTTAAACCAAAATTAATTAATTAATTATTATTCCCATAAATAATAATTAATTTTCCAAAATCAATTAATAACGCATCCTATCTAACAACAATAGTTATTTAACTCCGCAAATAAATACACAACCATAAATAAAATACTTTCGCATAAATCCTTAAACAATAAAAATACGAATATAGAAACACCAAAGTTAACTGTAAGAAATTATTCAACTCTAATATAAATACTTAAACAAACAACCGAGTCTAGATCAACCCCTCTTCCTCGCCTTGATTCCAACAGTCACACTTTATCTTTACCTGCATCAAACACACACAGAGATGCGTAAGTATTTCGACAAATACTTAGTGAGGCAATCCTCCCGTCTACAAGCTATGCACACAAACGATTATTATTATTCAACGTATTAAACACGAAATACCGCAATAATCAACCATCTCAAGAAACACTCGATCTAGATCCCCCATGAGATCATACAGCCTACAATCATGCAAACACATCAAATAACTCAAACCGTTCAGAAGCTTACGGTCCTGCACTCACCTTAAGCCACGCACGGAAATTCCCAAAACTTCCCGAAATGAATAGACTTCACTTCCTCAAACGCGTGCCGTTGAAAACTCAATCCCACCGTTGAAACTCAACCCCCAAGTGTCCTGAAGCTAACTTCAAAGTTTCAAGATGATCCGACGGCAGACGAACTCGCGATTGCCCTTTGAATCCACGTTGGTCCGGTTCGCGTCTTTGCACACGATTTACTAGGTCAAACTCATTTTTCCTTCTCACCCACGAAACAGCTCTCCAACTTACTCCTCTTTTGCACACCACACAACACACTCAGCCAACAAACTCGCCTTCTTTGGCTCTAGCTCTCTACGCCCTCACACACAGCCACAAGACTCACAAGTCTCAGCCTCACTTGATCTCCACACCACACACAACTCAGCCCACTCCTCCTTTTTGCTCTCCACACCACACAAAAACTCTCACTTTTTCCTCCTCCTTTTCTTCTCCTCCTCTCTCTTTTCTTTAACTCTTTTCTTTTCTCTCTGCGGATGGAAGAGTCGGCAACTGAAGGAGGAAGGAAGGAGTTGCTGACTTTTTGGGGAGAGTAGGAGTCCATAGGCTGCTTTGTAGGATGGTGGAGAGGGTGGCTGCATAGGCTTCTTTCTAGGGGTGGAAAAATGAGGAAAAGTGATGGAGACAGCTTGGGGTGCTGATTAAATCAGCTTAAACTTAATTATAGTTTGGTCCCTGAACTTTCCAAAAGTTCACAAGGAAACCCCAAACTTCCCAATCCATCCCGCACACCCCTACGGAAAAATGCGGCGTAATTTCCCAATTACTCCAAAAATTCCCGGAAATATTTTCTAGAATTTCTACGCATAAATCCCGAATATAAATTCCGAAATTTCCATTTCCGGAACACGGGCGTTACACTACCTAAGCTATAGTACCATGCATTTATAGATCTGAACCATCTAAAAGTTCAAATTTTAAACCTGAACTATATGAATTTTAGCCGATTTCAACATCTACCTAAGCGGTGTTACTTAGTCATTTAACGGTGTTGAGTCAAACAATTTGTGGCGTACACGTGACATCAAAACTTAATAAAACGATGTCGTTTTTAGTTAATAAAACTAAAACAAATTGTCAAAGAATAGGAAACAAATTTGCGCTGGCGAAGCCAATTGGATTTAGAGTCCATCTCTTTAAACCACTAGGACACATTGACTCCTTTGGTTCAAGTGAACCAAAATTCAATATATCTTCTTCTTCCAAGCGAGTGCTCTCCTACAACTCCATCGATAAAATCTGAATTCAAGCTGAGATAGCAACATAGAGATCCTTCGATTTGATGTATCCGACATATCCATTCATTTTTCAACTCAATATGATGTCGTTTTACAAAGTTTTGATGCCACGTGTACGCCACGAATCGTCTGATTCAGCACCGTTAAATGGTTAAGTAACAATGTTAAGGTAAATATTGAAATTGGCTAAAATTCATATGGTTCAGGTTTAAATTTTGAATTTTTAGATAGTTCAGGTTGATAAATGCATGGTACCATACGTTGGGTAGGAAAAGGCATTCTGCAAATAGTTTGGGTAGGTTTTGGCCGTTTTCCCGATCATAACCTCGCCAGACTCATCTCTCAACCTCAAAGCGTCTTCCTTGATAGGGAAAATACCCTCTGCTCTAATGATGTAGCCCTTGCTCTTAAATCAGCCTTACTTGTTGCACAAGATGCTGAAATTCACCAAATGACTTGCTTCTTGGATCGTAAGGAATCAATCACTTTATCAACTCGAATGGTCAAGTGAAAGAACTCCATGGTATTCTTCATGATATCCGTTCGATCTCTATGTCCTTTTTACTAGCTTCCGTTTTACTCCTTAGTCTGAAAATGTTGAGGCTGATTCTTTAGCCAAGGCCGCTTTGTATGTTAACTCTACCTACTCCATAACTGGAGTCACAGGTTCTATCCATTCTTAATTTATCTAATAAATGTGGTTGCACAAAAAATAAGCTTACATGTTCGTGACTTTTACATTGTAGCTAATATCATGTTCTAAGTCCTCTGGTACGCCATTGATTTTTACCAACGTGTTTCTAGTGATCTTATTTTCCTTACTGCTTGTTGATTTGCAATAGAAGTTTACCGTCGATGATTTTAATTAGAAAGGTGGGCTCTGTCTAGGTCCACTTGAATCCCCACTTTCCACACACATTCGATAACTGGCAATCCCTTTTTGATGAGTAGTAAGAGGTCTAAAAGTTTACACTATAAAAAATCATTTCACTAGTGATGGAGTCTCAAACACTATGCATAGCTTACATGTTCATGAAGTTTTCATTGTAGTTTGTGATTGAATTTTCAATAAGCTAATATCTGTTTCTAGGTCTTTTAGTACGCCATTGAGTTTTACCAAGGCGTGTCTAGTGTTGTTATTTTCCAGAATACTTGTTGATTTGCAGTAGAAGTTTACCGTTGATGATTATAAAATATCAGTTATGAGGCAGCTTTTGATCGGATGATGGGTGAATCTCAGTCATCTGAAATGCTAGCGCCAGAAGGTATCATAAACACAGCTAGAGAGGTCATGATTCAGCGTGAAGATCCAAAGATTATCAAAACTTATCAAAAGAAGAATACAAATTTGGTAAGGAAAAGTAAATATTTGAAGAAAAGTAACATCATCACATGGAAATGGACTGCATCTAAGGACATCTACATACTTTTATCAAATAAATAGAAAAATTAATAGTTACATTCAATGCCATCTTTGAATCCCATACAATGAATTATATGGTATGTTGGTTTATTTTTAAAGGATGTTGAAGTATCTCTGTAATTTATAGAAAATTGAAAGAAGTAGTGGAGATT
The DNA here is from genome assembly GCA_963667165.1 of Barbarea vulgaris. Lineage (NCBI taxonomy): Eukaryota > Viridiplantae > Streptophyta > Magnoliopsida > Brassicales > Brassicaceae > Barbarea > Barbarea vulgaris. Next base: position 15,676,436 of record OY763890.1, read on the forward strand.
TATGGGAACAGAAAATGTAGAATGATTGCAAAAAACTTGAAGGACGGAAAGGATAACAATGTAGAGAGAGGTGGTACGACCATCTTCGTCCGGACATCAAGGTGATTTTATTCTTCAAATTTTTAATATTCTTCTATTTATACTTAAATATGTATGTGCGCATCTGTACGAGTACAATCATAATTTGTATGTGTATATGTATGTAAGATTACAAATATATGAACTTATGTTGCATCATCATGATTAATTTTATGTATGTATATATGTGAATATTTTTGTGTAAATAAACTATGTATTTTATATATGTGTTTGTACAAATATATATATTTATATTTCAATGTTTATCAGTTAACCATAACTGGTATATATACATGTGTACATTCACATATATAAAAATACATAGTTTATTTACACAAAAATATTCACATACGTAAATATAATTAATCATGATGATGCAATATAAGTTCATATATTTTCTATCATACATACATAAACACATATAAATTGTGGTTATACCCGTACAGATGCGCACTATACATATTTAAGTTCAAAAGGAAGAAGATTAAAAATTTTAAAAATAAAATCACCTTGATTTCCTGACGAAGATGGTTGTATCACCTCTCTCTACATTGTCCTTTCCGTCCTTCAATTTTTGTTTTCGAAACCATTCTCCAATTTCTGTTCCCATAAAGCTCCACTATTTCTTTCAATTTTCTATAAATTAAGGAGAAACTTTAACATCCTTAAAAATAAAACAGTATACCATATAAATCATAGTATGAGATTCAAAGATGGAATCAAATATAACTCTTAATTTATATATTTATTAAATAAAAGTATGAAGACTTCCATGTCCTCAGATTCAGTCCATTTCCCTTTAATGATGTTACTTTTTTCAAAGATTTACTTTTTTCATACTAAATTTGTATTATTCTTTAGATAAATTTTGATAATCTTCAGATCTTTAAGCTGAATTATGACCTCTCTAGTTGTGTTTTTGATACCTTCTGGCGCTAGCATATCAGATTACTGAGATTCACCCATTCCAAAAGCTGCCTCATAACTGATATTCCAAGGTTTATCAATCAACCTATCGTGCGTTGAGTATTTTAGGGCCAATCCACGAGGAAACAAGAAATCACACTAGCAATACAAATCTTCATTTCAATCTAAGCAATAGAACTTTTGGTGTTTTTGTATCAAACAAAATTTGAAAGTAAATAAAAACGAGAGAATACTAAAATCAGGTTGAAATCAAATAGAAAAACAAACTCTCGGGATGAGAAAACTTTACTCGGATGACTATTGCCAACTAATGGATCTTAATAAGAGAGCTAATCATTTGGTATTATGTAACTAATATCGACTAATCCACTTATGTGGCACTAATCTCTTTCTTAATCACCTAAATTCATTAGCGATCAAGTAATCATTGAGTATTACAAGCCTAAATAACCACTAAACATCCTAATTAAATATTCCCCTAGGCTATGTATGTAAATCTCTTAGTATTGTGGTTCAAGCATTTTATTAAACACCTTGTGGACATGAAAATGCCTAAGATCTAAATTAACATAACCAATGATAATCTAGCATAACTAACACCTACTAAGCAAGGATTTTTAACATTACATACCTAAGATCCACTAATAAACTCTTAATCACCCTAGATCTACCATTTCTAGAAATTCCTAAAAGACTACTCACTAATCTTCTTGACAACACAAAAAAAAAAAAAAATGATTTTTGGATAATCTATACTATTAATTGAGTAAGAGGAGAAACTTTTTTGCCAAGCCATTTAAGCCAGATAGCCTTATTTACGAGTAATAACATTCTTATTATGTCTTAACAAAAAATAAAATAAACAAAAATTGGGCCGACCCAAAAGCCGACCCGGAAAGATATCACGCGGATCCTATTATTTCTCTTTTATCAAAAATCAGATCTTCTATCTGACCTGAAGATATATGCGCTGATCCTAAGTAGAAATTTGCATTCCCGCCCACATATCAAATAATAAATGTTTTTTTACCTTATATGAATCTAAAAAAATCTAAATTATTCCTTAAACGATAAGTTTAAGCAATAAAATGAGAATTATTTTTTCCAAAGATTTTACCTCATCAAGATTTTCGTATTTTGGAATGTAACTTGGAAAGTTTAAACAATATTAATGCCCATTCGAAATACTATAATGTCTTAACAATCTTAAACAAACTAATTATATTTAATATTTTTTTACCAGTTAATTTGGTATTATTTTAAGAATATTCGATTGTTTGAATCATATCTATAGATATTACTTTAGATTTTATTAAGATTTATAGTTAACAAACATAACAATTCTGTTTTGATATTCCCGACTTATTGTTTTATTATTATAAATAAGTGTTCACCATATTATTCTCTCATATCAAACAAACTCTACCATCGGAATATCATAAATGGGTGCTCCAATTGCTATATGCTTTTATCTTCTTTTACTCAAAAATATTGATCATAAAAGACAAAAATGAAAATGGTTGCTTGATTACGTACCTTAATGACATTAGGTTCTTCAAACCAAGTTCGCGCATCCAGTCAAGATCCTCCATTCATGAAAGTAATTCAAAGAGAAACACTAGAAATAATTTTTGCATATGAATTGTGAGTCTCAAAAAAAATATAGTATAGATGAGCACTATTGAATTATTTATTCATAACGTGAATATCAAGAAGTTTTATAATTTGTAGTTCAACTATTTATGTCATAGGTTTCCAAAAAACAGTATTGCTCTAACGTGTTCTTATAAAAAAAACAGTATGTCATAAGTTATGATTCTTAATAGAATAGTTAAAAGATATTAAAAGAAAGACAGATTGATAACTTAAAAATTTAACGATTAATACTAGGCCTGGGATTAGGATAACCAAACCGAACCGGTTGGTTAATTCGGTTATTTTAATTTTTGAAATTTCTACCGAAATTAACCAAAATTAATTTTTATTCGGTTCGGTTAACCGTTAATTCAGAAAACTGAAATTAAACCAAAATTAACCAAAATTTTTGGGGTTTGGTGGCCAAAAACCAAAATGTTTAAAATTTTAGATTTCAAAAGCCCATTAAAAAATTATGCCCAGGAGCCCAACACCAAAACTAAAAAATTAGGGTTTACAATTTTATTATTGGTCAGCCGTCACCTCCTCCAGATCAACAACTAATCCAGCTGTCTCCAAAGAAACAACAAAGAAGAAAGCACCATCAGACGCCGTTTTACATCCATTCCTTCATGTCTACTTAATTCCTCCATAGATCCATAATAGATTAGAAGAGAAGGAAATAAAGACGAAGAAGGAGAAAGAGACAAAGATGAAGAAGAGGAAGAAGACGAAGAAGAAAAAGAAAAAGGGAGAAGAAGAAAAATAAGGAAGAAGATGGAGAAGGATAAAGAGAAGAAAACATGTGAAGAAGAAAGAAGAAGAGAAACAAGAAAAAGGAGAAGAAGAATGAAGAAAAAAAAGAAAAAGAAGAATGAGAAGAATAATAATAGATTAAAATTAGATTTTAGGATTAGTAACCAATTAACCAATCGGTTAGAAATGAACCGAACCAAAAAAATGGACCAAATCTAATTTGGAATGTTGTCGATCGATTCAGCAAAGAGAATCGAATTAGAACCAAAAATCAAAAATTTTAGTTCAGTCCGGTTCGGTTTTCTCGGTTCGGTTAAATATCTCAGAGCTAATTCATACAAGTTCTTCAAAAATCTTATAAGAGGCTAAGAGAGATTCTAAAAACAAATTCTAAGTGTCTCTAATTAGGTTTAGAGTATTTATAGGAGGAAAAAAAAGAGGAAAAAAAAGTTATAGGTTAACTTATAATAAACAGAGTCAAACTCGGTTTAGAAAATGGATAATAAAAATCAGTTGGCCTCAGGGTGGTGGTCTGGCCGCTGGGATCCACTGGGCAGGATCTGGCCACTGGGTCTGGCCGCTGAGAGCTACCGGGCAGCATCTGGCCGATGGGTCTTGCCATTGGGAGCTATTGGGCAGCATCTGGCCGCTGGGAGTTACCGGGCAGCATCTTGTTCCATCAAATTTTCTCCTTTTTGGTATCTTTAACTCCATTAGCTCTCCTTGTTGCATTCATCACTTCAAAGACCTATAAAAGAAGATGCATATGCAAACATGCAACTAAAGACCTAAAATGCAATGCAAACACAATATAACAATGTTAATTCAAGTCAAAAACATGTTAGAAACTCAATATATCAATAACTCTTCTTGTTGTTAGTAAGAGCAGATGCAGTGGTAATGATGTGGACATCAAATATGGAGACTCTCTAATTCATCAAGAGCCTCTTCCACACGTCCTTAGCTGCACTAAATCACACAGAATCAAGATAATTCATTCAAGACCCGAATTGCCTTATTTTGAACCGAATGCCTTAAGTCTCCTGTGGCTTTTTCCTAAACTTGTTGGGAACGAATTGGAGACCCTCCACACCTATAAGAGGCTTCCAAGAATGCATCATTAAGTGCTCAAGCTGTCGAGATACAAGGAACCTCACATTTTCCTTATTCGGCCAAAATCAAGCTTTAAAGGCTTTATCAATTAGATAGTTGATTGATTTATAATTTATGCTGATTTTTTTTTATTTATGTTGATTTTTTTTCTTATTTAATATCATAGATTAGCTGACCACGAGCCTATAAAAACTCAGCTCTTGATTCATTGTAAATCAACCTTGAATTTGAAAGAAATAAGAAAAACCGAGAGTTTTTTCACCTTTGAAGCTTCGGCTTTGTTTGCTTGTCTTTTCTATTGTGTGTGATTCCCTTTGAAAGCAAGTGGGATCTTTGTCTCTGTGTGTGATTCACATAGGCATTGATTCATGTTCTTATCACAAAGTCATTCCGCAACTTTATGTGGCACACTATGATTCATCTTGTTCTTAACCTTCACTCCATTTTGTTGCTGATTCAAAGAGCGTGTTACCACCATTTGAACTAGCCCCATCTCGATCCACTTCACTCCATCAGTTGTCAAGAAGAGAGCGTGTTACCACCAAATTCTTGGCCCCATCACTATCTTCAAATCCAATAAGGTTTTGTGCCTATATCATCTTGGTATCAATGTTAAACCTTAGAGGATCTGAAAATAGTGATGGGGCCAAGAAGTTGGTGGTAACACGCTCTCTTCTTGACAACTGATGGAGTGAAAGAGGCGCTTGATAAAGGTGGCTTAACTAAACACGTTAAGGTGTACACTCGTTTTTCTTATTATGTTATCGTACACCAAACTTTACTTTTTGGTATAATCGGAAACTAATATGAATACGTGTTAGTTTCCTGTTATAGCTACTACAAATGGTATTGTATTTGTAATCTAGTTGCAATTATTTGGGTTTTATATTTTATCTGTCATTATCACAGCTTTTTCGTGTACACTCCACACGCACAACTTGTGTACACTCCACACACACAGCTCGTACACTCCACATACACAGCTGTGTATACTCCACACACCCCAGCTGTGTATACAATCCACACACACAGCTCGTACACTCCACATGTATTTATACGAAAGTACAAACATAACATTATTTTACATGAACTTAGACATTACACAATATGAAACTAAATTAAAGATATCAAAGTTGAGGTTTACTACATAAAATTTAGAAAGCACACATAACACGATCAGTCCTCTGCTCACCTCAAATTAGCCACGATACTCTCGTCGCCAATGACCAGAAATGACATTTAGTGCAATTATTATCATATGAGAAGGAGGTGAAATAGTGATCGGTGGTGCCAAAGCAAGCAGGTACCGTGTAGCTGTGGTAAATGGGGAATGTAATTTCCTGAATAAACCTACTTCTGCGTACGGGCCTATAGCCACGGATGTCAATTATTAGTAGACGGCCCATTTCTAAAATTTCTTCAGATTTCAGATCCACCCGATGAACTTTTGTTAAAATATCAAGGTAATGGGAGGCCATTTCCTTTTGTCCCCCACACAATGTGAAGATTGCACCAGCAAGTGCTGCATCTCCTCGGAAGAGGACGATTTTGTCTAGAAGCGCTAGCCCCTTCTCCATGTCCCCTTCTCGAGCTAGCACGCGCACACCTTCTTGGTATGTAGCAAATGGGTTAAAATTTTCCAGACTAAGAATCTCCGGTATCTTCCTCCGACACTTATGTCAGCCCCATTGATACAAAAGTTATAATTGCATGCACCTCCAACACCTCGGGATTTCGATATACAATATCCCGACCTAATTTGCATGCCATGATGAGTGGTCCGAGGAACACAAATCCGTCCTTTGCCATAGTAGCAGCAATTTTGACAAGTATTTCATATGGGATATGAGAGAGCGTCATTATTGTCGGATAGAAGAATGAATGAAAATTTTGTGGTAAGATAACGTTTTGAAGACGTATGAGACGGCCCTCTTCTTTAAAATTTCTTCCCTTATGTTTTATGGGTGTGATTTGATGGTTCACTAACGCTAAATTTCTTCAACAACTTTATCACATCATATTGAAGTTGAACAAATATTCATTTACCTTCTTTCATCTGTTTAACACTTAATGTAATTTATGTGATTTGATGGGTCATTTATGCTAATTATCCCAACCAGTTTTGTGTTAACAATCTCCATCTTCTTCTTTCTTTTTTCAACAGATTAAAGGATTTGATTTGATGGGTCATTTATGGTTATTTTTCCCAACTACTTAATAACTCTTATACCAATTATCAGACACACAGTAAATTGTACTTACCATCTCGTAGTTATAGATTACCATTATTCCTTCTCAAGATTTTATTAGTTCACAAACATTCATTCGTCAACCACTTAATTGTACTTTACATATACAATATTTTTTTCATTAAAGTGTTTGTTATGTGAAACACAACACCGTCTTTATATTCTGTAAAATATCGTCTCACATTATATCATATTTTTCTTCAAAGATAAACCTCACCTTTGTTCTTCAGCTGCGTCAACTAAACGTCATTCTATTACCTACTCTGTTTCGCCATGCCTAACCCAACTCTACCCAATGACATCCTTGTAAATATTGCTGCAAGGTTGGCAAAGGATATGTTTTGGTATCTAGGACCAATCATTATGGCGGGAAAACAAGGCCGAAATTTAGTATACGTGAACAAATTCATTCTACAAGGAGCTTGCACTCACTACCTCTGTATAGATGGTAGTGACATAAGTCTTGGTGGAAGATACCGCCCTTTCTTCGTTCGGTATCTCGAGAAGGGTAACCAAACCGCATTATACCACGAAGGCATCCGAGGTGGAACGCAAGGCGGAGGGGACGTTGATGGGGCCCTAACGGTTTTGGACAAAATAATCCACGTAGAAGCTGATGCTGCTTTGGCGGCAGCCATTTTCTCAATGTGTGCTGGAAAAATAGATAAGGCTTCAGAGTATCTACAAATCTTACCCACAATTCATCACGTCGGTTTAAAGAGTGAGGAGGTGGAAGCAATGTGTGGAGACCTACTTATTGAAATTCGTGGCTTCTCTCCAAGAAGGACGATGAAGTATGCCAAAACTCTAAAATTTCCTTTTTGCGAGAGCTATTGCATACCGCCGTGCATTAGAATGGAGCATCACTTTTTCTCACCAAGCTTTATTTGAAATTGCAACGAGTGCTATGTATGGTGGTTCGCGAACAAAGTATCCTAGATCATCTAACACGAAACGTCGCATCCTATGTTTCTATGTTATAGTACTAATTATCACTTATGCTGTACACCCTCCTGCAGGTTATTTTGTGTACATCTTAGTAGGCGTACACCTTGTTATCCATGTACACTTTATGTTATTGTTTCAAATCTGTATTATTTGCTTCCTTGTAATGTTTCTATTTTATATTATATTTATTTAAATACAAGTTGATGAAACGTTCCATAAACATAACAATCGGTAAGGGTGATTTACGAAATAGGGTAGTTTTGACAGAGTGGTTAAATGTAATTACAACTGCTCTTTTTTTTTTTTTTTTTTTACTTCGTATTGACAACTGTTTATTCTTTAATGTTAGAGTGGGAGGGTGCAGCGAACCGTCGAAAATGCACTAAACGGTTGTGTCGTTTCATCCCTATATAATCTTCTTCTCGATTTTTACTCCCACAAACTATAACTTCAATTTTCATTGTTAAGAGATTATGGATGAAGGACCATCTTCCCCTCGTTCCCCATGTTCATCTCCTTCGCGATCTTCATCTACTTCTGAATCGTCATCACGTTCTCGTTCTCGCTCTCCGCATCCGATTAGTGGCTATTTAGGTCATCCGCGTCTTACTCGTTCCCCATTGCCAGTAAGGTTTCCCCTGGTCGAACGCCAGAATGAGTCTCGTGAAGTGAGGCCATTAGAGCCTCTTTATCCATGGAGAAGGCCTCCGGGTTGCGCTGCTTCTCCGGATGTCGAGCCAGAACCTCGCAATTTCGTCCCTGGTGAAGTAAAATCTCCTTAGGCTCTGCTACGTTCACTATCCTTGGAGGATGCCGGTACTGTTAACCGCTAGATCATAACGGTACACTTTGCCTCTATTATTTGGTTTTCAAATTTATTTGAATCATTTGTACTACTTGTTACTTTTTTTTATTCTTTTCAGATTGAGTATCAACACCGGGCGTATAGTCGGCGCCACAGAGAGCTTGTTCAGATGTTGCAAGACATGGATTGTGGAATGCGTAAACTGAAAGCAGACCCAGCAGATTGGGAGACGTTTGGTTTAGGATTGATTGTCCCCATGCCACTGATTCTTCGTGACTACTGCCAAGCTATTCGCAGGAGACGTGACTGAATGATTACGAGACAATCAATCAACTTTAATTCTTGCCTTTTTTTTATTTTTTATGTTTGTTATTTTAATTTCCACATTTTGATCATGCTTTTATTTTCACATTTTGGACATCGTTTGATTTCCACATTTTAATATGAAATAATTTCCACATTTCTTTTTTCTTTATATTTTGTACATTGTTTATAAGTTCAAATTAGATATGGGATATAAGTTTGACAACAAGACCCTATTTTTAAATCCCATATCGCCCTTATAGTAATAATCGGATAACCGGTGGAAACTGGATAACCAGTGTACACTCAACGTAACTGGTGTACACTCGACGTAGGTGTACATAGGATAATCGGTGTACACCCTACGTTACCGGTGTACACTCGACGTAGTTGTACAAAGAATAACCAGTGACTTACACTACGTAGGTGTACACCTTGTGATATGATTATATTTCCACATTTTTAATATGACTTAATTTACACATTTTCTTTACCTTTTCTACATGGTTTAATTTTGAAATAAGTTTCAATGAACATACTCACAACTCAAGTCTAAATTTGATATGAGATATAAGTTTCACAACTATACAAAAAAAAATTAATAAAGTACCATGTTTTATAAATCACATATCATCCTAATAGTAACCGGTGTACACCTTCCGTAACCGGTGTACACTCGACGTAGGTGTACAGAGGATAACCGGTGTATACTTTCCGTAACCGGTGTACACTCGACGTAGGTGTACAGAGGATAACCGGTGTACACGTCTACCTAGGTGTACACCTTGTTATCCGTATACCTCTAAATTGAAAAATAAAGATACGTATACATAAATAACTTCCTCGAAAATAAGTTACCAAAATAACTACTAGTTTCATACAACAAATTAACAATCCAAAATAAGTTATATTCACATCCTAATACATGAACATAATTATAGAAATGTCAGACTAAAAATCCATTTCATCCCCCATCTTCGCAACCGCTTCATAGCAAACCATTGCATACTTCTTCCAGAATCTGTCAACAACTTTATCATTGATCGCCGCCAACTCAATGACACCCAATCCGTATGCGTACATTTCTAGGAATTTTATAGCAACAGGCCCACAGTCACATGTTCTTAAGTTCTGGTATATTCCTTTAGAGAGAGACCAAGTAAACGGGGTCATGGGATAATCCACATTTTTAGGGCCGGTAGAAGAGCCTTCAAAAACCAGGAAAAACATTCAACAATTAGGGCCATGTACATCTCTACATCTTCAACGTCGGTGGAGTATATATGTAAAACGACCGCACCCGAATTTTTTATTTTTTTTTACAATTAATTAATATTCTCATAAATATTAATTACTTCCCCAATCAATTAAAATTCAATTACACATGCATATTAATTAACTAACTACAGCAATAAATAAAATCGAATAAACGCCATAAAATTAACCACACATAGTTTAATCAACTCTCAATTAAATCCGAAATTAATAAATAAAACACTCAATAAACCGACAAGTCTAGATCATCCCCTATTCCGCGCCTTGATCCCACAGTCACACTTTTTCTTTTCCTTAGCCACATACAGAATATTTCCACGACAAAGTTCTGCAATTTTCTGAAACTTCCTGGGACGAATACACCCTAGAGTTTTCGAACGCAAGACCGAGATTCGAGAGAGAGATGGAGACTCGAGCTTCTCTCACAGAGCAGGATCTTCTCTTCTTCTTCCTTTCACGTCAAAACTCAACTCTCCCTCTTGGTGTCACTCAACGGCGGCAATAAGAACCTTGGAGAGCAAGTCTATGGTGGCTGCGAATGGTGGAGGAGTTAGGCTCGGCAAGAAGGATTTTTTTTTTTTCTTTTTACCAAAATTGCATCCAAGTCTTTTAACTTTTTTTCTCTTTACAAGGAACCCCATCACTTACAATCTCATCAATTAAATCCAGCATAATTTTCTGAAATAACAAAAACAACCTCAAACTTGTCGATTCTCCATTTAACACCCCATATTTTTATTTGAATTAAATAAAATCTCAGAAACTCAGTTTCGTAATCCGAAAAATAAATACAACCTCCCGTTTATGGGACACGGGTGTTACAATTCTCCCCCACTAACATAGATTCGTCCTCGAATCTAACATTTCCGTTCATCCGTAATGAACTTAACCACACATATCACCACACAATGGTCATACCTGACCATTCCGGCCCACACAACCGATCACGTGATCAAACACTATTGACCTCTGAGGTCATAAATCATTGCTCATAACTCAACCTTATACCTCTCAACTCTAAGACACCAAGTTCTAAGAGTTCTGGGTATCCATACCACTCCGCTCTCATGCCACAAAGTCCTTCTGAGCTCTCGGTATCAAACTTATGCCACTCAACTCTAGGCAATATAACCTTACGAGTTCTCGGTAATCACATACCACTCCACTCTGGGCTATACACCTTACGAGTTCTCGGCATCGCACTCATACCACTCCACTCTGGGCATTATAACTTTACGGGTTCTCGGTATCACATACCACTCCACCCTGGGCTATATACCTTACGAGTTCTGGGTATCACACTCATACCACTCCACTCTGGGCAGTATAACTTTACGGGTTCTCGGTATCACATGCCACTCCACCCTGGGCTATATACCTTACAAGTTCTGGGTATCAGACTCATACCACTCCACTCTAGGCAGTATAACCTTACGGGTTCTCAATATCACATACCACTCCACCCTGGGCTATATACCTTACGAGTTCTGGGTATCAGAGGAACTATCCATCCTCCCTAGAGTTGTACAAGACCAAACCGTCCTTTGAGCAACCATGACCCACAATACGTCTATAAGCACTCCCGACTGAAACTACCTCTCGTGATCCGCATACGACCTCGCAAGGTAATACCGGCATCGCACACATTCCAAACCCGCAATATCATCTTTTCCATAACCACTACTCAGGTTATCTAACAACATACCCCGTCACTAAGGGTACCCACATAATCTTTTCCCGATTATAACTCAAGTTTTTTTTTTTAAATCCCGCAAAAAAACCACTTTTCAGAACCTCAAGTTCACTTAAATCTCACGGCAACACTGGCCATCAAAAATAAGAACTACTCATCTTATTAAAAAGGAAACATAATGTATTAATCGTTTACAACACCAAAACGAATACATAATGTTCAATAATAATAACTCGAATTTGGGAACCATCGATGAAAGCTCAAGCATTTGATTGCTTCTCGAACCACTTCTTGAACCTTGCTTTCATCCTCGCCTCTGGTTCCCAAGTCTCCTCCTCAACCCCATCACAATCCCACAAGACCCTTATCATCGGAACTTTCTTCCTACGATCCTGCTTGACTCTCTTCTTGAGGATCCTTACCGGTCTTGCCTCTAAGGTCATATTAGGCTGAAGATCTGACGGAATTCTAGCTATGACCTCATCATCCTTATGCACGCACTTCTTTAGCATTGACACATGGAAGACCTTGTGAAATGCTCACATGACCTCGGGTAACTCCAACCGATATGCAACCGGTCCAACCCGCTCAACAATTCTGAACGGTCCCATATACCTCGGACTCAACTTAGTCTCTGCAATGGACCTATTAGGACCCCGCAACATAGCCATCTTAAGATACACACTATCTCCCACCTCAATCTCATTGACATACTTCTTAGCCAACACTGCAGCTCCATCACTCTTCTTAATGGCCAGGAAATGTGCCGACTTGGTCAACGATCAACAATGACCCAAATAGCATCCTTTGTCCGATAGACTGGCAAACCGACCACGAAATCCATCGTAATCATATCCCACTTCCATTCTGGAATGGGTAAGCTCTGCAACAACCCACTCGGAACCTGATGCTCAGCCTTCACTAACTGGCACACATTACAAGCCGCAACCCAGTTAGCCACATCTTTCTTCATCCCAACCCAATGATAATACCTTTTTAAGTCCCAGTACATCTTGGTCGCCCCTGGATGAATCGAAAACATACTCGCATGGACCTCACTCAGGATCTCTCATCTCAGATCCTCAGTCTTGGGTACACATACCCGCCCATGCACCAGAATAGTCCCATTCGCAGAGACCTGATATTCTGATCCCACATCACCGGAAGCCTTAATCAGACTTTCATCTTTTTCCTGAGCCATCTGAACCCTACTCAAAAGATCCGCCTGATTCGCTGCCTCCAAGCCTAACGGTTCCGGAGATGTAGCACACAACCTCAACGTGCTAACCTCGCTCACCAAGGACTCCATGTACCGCTCACTAGCCGAAGCTACCCGCTTGCGACTCAACGCATCTGCAACCAAATTTGCCTTTCGGGATGGTAGGCTATCTCCAGATCATAATCTGCCACTAACTCCATCCAACGCCTCTACCTCAAATTCAATTCTGGCTGCGTAAAAATGTACTTCAGGCTCTTATGATCTGTAAACACCTGAACCTTCCCGCCGTAAAGATAAGATCTCCAAATCTTCAAGGCAAAAACCACTGCAGCCATCTCAAGGTCATGGGTAGGATAGTTGCTCTCGTGCTTCATCAACTGAGGGGAAGCATAAGCAATAACCTTCCCTTGTTGCATCAACACGCAACCAAGACCCAATCTCGAAGCGTCCGTGTACACCACAAAAGGCTCACTCAGCTCCGGTAAAGCCAAACCTGGTGTACTCGTCAACATCGACATCAGGTTCGCAAAACTCTCCTCACACTCTGGAGACCACACAAACAGAACATCTTTTCCTGTAAGCTTTGTCATAGACTGAGCCATACTCGCGAACCCATTGACAAATCTCCGATAATAGCCCACTAGACCAAGAAAACTCCTGATCTCAGTGGCATTCCTCGGCCTAGGCCACTCTCTGATAGCCTTAATCTTTTCTGGGTCAACTTAAACCCCTTTATCGGAGACAATATGACCCAAGATTCCAATCTCTCGCTGCCAGAAACTGCACTTGCTCAACTTAGCGAACAGCTTCTGTTCCTGCAACTTCTCCAGAACATTCCTCAAAAGAACCTCGTGCTCCTCAGGACTCTTCGAATACACCAATATATCATCTATAAAAATGATCACGGACTCATCCAAATACTCTTGGAACACTCCGTTCATCAATCTCATGAACGCTGCTGGTGCATTCGTCAACCCAAATGGCATCACCACAAACTCGTAGTGCCCATATCTTGTCCTGAAAGCCGTCTTCCGGATATCCACCTCACCAATCGGAATCTGATGGTAACCTGACGCCAAGTCAATCTTGGAGAACCAAGTAGCCCATGTCAACTGATCCAACAGCTCATCGATCCGCGGAAGAGGATACCAATTCTTCACTGTGACTCGGTTAAGCCCCCGGTAATCGATACACAACCGAAAACTCCCATCTTTTTTCTTCACAAGCAGCACCAGCGCTCCCCACGGTGAACTGCTCGGACGGATAAAACCCTTACCCAATAACTCTTCCAGCTGCTTCTTCAGCTCTGCCATCTCTGCTGGAGCCATCCTGTACGGAGCCTTAGATATCGGCATTGTGTATCTGAAAAGACCAGACCGAGACGGTCGTAACCCCTGCAACGACTGAAAAACATCCTCGAACTCCTGAACAACTTGAATATCCCGAACCGCAGCCTCTCCAACAGTCTCTGGGGTAATAATAGTCGCCAAATAAGCTTCACAACCCCGCTCGATCATTTTCTCAGCTTGCATTACCGAGATCACGAGACTCCCGAGTGTAGGTCTCACTCCCGGATAAACCAACCTCCCTTTTTCTCTTTCGAACACAACACGTCACCGGTGGCAATCCAGATGCGCTCTGAACTTTCCCAGCCAATCCATACCCAAGATAACATCATACATCTCCACGGAACAGATGATCAAATCTGCTAGCATAGACTTCTCGGCCACCTAAACATCCACGTTCTTAACCCGGCCATTATTGCTCAAAAACTTCCCTCCAGCGACCTTAACAAACCCCAACTGCTCACCCGGATTGCCCCGGATGCCGCACCTCTCCTCCAATTCTGGAGTAACGAAACAATGCGATGCTCCAGAATCAAACAAAATGTGAGATTCAATCCCTCCCACGATTAAGGTCCCTACACAACTCTTATATGCTAAGAACCCTAACACAACATCACAAGGCAAATAACTTTGAACAAACAAGAATTTAACTCGAGTAAGTCTAGAAAATTACCAGTGATCGGTCTAGAACTCGCCTCTCCCGACTCCACCATGGTGTATACCCTAGGTGTCACTGCAGCCCGCCTATCTGTCGGTGCCGCCGCTACCACTCCCTACTGCAACATGGGACATTTCGGCTTGATATGCCCTGGCTCATTACAGTGGTAACACACCCGAGTATCCCCGATCGCTCCACCTTTCTGGGGGCTACTCGCAACCCTATGGTCCTTGCTTCCGCATCCAAAGCATCCCTGACCACCTTGGTTACCCTTGGAAGGACCCTCCCACTTCCGCTTTTGTCCATACACCGGCTTACCGCCCTTGCTAGGACCGGACTGATGTGGAGGCTTCTTTGCCTGAAGAATTGGGCTGACTACCAAAACCTCGTCTCTCAGACCCTCCTCAATCAACGCGGCCTTCTTCACCAGTTCTACAACCGTGTCAAACGATCTCACTAGGCACCGGTTCCTCAACTCGGCCCGAAGACCTCTTAGAAACCGCCTCACCTGGGCATGCTCATCATCCAGGACGTGACCCCAATACACTCTGAGATGGTTAAACTCCGCCTCATACTCACGAACCGACTGGTTCCCCTGACCCAACTCTAGAAACCGTCTCTCCAACCGGTCCAATGCCTCTTGGGGAAAAAACTTGGAGTTAAACTCTGCCACAAAATCCTCCCAAGATATCTCTGCTTGGACCCTCCGGGCCGCAACACCTCTCCACCAGAGATGTGCGTCACCCTCTAGATAGTGAACTATGAGATCCACTTGGTATCCCTCTGGACACCTAATTGAACGGAAATTCCGCTCCATCCGCATCCTCCACTCATCTGTCTCTTCAGGCTTGGCACCACCCTGAAAGAATCCCGTGCCAATTCTCATCAACTGCAAAAAACGACCGTACCTGAATTTTTTATTTTTTTACAATTAATTAATATTCCCATAAATATTAATTACTTTCCCAATCAATTAAAATTCAATTACTCATGCATATTAATTAACTAACTCCAGCAATAAATAAATTCGCATAAACGCCATAAAATTAACCACACATAGTTTAATCAACTCTCAATTAAATTTAAAATTAATAAATAACACACTCAATAAACCGTCAAGTCTAGATCATCCCATCTTCCTCGCCTTGATCCCACGGTCACACTTTTTCTTTTCCTTAGCCACCCACAGAATATTTCCACGACAAAATTCTATAATTTTCTGAAACTTCCTGAGACGAATGCACCCTAGATTTTCCGAAGGCAAGACCGAGATTGGAGAGAGAAATGGAGACTCGAGCTTCTCTCACAGAGCAGGATCTTCTCTTCTTCTTCCTTTCACGTCAAAACTCAACTCTTCCTCTTGGTGTCACTCAACGGCGGCAATAAGAACTTTGGAGAGCAAGTCTGTGGTGGCTGCGAATGCTGGAGGAGTTAGGCTCGGCAATAAGGATTTATCGCTTTAGGGTTTTTTTTTTTTTTTTTCCTTTTACCAAAATTGCATCCAAGTCCTTTGACTTTCTTCTCTTTACAAGCAATCCCATCACTTACAATCTTATCAATTAAACCCAGCATAATTTTCTGAAATAACAGAAACAACCTCAAACTTGTCGATTCTCCATTTGACACCCCAGATTTTTATTTGAATTAAATAAAATCTTCAGAAACTCAGTTTCTTAATCCAAAAAATAAATACAACCTCCCGTTTATGGGACACGGGTGTTACAATATGGGTCAAGTATCTCGATATGGTGGAGTGAGATATTTATCACAAGCCCAACCCAATGCTGATTTCCTCAGTTCATAGGAACATATAAAACGTCAACGTTTCTAATGAACTCACTCTTCATCCCCTTACTGGATCTCTTTCCTAGAAAAAAGCTGCCAGACTCCTCTTCCAGTGGACTCTCCCCTTCTAATCAGCATCTGCAACCTTGAATGCATTGTAGTTTGCGGCTATGAGACAGAGAAAATCAGGGTCTAACAATAGTCCCCTCTGTTTAAGTATTCTAGCTCCACGGCTCCTCCATATGGTAGCAATCATTATTTGCATATGCTGTATTTTTGGACACATAACATCAGTAGTGGTGTGCAGTCAAATACAATTCTACACCTATAAAATAACTATGCTAATTAGGTTAAATACCGTTGTTTTAACCCATTGATGTTTCTTGGCAATTTGCAGAAAAATTTCATTGGTTATAGTATGGCCAGTGAAAATCTCAAACTCCCTGTGTAATCAAATAAAAAAAGAAACAAATTTTGCAAAGTTAGACATTTTAACATTATTATGCAATTAAAGATGATGAAAGTTCTAAATTTACAAAAACTAACTAACCTGTCTTTCGTTTGTAGCAACCTGGAGCGAAATCTTTTGAACACACCTTCGCTAACAGGCATGATCGGATGATATGGCAAGACTTTTTGATGGCTTGCGAATAAAGTCTTTATACGTGGATCTCCGGTATACATATCACCAAGTTTTTCTGACCTATGCCTCTTCCTCCGCTTCTGTACTTCCTCCTCGCTATCCTCGATTTCTTCAACCTCATATGAGGACTTAACATGAACAATTGCCGTGCTTGGCTTAAAGTTAACGGCACCTATTGGAGCATTCATAGGAGCATTCATAGGAGTAACTTCTCCAATGTTAATTTCAGGCGAGATGTCCATCATCTGAAAAATAATAAGTATCAATTAACTATAAATTCCTATTAGGTGTACACTAAAACAATGTGGTGTACCCAAGAAAACTAACTATTGTACACTAACAGAGTAATAACTAAAGAATAGGAGGTTACCTTCACAGTAGGAGGAGTGATTTCTCCAAAGCTCGTACCTTCCATGCTTGCCTTGGGAGAAGGAGAAACACTTTTCTCCATATAAGTTTCCCCCATGGTGTCAACATCAAAGTTCCCTTCTTGAAGATGTTCATGAACATCTTCCTTAACAACTTCTTCAACATCTTCATCAGGTTCTTCTTGACCATCTTCTTGACCATGTTCATGAACATCTTCATGAACATCTTCATTAACAACTTCTTCCATACCCTTACGACGGCCACTTGAACCATCTTCTTGTTGCTTTCCATGAAAATGTTCATCACTTTGAATGACACCATATCTTCTGTCCATTTCAGCCAGCAACTCTTGTTTGAGAATGTTATTCGTCTCAGTTATCTTCTCACTCAACCAATCTCTCAAATCTTCAAACATGGAAGATAGTTTCACCTCATAACTGGCTTCAGTTTCATGAACAAAGCTCTCTTTCTTACAGTCGGGTTCAATCTTCAATGGAGGATCCTTAACCTTCTCTACACCTTCCTTCTTCTTCCCAGCTTCTAGTTTCTATTTTTTTTCCTTCTCTTCGCTGATGTATTTAGGCAATGACCTATCACCTCCTACAAATTCAGATCCTTGAAAAGCATGGCCGGCCTCTATTAAACTTTCCAAGTGCAACACCTCCTTATCCACACTGAAATCAAGATTTTCCAAGCCTAGAGAGTTTCTTCTAAAGATTGATTCAACAGTTAACTGTAATTGATACAAAAAAACACATATTAGGTATACATCACATGTTTCCGAGTGTACAACAAATTCCTTGTACACAATAATTTCTACTTCATGTACACCTCACAAACTACTTCATGTACAACTCCCAAACTAAATTCCTTCTACACAACAATTTCTATCCCATCAATTCAATGTTATGAAACTATACTCACAGCAAAACCAAAACATTACTATCTCAAATCAATATCAAATCCAACTAACCTCAGGGTGACCTTCAACTTCATAAATATCTTCCTCAACAATTATAGTTATTGCTTTGCTGCAACCTTTAGGATTGTCAAGGAAGCTGGTCAAGTCCTCTCGTGCAGGAATCTTATCAAGAAGAAGTGGTATGGTTTCAAATGCTAGGAGCTGTAACGGTAAAGGGAAACCGTAACAACAACTAGTGTGTTGTTTAATCCTCTCAATAAGGGCCTTCTTACTATCAGTTTCCTTCTCAGTTGGTTGAGGAGGGCCAAAACGACGAAGACAATCTTTGAAAGCAACCCTTCCCAAGGGTATTCGAGGAAGAACTCGATGTCATCTAGCATTCCTACAGTGTCTGACTGAACAATAAGTTCTTTGCTCCTACAAAGGACCACCCCATCCACTAAAACAATCAATGCTAGAGGTAATCTCTTCCTTTCAGGTAGTTCAGGGTCTTGGAGCAAAGTAACAACATCTCCTACAACCTTCGAGCACTTATTCCCAAATAGCTCTTCCCACATCTTCTCATTCTTTTTCTTCCCTTTGGGAATTTGACCACAGCATAGACCAGAGACAATGTGAAATTCTCGGAGTGAGAATTTCAAGTCATATTTCTTCTTGGTGATGAGTTGTCTCACTAGTAGACCATGAATGAGTTTGGCCAAATTGGGACACCTAGCGACGGGAAGCCTGAAAAGCTTTCCAAATTGAGACTTCAATAACTTGTTCAGAGCCTCTGTGTCTTGCAGTGCTTCTGCTACAAGCCCAATATGATTGGCCTTTGAATATATGTTTAGCCACAATCCACGAGGGTAACAATCGGCTGCGGGGAAGAGACACCGGTACATCTTCATCAGAGGTAGACGGACCACTACTTTTTGACAATCCTCCCACCACTGAAATTAAGAAGTAGAATTGTCAGTTGCCAGAAAATTCTCTTCCAAAGACACACGATTTTTGGACTGATATTAAAAAAACTTAATTTTTCTAGGAAAACTCACATTTCTGGCGCTTATTCATCTTCGGGGACTCCGCCGCCTTCGACTCCTTGTTCGATGACTCCGCCGCGGCGGTGCCCTTCTTCGAGGACTCCGCCGTGGCCGCGTGCTTCTTTGACAACGCTGCCTCAGACTTCGACGACTCCCCAGCCGCAACCTTCTCCGCCGATCTCCTTTTGCCTGAGCTCCGCGTCCGCCGTTCTTCTATCGGCGGGGATGTCGACTCTGGAACTCTGCCTCCGCCTCTCCTAGTCCTAGTTTTCAACATAATGCTTGAATTTACTGAGATTCGGTTCTTGTTAAAGTTGGAAAGAAGAAGAAGACCCAATGTCGAAGAAGAAGAAGAAGAAGAAGAAAGACGAAGAAGAAGAAGAGGTTTTAAATTTCCCAAATCTGATTTTCCTTATTTCAGATTCTTAATTGTTATTAAGTTAAATTTTAATTTTAAGTTTTCAAATTACGTAATGGCAGTTTGGTAGTTTTAAGAGAGTGGTGAGGGTGAGTAAGTTATTTCAAATTGAAAACTTAAGTACCCTTAAAACTACCCTAACTGCTAATTAAATCTTGAAAACTACCCTTCTCTCAAATTTTCTCTTTTTTTTTTAGGCAGGTAATGAAAAATTTCATATTCCCGCTAAAATGTACAATAACATTTATATTTGGTATGTGTATTATAGATCAACAATATAACCAAATAATAAGCGAGAATCCAATTATTTTAGCCGCTCAACCTATCATAACGTTTGTCAGAAACGCTATAAAAAAGTCAAACGTACATTAATTATAGCAAAAAGGAAAAAAACGCTATCTTTAAATGCTATTAATGCCCAATATTCTTGTAGTGAACTAAGGATAACCACATTGCTAATACTATAGCCGAGTACTATAGAGCCTTATTCAAGGCGGGTCCATCTTACGACCTTAGTGTAGTTTCGGAGACCATCTCACCAAGGCTTAGTGAACTTGAAAATGAATCGGTCATATGCATCTCTGTTAATTTTGATATCAAGGACACAGACAAAGTCCCCAGACCGTATGGTTTCTCGACCGGCTTCTACCACTTATTTTGGGAGATCATTAGCTATGTTGAGTATCGAGAGGTGCGATCATTCTTTGAGTCAACCGATCTACATAGAAGGTTCAATGAAACTCACATCCGCATAATTCCAAAGGGCATAGGCTTCCGTAAAGTCTCCGAGTTCATGCCCATTTCCCTATGCTCCACACACTACAAAATCATAGCTAAGATCATCATAAAGCAACTTCAACCTCTCCTCATGCGGCTCATCTCCAAATACCAATCCACCTTTGTCCTAAAACAAGCTACTGCAGACAAGGTGCTATTGACCCATGAAGTACTCTATTTCTTGAACACCTCAGAAGCCAAAGTTAAATGATCTACGGCCGTCAAAATGGACATGTCAAAGGCTTACGACCATACTGAATGGCCCTTTTTCATGCGGTCTTGACAAGCCTCGGGTTTCATGCGACGAAGTTGATTCAATGGGTAATGGTGTGTGTGACTTTGATCTCTTATGTTTTACTTATCAACAGATAACATAGGGGCAAGGTTAATCCAACAAGAGGTCTCTGTCAACGCGACCTACTCTCGCTATATCTTTTAATCCTATGTACACAAATTTTACCCTGGTTATGTGTGAAAGGTCTCGCGCATGGCACACTCCCGGGGGTTAAGGTCTCTTGGAATTGTCTAACTATTAATCACCTCCTCTTCGCGGATGACACTATATACTTTAGTAGAACTGTTTGTTGTGAAATGTTAGTCCGTATTCTTAAGAGATATGATGAGGCTTCCGGAAAAAAGATCAATGGCGCCAAATCTTCAGTTACTTTCTCTAGGAAAACCCCGGTGGAAACTAGTGATCAACTTAAGCGGCTTCTTGGCATCTCCAATGAGGGTGGGGTTGGAAAATATCTTGGATAACCCAAATATTTTGGGGGACAAAAAAAGGATATTTTTACAGGTTAGTTGATTAAATTAGACAAAGAGCTCTATCTTGGTCTAATTGGTTCCTATCGGGGGTCAAAAAGCAAATTTTGCTTAAGGCCGTCCTCTCCGCTCTACCCGCCTATACCATTTCTTGCTTCAAGCTCCCATCCTCAATTTGTAAAAGAGTTCAATCCTCTTTCATTAGGTTTTGGTGGGACTCAAAACCAGATAAAAGAAAGATTGCATGGGTAGCTTGGGAAAAAATTACAAAACCAAAGTTTGATGGAGGAATTGGTTTTCATGATATAGAGAACATTGCTTTACTTGCAAAAATAGGTTGGTGAATTATGGAATCTCTGGAGTGTTTCCTTTTCCAAGTTCTTAAGGGAAAGTATGGGAGATTTAAACATTTCATGGAAGCTCCCACACCTAAACTGCTTCTCATGGTTAGAGGGGTATCTTGGCGGGGAGGGAGGTTTTACGTAAGGGAATGGGCTGGAAAATTATTATAGCCCAAGCCTGCCTCAAACAAGCTATCTATGCCGCTCGATCATAGCAGGAAGCACAATACATCATCGTCTCCCCTCGTACTCCTATCATCCTCCCCCCCCCCCCGACATTCCCCCTCACCGGACACACAGTTGTGTTTCTCGGACTCAGCTTGGCTTCCAGCTGAAGATCGTGGTGGTTTAGGTTGGATGATAACCTCTCCAGACTCATCTCTCAACCTCAAAGCGTCTTCCTTGATAGGGAAAATACCCTCTGCTCTAATCGATGTTGCCCTTGCTATCAAATCAGCCTTACTTGTTGCATAAGATGCTGAAATTCACCAAATTACTTGCTTCTCGGATCGTAAGGAATTATTCACTTTTATCAACTCGAATAGTCAAGTGAAAGAACTCCAGGGTATTCTTCATGATATCCGTTCTATCTCTATGTCCTTTTTATTAGCTTCCGTTTTATTCCTTAGTCTAAAAATGTTGAGGCTGATTCTTTAGCCAAGGCCGCTTTGTATGTTAACTCTACCTACTCCATAACTGGAGTCACAGGTTCTATCCATTCTTAGTTTATCTAATGAATGAGGTTGCACAAAAAATAAGCTTACATGTTCATGACTTTTTCATTGTAGCTAATATCAGGTTCTAAGTCCTTTAGTACGCCATTGATTTTTACCAACGTGTTTCTAATGATCTTAGTTTCCTTACTGCTTGTTGATTTGCAATAGATGTTTGTTGTCGATGATTTTAATTATAAAGGTGGGCTCTATCTAGCTCCACTTGAATCCCCACTTTCCACACACATTTGAAATAACTTGCATCTCCCCCTTTTGATGAGTAGTAAGAGGTCTACACGTTTACACTATAAAAAATCATTTCACTAGTGATGGAGTCTCAAACAATCTGCATAGCTTACATGTTCATGAAGTTTTCATTGTAGTTTGTGATTGAATTTTCAATAAGCTAATATCTGGTTGTAGGTCTTTTAGTACGCCATTGAGTTTTACAAAGGCGTTTCTAGTGTTGTTATTTTCATTAATGCTTGTTGATTTGCAGTAAAAGTTTACCGTCGATGATTATAAAATATCAGTTATAAGGCAGCTTTTGATCGAATGTCTGATAAGCTAGCGCCAAAAGGTATCATAAACACAACTTATCAAAAGTAGAATACAAATTTGGTAAGGAAAAGTAAATATTTGAAGAAAAGTAACATCATTAAAGGGAAATGGACTGCATCTAAGGACATCTTCATACTTTTATCAAATAAATAGAAAAATTAAGAGTTACATTCAATGCCATCTTTGAATCTCATACAATGAATTATATGGTATATTGGTTTATTTTTATAGGATGTTGAAGTATCTCTGTAATTTATAGAAAACTGAAAGAAGTAGTGGAGATTTATGGGAACAGAAAATGGAGAATGATTGCAAAAAAAACTTGAAGGACGGAATGGAAAACATTGTAGAGAGAGGTGGTACAACCATCTTCGTCCGGACATCAAGATGATTTTATCTTTCAAATTTTTAATATTCTTCCTTTTATACTTAAATATGTATATGTGCGCTTCTGTACGAGTATAATCATAAATTGTATGTGTATATGTAAGTAAGATTACAAATATATTAACTTATGTTGCATCATCATGATTAACTTTATGTATGTATGTGAATATTTTTGTGTAAATAAACTATGTATTTTATATATGTGTATGTAAATATATATATATTTATATTCCAAGGTTAGTTATCCATAACTGGTACATATACATGTGTACATTAACATCCTTCGTTTGATAAGTTTTGATAGTCTTTGGATCTTCACTCTGAATCATGACCTCTCTAGTTGTATTTTTGATACCTTATGGCGCTAGAATATCAGATTACTGAGATTCACCCATTCCAAAAGCTGCCTCATAACTGATATTCCAAGGGTTATCAATCAACCTATCATGCGTTGAGTATTTTAGGGCCAATCCACGAGCAAACAAGAAATCACACTAGCAATATAAATCTTCATATCAATCTAAGAATTAGGATTTTTTGTGTTTTTGTAACAAACAAAATTTGAAAGTAAATGAAAACGAGAGTATACTAAAACCGGGTTGAAATCAAATAGAAAAAACAAACTCTAGGGATGAGGAAAAATTACTCGGGTGACTATTGCCAACTAATGGATCTTAATACAACTTAACAGAGCTAATCATTCGGTATTATGTAACTAATATCGACTAATCCACTTATGTGGCACTAATCTCTTCCTTAATCACCTAAATTAATTAGCGATTAAGTTATCATTGAGCATTACAAGCCTAAATAACGACTAAACATCCTAATTAACTATTCTCATATGCTAGGTATGTAAATCTCTTAGTTTGTGGTTCAAGCATTTTATTAAACACCTTGTGGACATGAAAATGCCTAAGATCTAAATTAACATAACCAATGATAATCTAGCATAACTAACACCTACTAAGAAAGGATTTATAACATTAAATACCTAAGATCCACTAATAAACTCTTAATCACCCTAGATCTACCATTTCCAGAAATTCATAAAAGACTACTCACTAATCTTCATGACAACACAAAACCACAAGGTTGAGTTTTGGATAATCTATACTATTAATTGAGTAAGAGGCAACTTTTTTGCCAAGCCTTTTAAGCTATATAGTCTTATTTACGAGTAATGATATTCTAATTATGTCTTAACAACAACAAGCCGACCCGGAAAGCCGACCCGGAAAGATATCACGCGGATCCTATTATTTCTCTTTTATCAAAAATCAGATCTTCTATCTGACCCGAAGATACATGCGCTGATCCTAAGTAGAAATTTGCATTCCCGCCCACATATCAAACAATTAATGTTTTTACCATGTATGAATCTAAGAAAATCTAAATCATTCCTTAAACGATAAGTTTAAGCAATAAAATGAGAATTTAATATTTCCAAAGTTTTTACCTCCTCAAGATTGTCGTATTTTGAAATGTAACTTGGAAAGTTAAACAAATATTAATGCTCATTCGAAATACTATAATGTCTTACCAATCTTAAAAAAACTAATTATATTTAATATATTCTTTACCAGTTAACTTGGTATTATTTTAAGAATATTTGATTGTTTGAATCATATTTATAGATATTACTTTAGATTTTATTAAGATTTATAGTAAACAAACTTAAAAATTCTGTTTTGCTATTGCCGACTTATTGTTTTATTATTATTATAAATAAGTGTTCACCATATCATTCTCTCATATCAAACAAACTCTACCATCGAAATATCATAAATGGGTGCTCCAATTGGTATATGCTTTTATCTTCTTTTACTCAAAAATATTAATCATAAACGAAAAAAATGAAAATAGTTGCTTGATTACATACCTTAATGACATTATGTTCTTAAAATCAAGCTCGTGCATCCAGTCAAGATCCTCCATTCATGAGAGTAATAGAAAAAAAACACTGGAAATAATTTTGGCATATGAATTGTAAGTCTCTAAAAAATATAGTATAGATGAGCCTTATTGAATTATTTATTCATAAGGTGAATATCAAGAAGTTTTATAATTTGTACTTCAACTATTTATGTCATAGGTTTCCAAAAAAACAGTATTGCTCTAACATGTTAATGTAAAAAAAAAAAAGTATGTCATAAGTTATGATTCTTAATAGAATAGTTAAAAGATTTGAAAAGAAAGAAATTTTGATAACTTTAAAATTTAATGATTAAAACTAGGCCTGGGATTTCAGGATAACCAAATCAAACCGGTTGGTTAATTTGGTTATTTTACTTTTTGAAATTTCTACCGAAATTAACCAAAATTGATTTTGGTTTGGTTCGGTTAACCGTTAATTCAGAAAATTGAAATTAAACCGAAATTAACCAAAACTTTTGGGTTTTAGTGGACAAAAACAAAAATGTCTAGAATTATAGATTTCAAAAGCTCATTAAAAAAATATGTCCATGAGCCCAACACCAAAACTAAAAAATTAGGGTTTACAATTTTATTATTGGTCAGCCGTCACCTCCTCCAGAGCAAAAACTAATCCAGCCACCCCCAGAGCAAAAACAATGAAGAAAGCACCATCATACGCCGTTTTACATCCATTCCTTCTTGTCTCCTCAATTCCTCCATAGATCCACAATAGATTAGAAGAGAAGGAAAAAAGACGAAGAAGGAGAAAGAGACAAAGAGGAAGAAGAGGAAGAAGAATAAGAAAAAGGGAGAAGAAGAAAAATAAGGAAGGAGATGGAGAATGATAAAGAGAAGAAGAAAGAAGAAGAGAAAGAACAAAAAGTAGAAGAAGAATGAAGAATGAGAAGAAGAATAATAGATCAAAATTAGATTTTAAGATTAGTAACCGATTAACCAATCGGTTAGGAATGAACCGAACCAAAAAATGGACCAAATCTAATTTGGAATGTTGTCAATCGGTTCAGCAAAGAGAATCGCATTAGAACCAAATATCAAAAAGTTTGGTTCGGTCCGGTTCGGCTATCTCGGTTCGGTTAAATATCTCAGAGCTAATTTATACTTGAAAGAGGCTAAGAGAGATTCTACAAAAAAAGTCTAAGTGTCTCTAGTTAGGTTTAGATTATTTATAGGATGAAAAAAAATTTATAGGTTAACTTATAATAAACAGAGTCAAACCCGGTTTAGAAAATGGATGATAAAACTCGGTTGGCCTCAGGGTGGTGGTTTGGCCGCTGGGATCTATTGGGCAGCATATAGCCATTGGGTCTGGCCGCTGAGAGCTACCGGGCAGCATCTGGCCGATGGGCCTTGCTGCTGGGAGCTATTGGGCAGCATGTGGCCGCTGAGAGATATCGGGAAGCAACTGGCCGCTGGGTATGGTCGATGGGAGGTACTGGGCAGCATCTTGTTTCATCAAATTTTCTCCTTTTTGGTCCCTTTAACTTCATTAGCTCTCCTTGTTGCATTCATCACTTCAAAGACCTATAAAAAAAGATGCATATGCAAACATGCAAATAAAGACCTAAAATGCATGCAAACACAATATAACAATGTCAATTCAAGTCAAGAACATGTTAAAAACTCAATATATCAATAACTCTTGTTGTTATTAGTAAGAGCATATACAGTGGTAAGAGACTCATAAAGTCTTTCAACCAAAACAAAAATAACACTTTAATACAGTTTGATTATATAATTAAACTTTAAAATTTTAAATAAATTGAACCAGTGAATAATAGACACATGTTAGAGGAGTCTCTCATGGGTCTCTCAAAGGTTCTCAAATGAGAACCTCTTTTCATTCTCTCTTCTTTTTTGATTAAGTTTTTTTTTTAATTGTGAGAGACTCACTTGAGAGACTCTCACTAATCATGCTCTAAGCTCTTTGTTGTGTACAGTGTCATTTCATATTGTATTCCCTCCAAAATCATGAAAAATATTAATTATACCCATAGAATTTGTAGAATCTGAGGTGTTGTGGGTCACATGGATTTTGTTGCTATTTGTAATGTCATTCATAGATTCATTAAAAGTATCGATATTTGAGAAGGAATCGATACCCATGAAAAGATAGTTTGATGGAATTTCATATGTGGGAGCGTTGTAAATCAGATGATTTTGAGAAATATGAGAATTTCAATTGGGGAATTGTAACTCTGGTTTGATATCAATGGGATAATATTTTTGTGGTTGGAGATTATATATCAATTAGATCTTGTGGACGAGGCCATCCACTAAGAGATGATTCACCTAAATTATCACTAAAAGATTGAGATGCTCTTTTGGTTTATAAGATGCATCATCGCTAGCAATACACCAGTGATCAACATTTAAGATGAATTTTTCATTGGAGATATTCTATCGGAGCTCTATTTCAAAACCAGCATAAATTCAAGTGAAAGTTAAAATGATTTGAGAAAATACAACTATAATAAATAAATATGCGTATGAAACGAGGAAGTATTAAGATCAAATGCGAAAGTAAGGAAAACAGATATTCGAAAATAGAAATGGTTGAAAAATTATGCAAAACCCCAAAAAGAAAAATAATCGAAACTCAAAGATGATAATAAAATAGTCCTTAAAAAGGGTGTATTCCTTAAAACTAACGAAAAAGGTAATAATCAATTTAAAATGTTGAAAGTGTTATAAATATTAATATATGGATGCCTATTATAAGACCTAAACTCTAAAATTTCTAGATTTACTTATTCTCCAAGTTATACCTTTTCCCCCAAATCGTTGTATTCCTATACAGATTTCATTATTCATGAAATAAGATATCAAAATTTCTTCAATCTCTTTTATTTACAACACATTTTCAGCCCGACACCTCCTCTTCAGCTATAACCCTATTTGTCTGAGTTAAAGGAGAAAATAACAACATGCGCATTTCTTTAATGAGGTTTGTGGTCCATAGGTCCATCTATGCTTGGCTCTAGTCTGACTCCACCCGGCCCGTTACGAGTTTGCTTGGCGCGGCCTTATCTTTGATTGACTAAGTTTTTTTTTTCCTCATTTGATTTTTAAACTTTGAGAGTTATTTTTGCATGGTCCGCGTGTGGTTTTCCGAGGCATGTCTCGAAACCATACTCGCCTTAACTCTCCTCTGCTCCTCTCTCTCTTCTTTTCTCCTCTTCGTCTTCTTCTCTTTATAATCTCTCTGAGACTCAGTTGCATTTCTTATCTAATCTTTTTCAATCAAAAACCTTTATAAATTTTAGATCATTGTCTACTTGTTTTTCGTGTGATTCGATCAATAGGAGACTCTTAGACTTATCAAGTGGACTTTCCGCATCCTCTTTTTGGCGTCATTCGATCCATTAAACCTCCAGGTGCTCAGTAATTGTGTCTGGAACCGGTTCTTCACGTTACTTAGCTTCACGGTGTGAGATTGGGGAGAGATTCCTCACCAGAATCGTATCAGTAACCGAGCCCAATGAAGCCGCATCTCGTGAAGCACATCCGAAAGTAGCATCAGAGGCATTTCCACTTGACCCGGGGCATCAAGATTGCCAAGAACGCCACCTGGCCCGAGAAGACCTCATAGCTCCCGCAAGCTGCAAGCGCATCCGACACGGCATAGAAGGGGATTCCGAGCCAAGTGACCAACTAGTTAGCTAGAGCTGGTTGCATACCTTGAACCCACCTGGGAGCCAATCTTGGATGCATATCAGGCCACAATGGTACCCAGTTCAAGAGTCAAGACAGCTAGCACCCGGAGCCGAAGAATTGGTTGCAGTTTTCAAGAGTCTCGGCTATAGCCTCGAACACCGCACCAACCCCTGTAAGATTCTAATCCTTCATTGTTAGATACTACTAACTTGACCTCTCCTGATGCAGGAATACATAAAGTTTTGAGGACAAAATCTCAACAAGAGGGAGCGAATGATAGGAACCTGGTACCGGAACCATGCCTACCCAGACACGCGGTACGAGCCGAGACCGAACCCACGGTACGAGCTGTCGAGTCAACATCAGGAAGAACCATCCATGGAGTCTTTTCTAAGGAATCAGAGCATAAAGACTATCCAGACACCCAGTTACAAGCCTCCTGCTGACTCTCCTAGCTAGTGTACACGCCAAGTCACGAAAGCCACGTACCGGACCCGAGAAGAAGACTTGCAGACATTGGAGGACTGGACGCTTTGGACATCCTTGGAAGGATCGGACAAGAGGTCTACACCACGACTTGGTGAGGACGCATACAAGTCGCCAAATGCGGTATACTCTTTTTCCCTATTCGGGTTTTTCCCAAGAGGTTTACCGAATAGGTTTTTAATGAGGTACTTAGCTTTGGTGCTCATACTCCTATTTTCATTGCCTGTATAACTTGGAACTCTCATGACTAGTTAAGATAGGCAAAGGAGTATGAATATTTTCCAGGAAGTTTACCATTGTTATTGAAGCTTCCTTTCTTTTCTTTCTTATGTTTTTACCGTTTACCGAGCGAGGGCATTTTTAGCCTTTTAACCCGAGATGTTAAGGGCATGCATGTCTTTGTTATTTCTGTTGTTGCCTATAAAAGGGCTTGAACCTTGTTTTTGTAATGGTTAGACGTTTATGAATGAAAACCCTAGAGAGTGATTCTCTTTTTTCTCTAAGTGTGCGAAGCCTTAGAAACCCTCATAAGAGCACCACACTCACATTCACCTTAGTAAGCCACTAGAAACTCTTAATTCATTAATAAAGCAGTGAAGAGATATCAATCAACACCACATACACGAAATCAAGAGATTTAACCCACGAGCAAGGTGGATGAAACATATGACACCACACAATCGAACGACGATGATGCTGGTGGTGACGAAGAGGATGAATGACGGTGATGGTGACGGCAAGAGGCGACAGTGAAGGAGAGTTGCTGATGCTGCCGGCCAGAGGTGTATTCGTGGGAGATTAAAGGGTTAGGTGTTTAGAGTTCAATAAGAGAGGCTAGGTGAAAAGGGGAAAATTTAAGAGGAAAATGTCTTATTTGCGTATGTGAATTATTTGGCGAAGTATTGTTTCCGCTTATGTAAATATTTGGTTAAGTGTTAGCAGAATAAGTGATTTTAGCTTCCCGCTTAGTGAATTTTCATCTTAGCATCTTGTTACATTCTTTCTGGAGTATCGCTGCAACGTCATCTACCAAAACTATGTTGTAGATAACACCCCTCATATGATCCTTTAGGTGTGGAACCATTTTCTCTAATTTTTTTTTTTTTTTTTTTTGTAAATTTATTACTGGTTGTATATTGATAATCTTTTTTATTTATTTTGAATAGCAATAAAATATTGACAAGGAGAAATGACCCTATGAAATTAAAACTATTCATCCCATTGTGTATTCTGAAAGTCAATCATCGACAGAAAAAAAACATCAAAACATTTCAGCTCTGTTCTTGAGCTTCTGCAGCTTCCTTTTCTTCATTAGCTTCAGCGATTAATTCATCAAACTTATCAGACTTGGTGAGCATGATCTCAATCTACAAGTAAAAAAGTCACAACTTTTAGCTAACAATATAGAAAATTCCCAGAAAAAAAAAACATAAGAATGAACCTTGATTTTTTCACAGCCTAAGCAATTTTTGAATAATTTGTAATGATCAAAATCTATATACAACCAGATATAAAATTTGATCTTGATATCCACAGTTGAGGTCATGATCTCTACAAGTAAGAAACATTTTCCAAATAATCAAAACTTAATCACTGAATCTTTCTATTCTCTTGTGGTAACATTTTCTCATTCAAGATTGAGAAAGATCATCTTACTCTTTTCAACAGCAAAACCATTGTTCTTCAATAGCTCAGCGACAGTAACAACAGTAGCAATGACTGCAGAATTAAATGTTTGATGAGAAACCAGAATAATCACTTCGATTAAAGACATATGGGATTTAACATAAAAGGTTCTATCTCATGACAATAAAAGATAATTCCTTTTCTGAAATCATTGAATTTAATGAACTCTGTTACATTGCTTAAACCATACATTAGATTTCGATATTCAAACAAGATCATAAAGACAGAAGCAAATAAAATTACCCATTTTAAGTTTAGAGCTTCTGAAGCAAACTCTCTTCTAGGAAGGCTTTTGCATTGTTTGGCAATCTCTTCTTTGATGGCTTTGAAATTTACACCATCACCTACAACAATAAGAACAACTTGACTTAAGATTAAACCAAATCCGAAAACACTGGAACATGAAACACTCAAGATTAAACCAAATCCGAAAATACAAACCAAAGTAGTATAAGTTGCTATAACCAATATGATTTCACAAAAACTAGATAACTCTTGGATAAGTGTAACTATTTTTGCATATGATTTACAAATACAGAATTGGAGACTTTTTATTTAATTCGAATCAATATGATCAATTACTGGCTGGCTCCCTTCCATTCCTTGATCAGCCATGCTCTAAGTTACACAAACTATAAACGCACATCAATTCAATCTCGTATTAAGCAAGAAAAATACAAAACTGATGTTGATCTAAACCAACAAGCATCAACGAGAAAGATTGTTTGTTTTTTAAAAGTTTTCTACCAGTCAAGTTACCATATCATGGTGTCTTAAAAAGGGTTTTGATTATTGAATTTTATAAACGTGGTCTCACTATCAAACAACAAAAAGCTATAAACACAACTTCTGAACATGAGATCCAATTCGTAAAAAAGAGAGTACGAACAAACTAAAACCGAAATTAAGTAATTGAAGCCATTACTAAGTGAGGGTAAGAAAAAAAAGCTGACCTTTCGTTAGTTATGAATCCCGATTTCAAAAAAAAAAAAAAAAAAACATTTGAGATATCGACAATTTTAACAATCATCAATTGGATCCCAGAAAGAGTAAGAGGTAACACACCACCATCACCGATAAAATGACGCTTTACGACATAATCGTAATCGGCTCTAGCCCTAGCAGGAGGATCAGCCCTGGAATCTAAATTGGGAAAAATATTCAGAGGTTCAAACTTTGCTTCATCTAAGACAAAGAAGTTTAATAGAACCCTCATAAACTACGAAATCAACAAGAATGGAAGAAGATCATGATGAATGCGTACCAGATCATGTTTATAGTGATGGCGCATAGATCAATGGAAATGGCGGATGTGAGATGGATCGAATAAAGGAATTGAGAAAGGGGGAGCAAAAAGATACTTTTATTTGGTAAAATTTCAGGGGAAAAATGTCAAAAAATTCGCAAACTTTCAAATTGTGTACGTTTAAAACATGAACTTTCAAAATGCCATTTTAATGCTCAAGTTTTTCGTTGACTCGTAATTAAATAGCAAACTTTTGTTGACTGGACCATTTGAGGCACGTCGTTAAATTGACGTTTACGGCGTTAATGCTTCTGTTAGCAACTTCCGTTTAATCAAACGACGTCGTTTCAAGTTTTATTAAAAATCTTCAACTTTCAAATTATGGACGTTTAAATCCTAAAAAATTTTAAAATATCGTTTAAATCTCTAAGTTTTCATTGACTTCATAATTAAATGTCTAACTTATGTTGACTATGACATTTGAGGCATGATTTTAAATAAAATGACAGCATGATTACAGCGTTAAATTGTCTGTTAGCAGCTTCCGATTGATCAAAACAACCAATGTTCCAGAAACTATTTCTCATTTGTCTTCTCTTTCTACTTTTGGTCACTTCATCGAGATCCAACCATATTCAAGAAGTGAAAAATCTTCATAAATTAAAATCTTTCTTTGGAGAAACATAATTCAACGAACTCTTTGCCACCTATATTCTCTAGAAAATTCTCATGGAATTCTCAAAAATCCCTCAAGAGGATTGAGTTTCTTAAACGTTAGTGATAATCGATTTGATTTCTTACACTCACCATTTTTTTAAGATTTACAGAGTTAAAGCTTTAACATTCTTTTATCGGTTATTTGACTTCCCAATGAATATTAAAAAAAAAAAAAATTGGTTATCGCCAACGCTTAACGCTTAAACCGATAATCGAGAAGAGAAATTTGAAACAATTTAATATTTTTCTTAATAACCATTTCGACGATTGCGGATTGAATCAGTTATCACCAACGCTTAAAAACTCAATCTCTTGAGGGTTTTTAGAGAATTCCGTGAGAATTTCTGGAGTTTCCAAGTGGCAAAGACTTTGTTGGATTATGTTTCTCCAAAGGTGGATTTTAATTTGAGAAGATTTTTTACTTTTTGCTTAAGGTTGGATCTCGATGAAGCGACCAGAAGTAGAAAGAGAAGACGAATAATAAATGGTTACCGAAACATTGGTCGTTTTGATTAAACGGAAGCTGCTAATAGATAATTAAACACCGTAAACGTGCACCGTCACTTGATTTAAAGTCATGCCTCAAATGGTATAGTCAACATAAGTTACGCATTTAATTATGAAGTCAACGAAAACTTAAGCATTTAAACGACATTTTTAAAAAGTTGAAAATTTAAACGTCCACAATTTAAAAGTTGATAATTTTTAATAAATGTTGAAACGATGTCGTTTTGATTAAACAGAAGTTGCTAACGGAAGCTTTAACACCGTAAACGTCAATTTAACGACGTGCCTCAAATGACTCGGTCAACAAAAGTTTTCTATTTAATTATGAGTCAACTAAGAACTTAGGCATTTAAATGGTATTTTGAAAGTTCATGCTTTAAACGTCCACAATTTGAAAGTTCGCGAATTTTTTGACATTTTTCCCATAATTTTAGCCAAGTGTGGTTTTTTTTTAAGGCAGGTAATGAAAAATTTCATTCCGGCTAAAAATGTACAATAACATTTATATTTGGTATGTGTATTATAGATCAACGACATAACCAAATAATAAGCAAGAATCCAATTATTTTCGCCGCTCAACCTATCATAGCGTTTGTGATTTCAGAAATGCTATAAAAAAAGTCAAATGTACATTAATTATAGCACAAAGGAAAAAAACGCTATCTTTAAATGCTATTAATACCTGATATTCTTGTAGTGAACTAAGGATAACCACATTTCTAATACTATAGCCGAGTACTATAGAGCCTTATTCAAGGCGGGTCCATCTTACGACCTTAGTGTAGTCTTGGAGACCATCTCACCAAGGGTGAGTGAACTTGAAAATGAATCGGTCATATGCATCTCCGTTAATTTTGAGATCAAGGACACATACAAAGTCCCCAGACCGTATGGTTTCTCGACCAGCTTCTACCACTTCTTTTGGGAGATCATTAGCGATGTTGAGTATCGAGAGGTGCGATCATTCTTTGAGTCAACCGATCTACATAGAAGGTTCAATGAAACTCACATCCGCACAATTCCAAAGGGCATAGGCTTCCGTAAAGTCTCCGAGTTCAGGCCCATTTCCATATGCTCCACACACTACAAAATCATAGCTAAGATCATCATAAAGCGATTTCAACCTCTCCTCATGCGGCTCATCTCCAAATACCAATCCGCCTTTGTCCTAAAACGAGCTACTGCAGACAAGGTGCTATTGACCCATGAAGTACTCTATTTCCCGAAGACCTCAGAAGCCCAAGTTAAATGATCTATGGCCGTCAAAATGGACATGTCAAAGGCTTACGACCATACTGAATGGCCCTTTTTCATGCGGTCTTGACAAGCCTCGGGTTTCATGCGACGAAGTGGATTCAATGGGTAATGGTGTGTGTGACTTTGATCTCATATGTTTTACTTATCAACAGATAACATAGGGGCAAGGTTAATCCAACAAGAGGTCTCCGTCAATGCGACCTACTCTCGCTATATCTTTTCATCCTATGTACAAAATTTTTACCCTGCTTATGTGTGAATGGTCTCGTGCATCGCACACTAGAATTGTCCAACTATTAATCACCTCCTCTTCGCGGATGACACTATGTACTTTAGTAGAACTGCTTGTTGTGAAATGTTAGTCCGTATTATTAAGAGATATGATGAGGCTTCCAGAAAAAAGATCAATGGCGCCAAATCTTCAGTTACTTTCTCTAGGAAAACCCCGGTGGAAACTAGTGATCAACTTAAGCGGCTTCTTGGCATCCCCAATGAGGGTGGGGTTGGAAAATATCTTGGATAACCAAAATATTTTGGGGGAAAAAAAAAAAGATATTTTTACAGGTTAGTTGATAAAATTAGACAAAGAGCTCTATCTTGGTCTAATTGGTTCCTATCGGGGGGTCAAAAAGCAAAATTTTAAGGCCGTCCTCTCCGCTCTACCCGCCTATACCATTTCTTGCTTCAAGCTCCCATCCTCACTTTGTAAAAGAGTTCAATCCACTTTCATTAGGTTTTGGTGGGACTCAAAACCGGATAAAAGAAAGATTGAATGGGTAGCTTGGGAAAAAATTACAAAACCAAAGTTTGATGGAGGAATTGGTTTTGATGATATAGAGAACATTTCTTTGCTTGCAAAAATAGGTTGGTGAATTATGGAATCTCTGGAGTGTTTCCTTTTCCAAGTTCATATGGGTGATCAAAACATTTCATGGAAGCTCCCACACCTAAACTGCTTCTCATGGTTAGAGGGGTATCTTGGCGGGGAATGGGCTGGAAAATTATTATAGCCCAAGCCTGCCTCAAACAAGCTATCTATGCCACTCACTCATAGCAGGAAGCACAATTCATCATCTTCTCCCCTCGTACTCCTATCACCCCCTCTCCGGACATTCCCCTCACCGGACCGGACACACACTTGTGTTTCTCGGACTCAGCTTGGCTTCCAGCTGAAGAACATGGTGGTTTAGGTTGGATGATAACCTCGTCAGACTCATCCCTCAACCTCAAAGCGTCTTCTTTGATAGGGAAAATACCCTCTGCTCTAATCGATGTAGCTCTTGCTATCAAATCAGCCTTACTTGTTGCACAAGATGCTGAAATTCACCAAATTACTTGCTTCTCGGATCGTAAGGAATTAATCACTTTTATCAACTAGAATGGTCAAGTGAAAGAACTCCAGGGTATTTTTCATGATATCCGTTCTATCTCTATGTCCTTTTTATTAGCTTTCGATTTAGTTCTTAGTCTGAAAATGTTCAGGCTGATTCTTTAGCCAAGGCCGCTTTGTATGTTAACTCTACCTACTCCATAACTGGAGTCACAAGTTCTATCCATTCTTAGTTTATCTAATGAATGAGGTTGCCCAAAAAATAAGCTTACATGTTCATGACTTTTTCATTGTAGCTAATATCAGGTTCTAAGTCCTTTAGTACGCCATTGATTTTTACCAACGTGTTTCTAGAGATCTTATTTTCCTTACTGCTTTTTGATTTGTAATAGATGTTTACTGTCGATGATTTTAATTAGAAAGGTGGGTTCTGTCTAGCTCCACTTGAATCCCTACTTTCCACACACATTTGAAATAACTTGCATCTCCCCCTTTTGATGAGTAGTAAGAGGTCTACACGTTTACACTATAAAAAATAATTTCACTAGTGATGGAGTCTCAAACACTCTGCATAGCTTACATGTTCATGAAGTTTTCATTGTAGTTTGTGATTGAATTTACAATAAGCTAATATCCGGTTCTAGGTCTTTTTGATATGATCCTCCCTAGAATTGGCACTTTCGAGGGGTAGAATGAAAGGAATGGATAAATGGATAGTGGTGAAGTGAATGGATCGCACCAAGGTTGCGGAAGACCTTGGATATTTCCTCAATGACTTTTCCAAGATATGACACACTTGAAAACGCCAAGGTTTGAATCGCGGATATGACACACCTTGATTCGATTTTGATTGAAGGATATTACTCACCAACAATCGAGATTTGTTCTTCAAGAACACAAGAGAAAATCACTCTCAAAATTTAATAAAAAAAAGTCTGGATCTATTCTGCTCACACTCGGAAGTTTTAAAGAAAAGATGAAGTAAAAGAAGACAATAAATTAGCACAGAAAATTAAGACATTATTAACTAATTTTCGGATGAACTCTTGGACTTTCCCACGCCAACTTCTCCTCTTCTTTGACTGATTTGAATCAGATAAATATTTATTTGGGCTGAATTTATTCTTCCTTGGGCTTGAAACTTCAGCAAACAAACTCCCAAACTATTGGACTTGGACTTGGACTTGTCTTGTGGACTCTAGTGGACTAGGTGGATTGGAGTGACCCATTTGCCTCATTAAAACCTTCCTTTGGAAAACCCATTGGGAACAAACCAATGGCTAGGAAAAAGAGTACAAACGAATCACCCGTTTATTAGTCCACTCGAGCAACCAAGACAATTTTATTCTCCATGTTTCCGAGCTGAATTATAGACGGTTGAACTTGAGTGAGTAATGTGGTGATTGCATTGCCGAGCTCCTTAACTCTTGATCTTGTCATCGGTCCACTTGATACTGCTAAAGCATCCTCGGCCTCAAGCTGCTTCTGTGAGCTATCCATGATCACATCATCCCCTCCCTGTTGAAAAGGATTTGTCCTCAAATCTGGGTCATCTGCAATAAAAGGGATTAAGTCAGCAACGTTAAAACTTGAACTCACGTTGTACTTACCTTGGAGATCGAGTTGGTAAGCATTATTGTTGATCCTCTTTGTGACTCGGAATGGACCGTCAATTCTAGGCATTAACTTAGACTTCCTCTCAGCCGGAAATCTCTCCTTCCTTAGATGAATCCAAACGCGGTCTCCCTCTTCAAAGATCATCTTGCGCCTGCCCTTGTTAGCTTGTTTGGCGTACAGCTTTGTTTTCTCCTCGATGTTGCGCTTTGCTTTCTCATGAATCTGTTTAACAAGTTCAGCTTTTTGTTTTCCATCCAAGCTTGCTCTTTCACTCAAAGGCAATGGGGTTAGATCCAAAGGAGATAAAGGATTAAAGCCGTAAACAATTTCAAAAGGAGAAAACTTGGTGGCGGAATGCACTGATCGATTATAAGCAAATTCAACATGTGGTAAGCATTCTTCCCAAGTTTTTAAGTTCTTTTTAATCAAGGCACGCAGCAAGGTAGACAAAGTTCTATTAACTACTTCAGTTTGACCGTCGGATTGAGGATGACAAGTAGTTGAGAACAGCAACTTAGTACCTAGCTTAGACCAAAGCGTTTTCCAAAAATAACTCAAGAACTTTGTGTCCCTATCACTGACTATAGTCCTAGGCATTCCATGCAAACGAACTATTTCTTTAAAAAACAAGTCAGCTATATGAGAAGCATCATCAGTTTTATGACAAGCAAGAAAATGCGCCATTTTGGAGAACCTATCAACAACAACAAAGATTGAGTCTTTTCCAGTCCTAGTTCTAGGTAATCCAAGCACAAAATCCATAGAAATGTCTGTCCAAGGATGATCAGGAATAGGCAAAGGCGTGTACATACCTTGAGACTGTACCTTTGATTTAGCTTGTTTGCACATGACACATCTCCCACAAATTCTTTCGACGTCTCTTTTCATTTGCGGCCAGTAGAAGTGCTCTTGCATCACTTTTAAGGTCTTGGCGATCCCAAAATGCCCCATCAAGCCTCCTCCATGTGCTTCCCTAACTAGCAAATCTCTCACAGAACAATTAGGCAAACATAATCGATTTTCATAAAAAAGAAACCCATCATGCCTAAAATATTTTCCAAAGGCAAACCTTTCACACGATTTAAAAATCTCTTGAAAATCAGAATCAGTTTGATAGAGATCTTTAAGGTGTTCAAATCCCAATAGCTTTGCATCCAAAGTAGAAATCAAGGCGTACCTTCGA
Organism: Barbarea vulgaris; assembly: GCA_963667165.1. Classification (NCBI taxonomy): domain Eukaryota; kingdom Viridiplantae; phylum Streptophyta; class Magnoliopsida; order Brassicales; family Brassicaceae; genus Barbarea; species Barbarea vulgaris. The sequence continues at coordinate 15,715,768 of OY763890.1, forward strand.
GATAAGGCATCAGCAACTATATTTTCTTTACCTTGTTTGTACTTGATCACATAGGGAAATGTTTCGATGAATTCTACCCACCTCGCATGCCTCTTGTTGAGCCTTTGCTGACCCTTTAAATGCTTCAAGGACTCGCGGTCAGTATGAATGACAAACTCCTTCGGCCAGAGGTAGTGCTGCCATGTTTGCAATGCTCGGACAAGCGCGTACAACTCCTTGTCGTAGGTTGGATAGTTTAACGTAGCTCCTCCAAGCTTCTCACTGAAAAAGGCAATTGGCTTCTTCTCTTGCATCAAGACAGCTCCAATACCTACACCAGATGCATCACACTCGATTTCAAAAGTTTTAAGAAAATTCGGTAAAGATAGAAGGGGAGCATTGGTGAGTTTATCCTTTAAGGCTTCGAACGCTTCTTCTTGTGCCTCTTCCCATTTAAATCTGATATTTTTCTTGATCACTTCAGTGAGAGGAGCAGCTATGGTACTGAAGTCCTTCACAAATCTCCGATAGAATCCCGCTAGTCCATGGAAACTTCTCACTTCTCCTACGGTTTTCGGACTGGGCCATTCTCGGACAGCTCGAACCTTTTCTTCGTCCACTTTGATGCCATCTGCACTTATGACAAAACCTAGAAACACAAGGTTATCCGTACAAAAAGTGCATTTCTTTAGATTAGCATAAAGTTCCTCTTTCCTAAGTACCATCAAAACCGCTTCCAGATGAGTAACATGCTCTTCTAAATTTTTGCTGTAAACTAAGATATCATCAAAGTAAACAACAACAAAAATTCCAATGAAGCTCCTTAAAGCATGATTCATCAATCTCATGAAAGTACTAGGTGCGTTGGTTAATCCAAATGGCATAACTAACCATTCATACAAGCCATGTTTCGTTTTAAACGCAGTTTTCCATTCGTCACCCTCTTTCATCCTAATTTGATGGTATCCACTTTTAAGATCAATTTTCGAAAATATGTTAGAACCATGCAACTCATCTAACATATCATCTAAACGAGGAATAGGGTGGCGATACTTTACAGTGATATTGTTGATGGCTCGACAATCAATGCACATCCTCCAAGTCCCATCCTTCTTTGGAACAAGCAGCACTGGCACAGCACAAGGGCTCATGCTCTCTCGTATGTATCCTTTGTCCATCAGCTCACTTACTTGCTTTTGAAGCTCCTTAGTCTCTACCGGGTTGGTTCTGTATGCTGGCCTGTTAGGAAGTGAAGCTCCTGGTACGAAATCAATCTGGTGCTCAATTCCACGCATAGGCGGCAATCCCTTAGGGTTTTCCTCCGGAAAGACGTCTTCAAAATCCTGCAAGATAGAAGAGACTTTACTCGGCAACTCCGGTACGGGGTTAGTAAGGTTCAGCAAAGTTTCCTTGTAAACAAATAAAAGAACGGGTTGTTGAGAGAATAAAGCTCTCTTAACCACATTAGACCTCACAAAGAAATTTGAATGCCTCACGGGTTTACTCTCACAAGCCTTTTTCTTGGTTTTTCTCAAACTCTCGTTTTTATTTTGAGGTGGCATGTTTAGGGGTTCTCTCACAATGGTTTTTTCTTGGTGCTTCAGCTTAAGTTGGTCTTGATGAACCTCATATGGCGCCAAAGGAGCCAGTATCGTCTTTTGGCCATTGAACTCAAAAGAGTACCGGTTAGTAAATCCATCATGTAAGACCCTCCTATCGAACTGCCATGGCCTCCCAAGTAGTATATGGCCGGCTTCCATAGGTAAAATATCACATAGAATTTCGTCCTCATACTTGCCTATGGTTAAAGGGACCAATACTTGGCTGCTCACGTTCATTTCACCAGCATCATTAAGCCATTGAAGCTTAAAAGGTTTCAGATGCTTCTTAACTTCCAGCCCTAACTTCTTCACCATTGTTTCACTAGCCACATTAGTACAGCTTCCACCATCAATAATAAGGCTGCAAACCTTACCTTGTACCAAACATCTCGTGTGAAACAAGTTCTCCCGCTGCTCTTGGACAGTATCTTTAACTTGAATACTCAAAGAACGTCTTGTTACCAATAATTCTCCAATGGCTGGTAACTCTATTTCCTCATCCTCGGTTTCACCATCGCTTTCAAGCTTTTCCTCCTCAGTTTCAATCTCGCCATTATCCAATAGAATCATAGTTCTCTTGTTGGTGCACTCGTTGGCGTAGTGTCCTCTCCCTTGACACTTGAAACACTTAACGTCCCAATTTCTAGACGAAGTAGCTACGGCTTTACCCTTGGCGTCTTCAGCATTGGCGTAGGGCTTAGGATCCGATTTTGGCTTGGTAACGGTCCTATCCTCTCGGCTGTAACTCGTCCTGGTGTTAGCCGCTCCAGCTCCATAGGAAAATTTAGAAGTACTTCTCCTCTTAGTTTGCTGTTCAACCAACACAGCCTTATGAAGCATTTCTTCCAAATCGTTATAAGTTTGAAGCTCCATTCTATCTTGAATATCACGAGCTAAACCACTTAAAAACCTGGCCATTGTTGCCTCAACATCTTCCTCTATATCGGCCTTAAGCATTAGAGACTCCATCTCTTGGTAATAATCCTCCACACTCTTACTTCCTTGAGTTAGACGCCTAAGCTTTTGATGCAACTCCCGATGATAGTGGCTTGGAACAAATCTTTTTCTCATCAGATTTTTCAGCTCTTCCCAAGTAACTACAGGCGGTTCTCGGTTACGTCTTCGACTCGTCACAATCTGATCCCACCAATTAATTGCGTAATCATAAAACTCCGTTGCCGCTACTTGAACTTTCTTTTGCTCCGAATAATTTTGACAATCAAACACGAGCTCAATTTTCTTCTCCCACTCCAAGTAGACATCCGGATCATTTTTTCCATGAAATGGTGGTATCTTCAACTTAATTCCACTGAGATTGTCTTCATTTCGACCCCTAGCTTCTCTTACTCGTCTCGGCCTTCTTTCACTTCGATTAGAAGCTTGGCTACCTCTGCTGTAATAATTCAAGTCATCCTCATCAGCTTCTTCTTGAGGTCGTGCTCTTCTTCTTCCAGCAACAGTATTCGGCAATAGTCTTTGATTAACGGACTCTTGAATCGTATCAATCCTTTCATTGACTGCACCCATCTCTTCCCTCACCATCCGCCTCATCTCTACCATAAGAGTTTGCATATCCAGATTGTTATTTCTTCCTCTTCGAGCTTGGTTGGTGTTCACTTCTTCTTCGCTGGAATGATTAGACATATTGACTTTGTTTTCCCTGCACACTTAACAAACGTTAGTAAAAAAAAAATCGATCCTCACAAGTGTTTCTCTCCTTTTTATTCACTCAATCACTCAGCACTCAAAATGTTCTCCCTCAGCGATTTCCTCAATGGTTCGTTTGGAACAAAACTGATCAAATCGGATGAACAACTCCAAAAACACAAATTCGAATCAATTGAATTGAGATAGAAAGGAAAGAGTTTAGTTTTTTTTTTTTTTTTTTAAATAAATAAGAACAGATCAAAGATCAGAAAAATAAGGAGTTAAAATTAGAAAATAAAACTCCCCCTAAGCTAATTATTTTCGGACTGATTAATAATTTTTTTTTAATTTTTTTTATTTTTTTTTTTTCACTCTTTTGGTCCGATCAAGTCCTTTTTTTTTTGTTTTCTTTTTTTTTTTTTTTCTTTTTTTTTTCTATTAACAACTTAGGTAAAACTAGATCCAAAAAATAGGGATCAACAAGAAATTATGATCAAAATAAAAATTAATTCGACTAATCCCCCAAATGATTGATCCAATCAACTAGAATAGAAAGACAAGAGAGAAATGAAAAGTCTAAGATCAAAAGATGATAGATACAAATACCGATCCCGAAAGTGTGCTCTGATACCACTTGATATGATCCTCCCTAGAATCGGCACTTTCGAGGGGTAGAATGAAAGGAATGGATAAATGGATAGTGGTGAAGTGAATGGATCGCACCAAGGTTGCGGAAGACCTTGGATATTTCCTCAATGACTTTTCCAAGATATGACACACTTGAAAACGCCAAGGTTTGAATCGCGGATATGACACACCTTGATTCGATTTTGATTGAAGGATATTACTCACCAACAATCGAGATTTGTTCTTCAAGAACACAAGAGAAAATCACTCTCAAAATTTAATAAAAAAACTCTGGATCTATTCTGCTCACAATCGGAAGTTTTAAAGAAAAGATGAAGTAAAAGAAGACAATAAATTAGCACAGAAAATTAAGACATTATTAACTAATTTTCGGATGAACTCTTGGACTTTCCCACGCCAACTTCTCCTCTTCTTTGACTGATTTGAATCAGATAAATATTTATTTGGGCTGAATTTATTCTTCCTTGGGCTTGAAACTTCAGCAAACAAACTCCCATACTATTGGACTTGGACTTGGACTTGTCTTGTGGACTCTAGTGGACTAGGTGGATTGGAGTGACCCATTTGCCTCATTAAAACCTTCCTTTGGAAAACCCATTGGGAAAAAACCAAAGGCTAGGAAAAAGAGTACAAACGAATCACCCGTTTATTAGTCCACTCGAGCAACCAAGACAATTTTATTCTCCATGTTTCCGAGCTGAATTATAGACGGTTGAACTTGAGTGAGTAATGTGGTGATTGCATTGCCGAGCTCCTTAACTCTTGATCTTGTCATCGGTCCACTTGATACTGCTAAAGCATCCTCGGCCTCAAGCTGCTTCTGTGAGCTATCCATGATCACATCACTTTTAGTATGCCATCGAGTTTTACAAAGGCGTTTCTAGTGTTGTTATTTTCATTAATGCTTGTTGATTTGCAGTAGAAGTTTACCATCGATGATTATAAAATATCAGTTATGATGCAGCTTTTGATCGAATGATCGGTGAATCTCAGTCATCTGATAAGCTAGAGCCAAAAGGTATCATAAACACAACTAGAGAGGTCATGATTCAGCGTGAAGATCCAAAGATTATCAAAACTTATCAAAAGAAGAATACAAATTTGGTAAGGAAAAGTAAATATTTGAAGAAAAGTAACATCATCAAAGGGAAATGGACTGCATCTAAGGACATCTACATACTTTTATCAAATAAATAGAAAAATTAAGAGTTACATTCAATGCCATCGTTGAATGTCATACAATGAATTATATGGTATATTGGTTTATTTTTATAGGATGTTGAAGTATCTCTGTAATTTATAGAAAATTGAAAGAAGTAGTGGAGATTTATGGGGACAGAAAATGGAGAATGATTGCAAAAAAAAAACTTGAAGGACGGAAAGGAAAACAATGTAGAGAGAGGTGGCACAACCATCTTCCTCCGTACATCAAGGTGATTTATCTTTCAAAATTTTTAATATTCTTCCTTTTATACTTAAATATGTATATGTGCGCATCTGTACGAGTATAATCACAATTTGTATGTGTATATGTATGTAAGATTACAAATATATAAACTTATGTTGCATCATAATGATTAATTTTATGTATGTATGTGAATATTTTGTGTAAATAAACTATGTATTTTATATATGTGTATGTAAAAATATATATTTATATTCCAAGGTTAGTAATCAATAACTGGTATGTGTACATTCACATATATAAAAATACATAGTTTATTTACCCAAAAATATTCATATACATACATAAAATTAGTCATGATGATGCAACATAAGTTCATATATTTGCAATCTTACATACATATACACATATAAATTGTGGTTACACCCGTACAGATGCACACTATACATATTTAAGTTTAAAAGGAAGAAGATTGAAAATTTAAAAGATAAAATCACTTTGATTTCCTGACGAATATGGTTGTACCACTTCTCTCTGCATTGTTTTCCTTTCCGTCGTTCAATATTTTTTTTTTGCAACCATTCTCCATTTTCTATTCCCATAAAGTTCCACTATTTATTTAAATTTTCTATAAATTAAAGAGATACTTTAACATCCTTAAAAATAAAACAGTATACCTTATAAATCATAGTATGAGATTCACAGATGGAATTGAATATAACTCTTATTTTATATATTTATTAAATAAAAGTATGAAGACTTACATTTCCTCAGATTCAGTCCATTTCCCTTTAATGATGTTACTTTTTCAAAGATTTACTTTTTCGTACCAAATTTGTATTCTTCTTTGATAAGTTTTGATAATCTTTGGATCTTCACGCTGAATCATAACATCTCTAGTTGTATTTTTGATACCTTATGGCTCTAGCATATCAGATTACTGAGATTCACCCATTCCAAAAGCTGCCTCATAACCGATATTCCAAGGGTTATCAATCAACCTATCGTGCGTTGAGTATTTTAGGACCACTCCATGAGCAAACAAGAAATCACACTGGCAATACAAATCTTCATTTCAATCCAAGCAATAGAAATTTTTGTGTTTTTGTAACAAAAAAAATTTGAAAGTAAATGAAAACGAGAGTATACTAAAACCGGGTTGAAATCAAATAGAAAAAAACAAACTCTGGGGATGAAGAAAAATTACTCGGGTGACTATTGCCAACTAATGGATCTTAATACAACTTAACAGAGCTAATCATTCGGTATTATGTAACTAATATCGACTAATACACTTATGTGGCACTAATCTCCTCCTTAATCACCTATATTCATTAGCGATTAAGTAATCATTGAACATTACAAACCTAAATAACGACTAAACATCCTAATAAACTATTCCCACAAGCTAGGTATGTAAATCTCTTAGTATTGTGGTTTAAGATTTTATTAAAAACCTTGTGGACATGAAAATGCCTAAGATCTAAATTAACATAACCAATGATAATCTAGCATAACTAACACCTACTAAGCAAGGATTTATAACATTAGATACCTAAGATCCACTAATAAACTCCTAATCATCCTAGATCTACCATTTATAGAAATTCATAAAAAACTATTCACTAATCTTCATGACAACACAAAACAACAAGGTTGATTTTTGGATAATCTATACTATTAATTGAGTAAAAGGCAAATTTTTTGCCAAACCATTTAAGCCATATAGCCTTATTTACGAGTAATGATATTCTAATTATGTCTTAACAAAAAAAAAAAAAAAATTGGGCCGACCCAAAAGCCGACCCTGAAAGATATCACGCCGATTCTATTATTTCTCTTTTATCAAAAATCAGATCTTCTATCTGATCCGAAGATACATGCGCTGATCCTAAGTAGAAATTTACATTCCTGCCCACATATCAAACAATTAATGTTTTTACCTTGTATGAATCTAAGAAAATCTAAATCATTCCTTAAACGATAAGTTTAAGCTATAAAATGAGAATTTAATATTTCCAAACATTTTCCCTCCTCAAGATTTTCGTATTTTAGAATGTAACTTGGAAAGTTTAAACAATATTAATGTCCATTCGAAATACTATAATGTCTTACCAATCTTAAACAAACTAAATATATTTAATATATTCTTTACCAGTTAACTTGGTATTATTTTAAGAATATTAGATTGTTTGAATCATATTTATAGATATTACTTTAGATTTTATTAAGATTTATAGTAAACAAACTTAAAAATTCTGTTTTGCTATTGCCGACTTATTGTTTTATTATTATAAATAAGTGTTCACCATATCATTCTCTCATATCAAACAAACTCTACCATCGAAATATCATAAATGGATGCTCCAATTGGTATATGCTTTTATCTTCTTTTACCAAAAAATATTAATCATAAAAGAAAAAAATGAAAATGGTTGCTTGATTACATACCTTAATGACATTATGTTCTTCAAATCAAGCTCGCGCATCCAGTCAAGATCCTTCATTCATGAGAGTAATACAAAAAGAAACACTGGAAATAATTTTGGCATATGAATTGTAAGTCTCTAAAAAATATAGTATAGATGAGCACTATTGAATTATTTATTCATAAGTTGAATATCAAGAAGTTTTATAATTTTTACTTCAACTATTTATGTCGTAGGTTTCCAAAAAACAGTATTGCTCTAACATGTTCATGTAAAAAAAAAGTATGTCATAAGTTATGATTCTGAATAGAATAGTTAAAAGATTTGAAAAGAAAGAAAGATTGATAACTTTAAAATTTAATTATTAAAACTAGGCCTGGGATTTCAGGATAACCAAACCGAACCGGTTGGTTATTTTGGTTATTTTACTTTTTGAAATTTCTACCGAAATTAACCAAAATTGATTTTGGTTTGGTTCGGTTAACAGTTAATTCAGAAAATTGAAATTAAACCAAAATTAACCAAAACTTTTGGGTTTTAGTGGACAAAAACCAAAATGTCTAGAATTTTAGATTTCAAAAACCCATTAAAAAAATATGCCCATGAGCCCAACACCAAAACTAAAAAATTAGGGTTTACAATTTTATTATTGGTCAGCCGTCACCTCCTCCAGAGCAACAACTAATCCAACCGCCTCCAGAGCAAAAACAAAGAAGAAAGCACCGTCATACGCCGTTTTACATCCATTCTTTCATGTCTCCTCAATTCCTCCATAGATCCACAATAGATTAGAAGAGAAGGAAAAAAAAGACAAAGAAGGAGAAAGAGGAAGAAGAGGAAGAAGAGGAAGAAGAGGAAGAAGAATAAGAAAAAGGGAGAAGAAGAAAATTAAGGAAGGAGATGGATAATGATAAAGAGAAGAAAACAAGAGAAGAAGAAAGAAGAAGAGAAAGAAGAAAAAGTAGAAGAAGAATGAAGAATGAGAAGAAGAATAATAGATTAAAATTAGATTTTAGGATTAGTAACCGATTAACCAATCGGTTAGGAATGAACTGAACCAAAAAAATGGACCAAATCTAATTTGGAATGTTGTCGATCGGTTCAGCAAAGAGAATCGAATTAGAAGAAAAAAATCAAAAAGTTTGGTTCGGTCTGGTTCGGTTTTCTCGGTTCGGTTAAATATCTCAGAGCTAATTTATACTTGAAAGAGGCTAAGAGATATTCTAAAAAAAAAGTCTAAGTGTCTCTAATTAGGTTTAGATTATTTATAGGAGGAAAAAAAATTATATGTTAACATATAATAAACAGAGTCAAACCCGGTTTAGAAAATGGATGATAAAACTCGGTTGGCCTCAGGGTGGTGGTCTGGCTGCTGGGATCTACTGGGCAGCATATAGCCACTGGGTCTGGCCGCCGAGAGCTACCGGGCAGCATCTGGCCGATGGGTCTTGCTGCTGGGAGCTATTGGGCAGCATCTGGCCGCTGGGAGATATCGGGCAGCATCTGGCCGCTGGGTATGGTCGATGGGAGGAACTGGGCGGCATCTTGTTTCATCAAATTTTCTCCTTTTTGGTCCCTTTAACTTCATTAGCTCTCCTTGTTGCATTCATCACTTCAAAGACCTATAAAAAGATGCATATGCAAACATGCAGCTAAAGACCTAAAATGCATGCAAACACAATATAACAATGTTAATTCAAGTCAAGAACATGTTAAAAACTCAATATATCAATAACTCTTGTTGTTATTAGTAAGAGCATATACAGTGGTAAGAGACTCATATAGTCTTTCAACCAAAACAAAAATAACACTTTAATACAGTTTGATTATATAGTTAAACTTTTAAATTTTAAATAAATTGAACCAGTGAATAATAGACACATGTTAGAGGAGTCTCTCACTGGTCTCTCAAAGGTTCTCAAATGAGAACCTCTTTTCATCTCTCTTCTTTTTTATTAATTTTTTTTTAATTGTGAGAGACTCTCACTAATCATGCTCTAAGCTCTTTGTTGTGTACAGTGTCATTTCATATTGTATTCCCCCAAAATCATGAAAACTATCAATTATACCCAGAAAATTTGTAGAAATTGAGGTGTTGTGGGTCACATGGATTTTGTTGTTATTTGTAATGTCATTCATAGATTTATTAAAAGTATCGATATTTGAGAAGGAATCGATACCCATGAAAAGATAGTTTGATGGAATTTGATGTGGGAGCGTTGTAAATCAGATGATTTTGAGAAATATCAGAATTTCAATTGGGGAATTGTAACTCTGGTTTGACATCAATGGGATAATATTTTTGTGGTTGGAGATTATATATCAATTAGATCTTGTGGACGAGGCCATTCACTAAGAGAAGATTCACCTAAATTATCACTAAAAGATTGAGATGCTCTTTTGGTTTATAAGATGCATCATCGCTAGCAAGACACCAGTGATCAACACTTAAGATGAATTTTTCATTGGAGATATTATATCGGAGTTCTATTTCAAAACCATCTTAAATTCAAGTGAAAGTTAAAATGATTTGAGAAATAGTTGAAAAATTATGCAAAACCCCAAAAAGAAAAATAATCGAAACTCAGAGAAGATAATAAAATAGTGCTTAAAAAGGTTGTATTCCTTAAAATACAACTAACGAAAAAGGTAATAATCAATTAAAAATGTAGAGAGTGTTATGAATATTAATATATAGAAGCCTATTATAAGACCTAAACTCTAAAATTTCTAGATTTACTTATTCTCCAAGTTATACTTGTTCCCCAAATCTTTGTATTCCTATACAGATTTCATTATTCATGAAATAAGATATCAAAATTTCTTCAATCTCTTTTCTTTACAACACATTTTCAGCCCGACACCCTAGCCTCTTGAGCTATAACCCTATTTGTCTGAGTTAAAGGAGAAAATAACAATATGGTCATTTCTTCAATGAGGTTCGTTGTCCATAGGTCCATCTAAGCTTGGCTCTAGTCTGACTCCACCCCGGCCCGTTATGAGTTTGCTTGGCGCGGCCTTATCTTTGATTTGCTAAGTTTTTGTTTTCCTCATTTGATTTTTAAACTTTGGGAGTTATTTTTGCATGGTCCGCGTGTGGTTTTCCGAGGCATGTCTCGAAACCACACTCGCCTTAACTCTCCTCTGCTCCTCTCTCTCTTATCTTCTCCTCTTCGAATAGTAATAAATCAGCATAAATTATAATCAATCAACAATTTGACTGATATAGCCTTTAAAGCTTCATTTTGGCCTAATAAGGAAAATGTGAGGTTCCTTGTATCTGGACAGCTTGGGCATGTAATGATGCATTTTTGGAAGCCTCTTGAAGGTGTGGAGGGTCTCCAAGTCGTGCCCAACAAGTTTGGGAAAAAGCCAATGGAGATTTAAGGCATTCTGTTCCAAATAAGGCAATTCGGGTCATGAATGAATTATCTTGATTCTGTGTGATTTAGTGCAGCTAAGGACATGTGAAAGAGGCTCACTTAGTGGGTGTCCAGCTTTGATGTCCACATCAACGAGCCGAGACCGAACCCGCGGTATGAGCTGTCGAGTCAACATCCGGAAGAACGATCCATGGAGTCTTTGCAAGCCTCCTGCCGACTCTCCTAGCTAGTGCACACGCCAAGTCACGAAAGCCACGTACCGGACCCGAGAAGAAGACTGGCAGACATTGGAGGACCAGACGCTTTGGACATCCTTGGAAGGATCAGACAAGAGGTCTTCACCACGACTTGGTGAGGGTGCATAGAAGTCGCCAAATGCGGTATACTCTTTTTCCCTATTCGGGTTTTTCCCAAGAGGTTTACCGAATCGGTTTTTAATGAGGTATTTAGCTTTGGTGCTCATACTCCTATTTACATTGCCTATATAACTTGGAACTCTCATGACTAGTTAAGATAGGCAAAGGAGTATGAATCTACCCTAGGAAGTTTACCATTGTTATTGAAGCTTCCTTTCTTTTCTTTCTTATGTTTTTACTGTTTGCATAGCGTGGGCATTGTAGCCTTTTAACCCAAGATGTTAAGGGCACGCATGTCTTTGTTATTTCTGTTGTTGCCTATAAAAGGGCTGGAACCTTGTTTTTGTAATGGTTAGACGTTTATGAATGAAAACCCTAGAGAGTGATTCTTTTTTTTCTTTAAGGCCATGAATGGTTGTAGATTTTAAAGTGGTTTTTAGTTTTAGTTTTTCATAAAATCTACTTTATAGCCAATCATGATTATGAGAAAAGTGGTTTTCCAAAAAAATAGGGAATCCAGATTTTGTAGTTTTTGTCAATTTTCAAAGAAAATCCGAAATCTATGTTTGAGTAGTTTTTCACTTTTTTAACGTGATTTAACTTATTTATTTATATTCTTAATTTTTAATTTTATTTTTTAATATAAATCTAAAAACCATAATCCATAATCCAAAAACTAAAAACTAAAAACCAAAAACTATAATCCAAAAACCAATTAAAAACTTACAAACATTCATGACCTAAGTGTGCGAAGCCTTAGAAACCCTCATTATCGCCTTGAGCGGGGTTCGGTGAGAGTGAGTTCTATCCACCGGAATCCTTGGGCATAGAGTGTGAATCTGAGTGACTTTGTTTCTAAACCTCTTCCGCATCTTTTCATCTTCACCTTAGTAGCTAAATACAGTGTGCGAATCCGAGTCTGTAGCTCTTAAAACTCTTCTTCCACCATTCCACCCCTTTCGGCGACAACATGGAAGTGAGATCCACTTTGTCACCGAGCCACGACCGTACCATCGTTCCAGGCTTGTATCACATCACCATCTCCAATTTCTTGTGTCTTGATGCTTCCTACGAGCGTATCAGTTATTGATGTGTATTTGAATATGCATATCTTTATTTTACCATATATGTATTAACTCTTGTACCCGATTTGAAGTTAATGAATGAAGTAGACATTAAAAAAAGAGAGATAGAGCTAATTCATTTGCATGAGAAGTCCGACTAATGAGCTAATTACAGTGGAATCAGTCCGATCAACATTTATCTCCACATAAAATCATCATTTTATATGAAAAAAACCAATAATATATATTTTACTTTATATATCAAAATGTTATATTTTTCATTAAATATTCGTAATAAGATAGTGAAAAAAATATTTTTAGAAAGTAGTATCTTTTCTAAAGCTTCGTCAAAAGAAGAACTGTTTTTCAATTTTTCTTTACTTTTATATCAAATATTATAATTTAAAACATTCTTTTTCCAAAACAACACCCCACATTTTCTTTATTTTGCCAAAGATTTAAATTTCAATGGTGTTAAAGGAAATTTGTTTCCTTTAGAAAATTATCAAATTTGGAATCTTATATTCACTCAAAAAGTTTTGACTATTTCATTTCGGTTAGATTTAATATAAATTTGGTTTTTTCTGTTTACGTTAGTTTAATTTTAGTATTAAAATAACAGAAAATACCTCTAAAATAACCTTTTAATATTTTTTTTATTAAATATAATTTGACCTATTTTAAATTTTCACATATAATTGAAAATAAATATATTATGAAGGTTTTTTTGGTGTTGTAACATGAAGACCAACCCAAGAACAGTTCCGAGCTGATCCTTGTCCAAGACACCCTCACATGGACATATTCGGATCCATTTATGGAATGTTTCCATTCCGCTTGTTTTGCTTCATGTCAAAGCTATATATGGAAGCCTGGAGATATTCTCCTTCATGTAGAGACACCACAACACGTCCCTAGCTACACCAAACATAACATGATCAAGCGGATATCTTAACACCTCAACTTTCCTTATTCCAAGCCAATTATGTCAAAACTGGGCCAACATATATATTTCTTTTAATTATTCGATCCAGCCTGCTTGGAGTCAATTTACATGGTCCAGAATGTTCCAAGACGTCACTAATTCATGCCCAAGTTGTCCAAATACAAAGCACCTTCACGTTTTCCTCATTTGGCCAAAGTCGAGCATTAAATGTCTTATCACTCAAGCATTTGACTGATTTATCATTAAGTTTGATTTATTTGTATTTATATTGATTTATTCTCTTATTTATTGTCTTAGATTAGCTACAGAAGCATCAGGACACCGGAAGGTCTCTTGAAAGACATGCCAGCGAGAGTCGGCAATTGCATGATCCCGACAGATTTTGTGGTGTGGAAGTATAGTGACGAGCCTAAGGATCCTCGTATCCTTGGTAGACATTTCTTAGCCTTTGCTGGTGCGCATATTGATGTTAGAGGAGGCCGGATAGCGCTGAATGTGGGAAAGTCCATGATGAATATTAATATGGATAAGCTGATCATGCAACCCACTATCGACGGTCAGACATTCTGTGTGGATACTGTTAACAATCTAGCAGAGGCCATTATGGATTCGTCTGATTTTTTGGAAGTTGGAACTACTGAGGTTACACCACAGTTCAGAACCAATAATGTGTCTGCTACTGCTGAGGGTTCATCAGAAGAGCAAGTGAACTTCATTACCGTAGGGCCGCCTACATGTCAAAAAGGTGATATACGAATTCTTCTAGGTGGTGTCGATCGACACCCACCATTAGTGTCGATCAACACCAAGGCCCATTCGGCAGATCCACCTTGGCAAGACTTATGCAACGCTGTTGTAGCTGCTGTGGCTACACCTTATTTACCATGGTTTGCTGATATTGCAAACTACGTTGCTGCAGAGTGTAAACCAGATATGTTCACGGGGTACGTTAAAAGAAATTTCTGCGTGAACTCAGGCGTTACTATTGGGATGAACCTTACTTGTATAGGTACTGTGCTGATGGAATTTACAGGCGGTGCGTTGCTGAGACAGAAATGCAAGATTTGTTGTTCCAATGTCATCGATCTGAGTACGCAGGACACTTTGCTACTTTTAAGACTGTATCCAAGATTCTTAAAGCAGGTTTTTGGTGGCCGACTACGTTCAGGGACCCTCATGAGTTGTTTCTCGATTTGATGCTTGTCAACGAATGGGGAAGATCAGCAAACGACTTGAGATGCCACAGAACTTCATCCTGAAAAGTTGAAGTGTTCAATTGTTGGGGCATTGACTTCATGGGACCCTTTCCCTCCTCCTATGGGAATCAATACATCTTAGTTGATGTAGACTACGTGTCTAAGTGGGTAGAAGCTATCGCCAGCCCAACCAATGATTCTTCCGTGGTCCTTAAGCTGTTTAAGACTATTATCTTCCCTCGATTTGGAGTGCCTTGCATTGTGATAAGTGATGGTGGTTCTCACTTTATCAACAGAGTTTTTGGGAAGTTATTGAGAAGACATGGTGTACATCATCGAGTGGCTACTCCTTATCACCCTCAAACAAGCGGTCACGTCGAAGTTTCTAACAGGCAGATTAAAGAAATTCTTGAGAAGACTGTGAGCGTTACTAGGAAAGACTGGTCTGCAAAGTTGGACGATGCGCTCTGGGCATACCGAACTGCATTTAAGACACCTCTGGGGACTACACTTTTCCATCTGCTTTACGGGAATGCATGTCACCTTCCAGTCGAACTGGAGCACAAAGCAGCTTGGGCAGTTAAGTGTATGAATTTCAATTTCAAGCCCGATGCCGAGAGGAGATTGATTGAACAAACTGGATGAAATCAGGTTCCATGCCTATGAGAGTTCAAGTTTTATTAAGAGAGAACGAAGGCCTATCATGACAAGAAAATCCTATCCAGAACCTTCGAACCCAATGACCAGGTACTTTTGTTTAACTCTCGTCTGCAATTGTTTTTAGGAAAATTGCGCTCTCGTTAGTCAGGTCCTTTTACTGTCAAGGAAGTCCGACCACATGGTGCTGTTGTTTTGATGAGCTCGGACGGGGAACAATTTACTATGAATGGTCAAAGGGTGAAACACTATTGGGCAAAGGCTATGATACCATGCTTACACACCGTACGTCTGGATTAAGCACCTGCTACCTAATTCCGCTGCTAAATCAAGCTAATGACTTAAAACGAGCTCTTGGTGGGAGGCAACCCACCGGTGAGTATGTACATATGATTCTCTTTGTTTTTGCTTCACTTTTGTTTTTGTTTTATTTTGTTTTGATCTCAGGAAACAGGTTACTCTCGGAGCTGTCCATCAATGTCGATCGACACCCACCCATTGGTATCGATGGACACCAGGTAATTTTGAGGAACTCATTTCGATGGGTGTTGAGCGACACCACTAGTGGTTGTTTTCACGATAAAACCCTATTCGTCGTCTTCGTTTTCATTTTTTCTCAAACACCCGAAAACGAAGCTTCCAAAACCAAAATCGCCCAACACTCAAATTTCTTCATTTCTTGCTTAAATCTTGTGATTTTTGTCTCTGTCTTGCTTACTTTTTCATCCTAAACCCATTTCCAACATTCATTTTTCAGATTTGTGAGCATGGGAGACCGTAGGAAGCGTGTGAGAGGAGAGAATTCTGATAGCGACAACCGCCCTCTCTGTGAGGTGTTTCGTGATTGCCCACCTCGATCGACACCAGCGATCGCCTCCAGACCTCCATGGCCCAAGAGAGAAGGTCTCAGGATCCCTTCTCAACACCAGTGGAAAGGGACGCCGAAGGAGGAGACCGAATCGGACGATTGCATCTATCGACCGATTTCTGAGGAGTGGGACGACTACGATACGTTGTTCGACAATGCTTGGTTGGGAGTAGATATTAGACCGACTAGACTCGCAGACAACTGTGCTCTGCGAAGGATGGGCATCAGCGACGACGTGCTTCGTACGGTTAGGAGGATTGGCTTGGGGAACATGTGATACGATTCTGGGTGGAGAATCGTGTCCCAATCTCTCACCGGGAAGCTAAGATGCCAAGTTTAGACTCCAGGCTTGAGCAGCAAGCGGTTCTGGAGATGATGGAACGAGAGACGCCACGAGAGGTTGTGTAAGACCTCCTGATAAGTCTGGTTCGAACAATCTAATCACTAGAATTGTTCTCAAGTTTCTAATTCGAATCACTCGAAAGAGAAAACAAGGATCTATCAAGAAAAGAGATTTTTGATTAAAAAGATAGATAAGTAAAACACTAGAGTCTCAGAGACATATAAAGGAGAGAAGACGAAGAGGAGAAGAGAAGAGAGAGAGAAGAGCGTGTTTACGAGACATGCCTCGGTAAACAACAACTCGAAACAAACAGAAACTTAAATGTAGAGTTTGAACTTAAAATCAGAGATAAAGAGGATATGGGCCACGCCTAAAATATCTTGATAGTGGGCCTAAGTGTGGATCGGACTAGAGGTGGCATAGATGACGCATGAGCCACAAGCCTCGTTAAAAACCTTATCTCGGAAAACCACTTGGGAAAAACCAGAGATGAAGGAAAAGAGTGCAAGTGGATCATACGGCCATGCTCTAGCCATCTCGAGTGTGTATCTTGACCGGTGTGGCCTTGACACAACCACTAATACTCGAGTGATCCTCTTGAGTCTTTTCCGGATGTAGCAAGACTCCATTATCGTAGTGTAACTTCTTGATCCGTAACAATTCTTGACTCCTAAAGCTGCTTTCCTAGCTCCTTTTGCTCTTGGCTCGAACACCACACCTTGTGCATCACCATCTCCAAGTCCTTGTGTCTTGATGCTTCCTAGGATCGTATCATGCCCCTCCTGTTGAAAAGGATTTGTCCTCAAATCCGCTTGACCTGCCACAAACAACATTAAGTTAGAAGCATCAAAAGGGTAAAACAACAATGACTTATCTTGGTAATGAAAAGAAAGGGAAAGAGTAGTGTCGGGAATTCTCAAGAGAGATTCAGCTTCATGGTGGCGTCCTTTGAGAACATTGGGGAGTACTCCCAGCATCTCCATCAGAAGAAATATCTTGAAAACGTTCAGCTCCTTTGACATAACGACTCCAATTCCAGTCCTTGCAAAGAAATTTGGCGAGAGAACTTCCAGATCCGGTGGCTCCTCCTTTGTACCTGCAATGTTTTCAACAGCTTTGACAAAAAGCAAGTGTGTTATCACAGTCATGGAAGTACCATAAACAAATAAACACTTCTTAGCTTGATTTAAAACATTATCCTTGTCAAGTTCTTCTTTTTCATTCATCTTAATACAAGAATTCTGTTCCGAATATTCTTTGAATAATCCTAACTTTTTCTCAATGATTTCTGGATAAAATAAACTCATATTCACAGCCCTTAAATCATGAGAAACAAGTCGAGATGAAGAGATACTTACCTTAACAAGGTCCTTGGTGTATTTGGTGCTTGTAAGTATCACATCAAATGAAAATAGTGTTGGATCCGGGGGTTCTTCTTGGATCAGGGCATTGTTGGTAACCATCTCATACTCTCTAGAGGTGTCTAAAAACTCTCCTGGTCGCCAATGATAGGTTAAGAATGATCCAGATGATGAAAGATCCATTTTAGGCTCCACGAAAAACTTTTGAAGTGATGTGATCCAAAATTCGAACGGTACAGGTCTTGAACGTTCTAGATAGTCTCCAGGTCTCCAAATGTGGCTTTGAGAGGCATCTTGATGAAGACAACGGATGGTTTTTCCAGTGGGTAGCTTTGCTTGCAATTCAATGTCTTCGAAAACTTGTTCACGATGATCTCTTGCTTTATTCCTATCATGACAAGAAGAAAACTCCATGTTAGTTAGTAGAAAATCAACAACAGGACGAGGTTGTACTTTCATAAATTTAGAGCCATTAGAAATCATTCTAAAGCCCATGAAAAATCCTTGTTGAGCCGAAATACTCCTGGCTTGAACTGGTTGCGTCTCCTTAAGAAAGTTGTCATCACTTTGCTCTTCCTTTTCTTTAACTTTATCTTGAATTCCATCACCATAGATCATCGCCACATTGTAGTTGTAGGAGTGATTAGGCTGTAGCTTCTTCAGTTCAGTACCTATAGACACATCCTGCAAAAATTTAAGTTCACTCGGTGGCACCGGTGGAGGGTTAGAAGCACAAGTAATTTTATTCAAAGAGGTAAATAAGTTTGAATCAAAAGTTTCATCCTCTTTCTCTTCACCAGACATGGCCAAGTAATTAGCTTGCTTACCTTGTTCTTGCTTACCTTTGAGTTTGGTTTTGTCAAGATATACTTCATCTGGTGGCAATGGTACAAGACTAATCTTCTTTTCTTGAAAAGGTTTTGACACCGAAATGGTACAATCTGCACCAGGAGAAAGCAAGTTAGCTCTCATTCGTTTTTGAGAGTCTAGATAATTACCTCGGGTATTCACTGGTGGCAAAACTTCTGATGGTTTCTCATTAGTCTCAACACTGTGACAAGCTGTAGGTAAGTTATTGTTGGCCAGAACTGCTTCAGTTTGAGTAAACCCTCCTAATGCTCGTTTTGTTGCTTCTTTAGGCGATTCTCGGCTTGGAGCTTGTTGTAGTAGTTCTGGTGGTGCTTGTGGAACATACTTATTCCTTAGTAGTTCCTTAAGATCTCTCCAGGTCGTGATAGTCGGCTTGTTGTAATACCAGCGTTCATAAACTTCATCCAACAACCATTTGTAAGCATCTCCAATGAGTCGGCCAATGGCATAATCTAGCCTCTTCTCTTTCAGAATGTGATTGTAATAGAACCAATCCTCCATGTTTTGTTCCCACTCTAAGTAGTTTTCTTTTCCTGAAAATTTCCAAAGTAGAAGCTCATTAGTTGGTTGAAAATCAAAACAAAACACAGATTTGGGAGCGTGAGAGGTTTTATAAGGGCTGCGCCAAGTTGATCTCGTTGTATTGTCTGGCGGCTTGGGATTAAGATCTTGTTCCCTCATTTTCCGTGCTCTGCTCTGCTCTTGTTGAAGTCCTTGACAAAGTTTTTGACGAAGTGCAGCCATGTTGTTATCCATTACTTGCTCCATGTTTGCTGTAATCGCTTCAACGAGTTGCTTGTTGCGGTTGCTGAGTGTCTCCTCATCATGATCGGCCATCTCTGCCTGAAAATCAACACAAAAAGTAACCAGTAAAGAGTCTTTTTGAAGATCGAATTGACCCTAAATCATAAGAACACGAAAATGACTCTTGGTATCCTATTTTCTCTGAAGAATCCTAAACGCGACTGTGGAAGTCGATCGGTTACAAACAAATATCAAAACACTTCCGAAAATTCCCAAACCAATTTTAAAAAATACTAGACTCATCCTAGATTCATTTGCAATTGATTTTACAATTTTTGCACGAGCCAATATTTAACTAAAATTCGAACAAGTTGGGACGAAAACCACTTAACTTCTCGATGTTGCTCTGATACCACTTGATACGATTCTGGGTGGAGAATCGTGTCCCAATCTCTCACCGGGAAGCTAAGATGCCAAGTTTAGACTCCAGGCTTGAGCAGCAAGCGGTTCTGGAGATGATGGAACGAGAGACGCCACGAGAGGTTGTGTAAGACCTCCTGATAAGTCTGGTTCGAACAATCTAATCACTAGAATTGTTCTCAAGTTTCTAATTCGAATCACTCGAAAGAGAAAACAAGGATCTATCAAGAAAAGAGATTTTTGATTAAAAAGATAGATAAGTAAAACACTAGAGTCTCAGAGACATATAAAGGAGAGAAGACGAAGAGGAGAAGAGAAGAGAGAGAGAAGAGCGTGTTTACGAGACATGCCTCGGTAAACAACAACTCGAAACAAACAGAAACTTAAATGTAGAGTTTGAACTTAAAATCAGAGATAAAGAGGATATGGGCCACGCCTAAAATATCTTGATAGTGGGCCTAAGTGTGGATCGGACTAGAGGTGGCATAGATGACGCATGAGCCACAAGCCTCGTTAAAAACCTTATCTCGGAAAACCACTTGGGAAAAACCAGAGATGAAGGAAAAGAGTGCAAGTGGATCATACGGCCATGCTCTAGCCATCTCGAGTGTGTATCTTGACCGGTGTGGCCTTGACACAACCACTAATACTCGAGTGATCCTCTTGAGTCTTTTCCGGATGTAGCAAGACTCCATTATCGTAGTGTAACTTCTTGATCCGTAACAATTCTTGACTCCTAAAGCTGCTTTCCTAGCTCCTTTTGCTCTTGGCTCGAACACCACTCCTTGTGCATCACCATCTCCAAGTCCTTGTGTCTTGATGCTTCCTAGGATCGTATCAACATGTGTACGAGATACGACGACCTGTATCCGGATTTTGTTCGCCAATTCCTTGCAACTGCTTGCGTCTTCTATCGTAGCGAGATGGCTCGCAACGCTCAGGAAGGTACTCTTACTTTCCTTATTCGCGGAGTTCGATACCACATCTCTATCAGAGACCTTTGTGGGCTGTATGGTTTTGATGCAGACTAGATGAGTGTTACCCTCCCTACACAGCTTTGTGACGCTCAGGTCTATTGGTCCAAGATTGGGGTCAGCCGCTATGATTCCAAGACATCTACATAGACCGACATTCAGCACCCGGTTTGGCGGTACGTCACTCGTCTCATTGCCAACACTATTCTGTGCAAGATGGAGCCAGGTAAGATGCATCGTTCTGAGCTGACTTTGCTTTGTTATGCGCTTGAGGACTTGTGTGTTGCTAATTGTGAGTGGGAGGAGCTGGATCATCACGTCAGTTTGGGCGCCGTTTTCGCTAATCACTTGGTCTTCTTGAAGACCAAGCCCTTCATTGGTCGTGGCACCAAGACAGAGAGTGTTGGTAGCCTTCTCACACCCATCTTCACTTACTGCGGGATCAACACGGCTAGCAGCACCGTGGTTACAGGACGTTATCTGATGACTTGAGGATTATCTGAGGAACACTCACTGGATCAAGCCTGATTGGCTTTGGTATTTTTGCGATGAGACAGGGGCACACATGGTTCAGTTGCCCAACCCTTCTCTCACCACCATCACTAACGACCCAGAGCAGCTCTGTTTCCAGCCATCGTCTACTAATCTCCGTGCAGCGCCAGATACCCGACGTTATCGCGGATCTTCTTCTCATGCTACTCCTACCACCGCTGAGGATGACCTAGTCCCGGATTTCAGTCAGCCAGCCTCGGCCCCATTTCTTCAGCTTCCAGTTGCACCGTCTGTTCCTATGGAGTCGGCCGTCTTCCAGAGGTACATCATCGACAGGTTTCAGAGAATCTGGCACGCTGTTTCCACCCTATCTCGATGTGGATGCGTTCGCTCTTCTCATTGCCACGACGTGACTGCTCCACAGCCTATCCCAGTTCCCTCACGTTCAGCCAGCACTGAGGATGAGTCCGACGAGGACTAGTTTCTATTTCCCTTTTCTCTTTTGTTTTCGTTTTTATTTCATTTTGAACTTGTGTTATTTTCTCTTGTTTTGAGTCAGTTTGTTATTTGAGTCTTTATTTGGAACTTGTTTAACCATGTTTTGATGCTTATTATGGTGCTTTTCAGTTTTGTTTCATGGATTCCATAGCTTTCATTGGCATTTACGATTCTTGGAACATCATCCTCTGATCACGACTCTGGTGTCAATCGACACCAACACCCATCCACGGATAAGTCTTCATAATTCTGGTTCTAACTTTGTTACATTATCTTTTGTTTACCAATCTCTGTTTTGGCACCACTGGGGACAGTGTTGTTCAAGTCTGGGGGAGGTAGTAACTAACTCCATCTTTTGTTTTCTTATAAGTCTATCGAGTCAGTTGAGTCTGCTTTATTGAGTCAAAACCAGTGCATGAAATTATGATTTTCCGAGGAAACATCACATTTGCAGGAACTTAAGTGACCATTTGATTCGAGTGTGATTGGCATCTGAGACTAATGGAAAAACCAAAGGCTTAATAGTGGACTTGAGATGCCCATATTTCCAGCAGAAATCCACTAACTCCCGAGCCAATTTCTGTAAGTTCTTTTTACCTCATCAATGTGACAGGTGTTCTGGGGCTTGACTCATCGTTCATACCAGACAAGACAACTTCTGTAAACCCCAATTAAGCGGTACTCCTCTCCCTTATCCCAAAGAAAAGAAAAAGAGCATAAAATATTATATGATTCTCGTCTTAAGTAAAGGGGTAGGAAAATTTCCCGTGACCTCATTATTTTACTTGAGATTGAGATGATCACGCAAAGGTGGAAGTGAGAGGTAGGAAAATTTCCAGTGACCTCATTATTCACTACACCTTTGAATATTTTTTAAAAAAGAAGTAAGAAAAAAAGAAAAAAATGTGAAAAAAAGATAGTAAGAAAAAGAATAAGTCTGGTTGAGAGAAAGAGTACTGATAGCTATATGGTTGTCTTTGTTTTGGTATTGTACGTGAAAGATTCTAGAAGGTCCTGGGCATCGAGATCAGAGATGAGACCCGACGATGAAGGTAATGTGGACTATTCTATGAAATTATGGGTTAATCGGGAAAGCTATGAACGTTTAGGTTGAAGTACATGGTGGTCTGGATCCTTTCAGGTAAGAGTTTTTAGTGGATATCTAAGGTGAATATGAGTGTGGTATTATTATGACGAAATGAGTTTCTGTGTTTTCAAACTTCTTTCTCTGGTTTGGTTTTCTGTTTTGCATGAGAAAAGCAAAAGCAAAGTCTGAGGGAGTTGATATATCATGGATTTTACCGGTTTTAAGCCATGATAGTGTTTTATCGAGTCTCAACTGTGTCTTTCGAGTCTTTATCGAGTCTTTTACATGTTTACATGCGTTGGGGACTTTTTGGACAATTATGGAGCATATGGAGCATTTCTTGCTGAGAAGACGAAGTCGGTATTTCCAGTGGTCAATGGTGTCGATCGACACCACCCATTGGTGTCGCTCGACACCCATCGTCAAGCATTTATGCAGAATTTATCAAGTTCTGAAGATTTGCAGTTTTGCCCCAGAAGTTCCAGAAGTTTACAAAAGAGACACAGCTCGTGTCTTAGACTATATATTAGGTTTTTAGGTTAAGTATTATGTATCCAGGGAATGGGCTGGAAAACTTTTATAGCCCAAGCCAGCCTCAAACAAGCTATCTATGCCGCTCGATCATAGCAGGAAGCACAATTCATCATCTTCTCCCCTCGTACTCCTATCACCCCCCCCCCCCCCGACATTTCCCCTCACCGGACACACACTTGTGTTTCTCGGACTCAGCTTGGCTTCCAGCTGAAGAACGTGGTGGTTTAGGTTTGATGATAACCTCGCCAGACTCATCTCTCAACCTCAGAGCGTCTTCCTTGATAGGGAAAATACCCTTTGCTCTAATCGATTAGCCCTCGCTATCAAACCAGCCTTACTTGTTGCACAAAATGCTGAAATTCACCAAATTACTTGCTTCACGGATCGTAAGGAATTAATCACTTTGATCAACTCGAATGGTCAAGTGTTTGTTGATTTGTGATAACATCGTATTTTTACCTATTATATCTATTGTTTTCCTATGGTTTTGAGAAGAGATTGTGTTATGCTTGGGAAAAAAAGAGCCATTTTCCTCTATTTCAGGTTCAAGAAGGTTTTAGAGGTTTCAAAGGAAATTGGACCAAAGAAGGAAGAAAACCCATTTCTAGACAGTTTCGGATCACCAAATGTACAACATCTTTTGAAGAACTTCCTGATACCCAAACTTGGAGTTCTTGGTGTCTGTGGAAATCTAGGAGTGTCAAGTTTCACCTCAAACAAGAACCAGCACATTCCCTTCAGCCATTTGGGAGATATCGTCCGAGGAATGAAGCCTTGTAACTATCGGTCACAAGGACCCGTGACCGGTATGGGCCTTCTTGGCACTACCGGCCACAAGGGGCCGTGACCGGTCCTTTCCCTCTTGTCACTACCGGTCACAAGAGCTGTGACCGGTCTGAAGCTACTCGACCTAACTTTCCTTAAAAGTCTTCCTCGGCCCAATGAAACTCTAGACCGACTTCAAAGCCTATAAATACACTCTTAACCTAATCTAAAGGGTGTGAACTTCTAAGATAACTTCAGAGAACCCCTAAGGAGCCACAAGAGACCTCGGAGAGCCTCCAGTCGCCGCACCTCTTGAGAAGCTCTTGAAGTTCATCATCTCTTTCTCTCTTTCATTCTTTGTTTAAGGACAAGTCCTTGCATCTTGTAATCTCTTTTACAGAAGTAATCTATGAACCTTAATATTATATCTATTCAGTTTATTCTTATGAATTGTTTAAACCTTGCTTTCATGATTCTCTTAAGTATGCTGGAGTAGTTTACTTGTTGGGTTTAAAGGGGAACATCAAAGGGGGTGATGGATCTATAGGTTTAGGTGGCAAGATCTGAGCTTTGTGTGATCGTTTATACTGTTCTTTCTATCTAAGTTTGATTATAATGCATGTTGTTAGCGTCATGAACTAGCTCTGATCATAGGTAGTTAGGTTTTGCTAATCGCTTGCCTAAGTGCTAGAACCTAGCTAGGATGAATGTTGTGTTATAGGAAGCACATACCACTTACCTATAGGGCTTCATGGACTAGAATAGTACTCGTTATTAATGCTTTGATCTATGCGTCGTTGCCTGCGGAAGTTGAGTAACGGAGTATAGGGATTTTAGATGATTATCTCTGAGATATTAGGTTAATCGTTCATTAGTGTTTCGTATGTCCGAGACTTGGAAATAAACGCGCATTGTCTTAGGTTTCTCTTAGATAGATAGATTCTTGAATCCCCTATGTTCCCTTGAATGCCCAACGGTTTCTCTTTATTGATTTACATTCGTTTATTTACTTACTTTCGTTACTTGTTACCGTGACTTACAACCAACAAAACCCCAATCTGAGTTCTAGCTATACTTTGGTCTATAAGGTTCGCAATACAACTTCTCTCTTTGTGGGATTCGATCCTTAAGTACTACATACGTTTGATGTTCACTTGCCGTAGTCGTGTGGTCTTTGAGGTAAAAGACTGAAGCGAAATAACAGACGCATCAATTTGCAGTAGAAGTTTACCGTCGATGATTACATATTAAATATCAGTTATGAGACAGCTTTTGATCGGATGATGGGTGAATCACAGTCATCTGATAAGCTAGCGCCAAAAGGTATCATAAACACAACTAGAGAGGTCATGATTCAGCGTGCTGATCCAAAGATTATCAAAACTTATCAAAAGAACAATACAAATTTGGTAAGGAAAAGTAAATATTTGAAAAAAAGTAACATCATCCAAGGGAATTGGACTGCATCTAAGGACATCTTCATACGTTTGTCAAATAAATAGCAAAATTAAGAGTTACATTCAATGCCATCTTTGAATCTCATACAATGAATTATATGGTATATTGGTTTATTATTATAGGATGTTGAAGTATCTCTGTAATTTATAAAAAAATTGAAAGAAGTAGTGGAGATTTATGGGAACAGAAAATGGAGAATGATTGCAAAAAAAAACTTGAAGGACGGAAAGGAAAACAATGTAGAGAGAGGTGGTACAACCATCTTCGTCCGGACATCAAGGTGATTTTATCTTATTTTTAATATTCTTCCTTTTATACTTAAATATGTATATGTGCACATATGTACGAGTATAATCACAATTTGAATGTGTATATGTATGTAAGATTACAAATATATGAACTTATGTTGCGTCATCGTGATTAACTTTATGTATGTATGTGAATATTTTTGTGTAAATAAACTATGTATTTTATATATGTGTATATAAAAATATATATTTATATTCCAAGGTTAGTTATCCATAACTGGTACATATACATGTGTACATTCACATATATAAAAATACATAGTTTATTTACACAAAAGTATTCACATACATACATAAAATTAATCATGATGATGCAACATAAGTTCATATATTTGCAATCTTACATACATATACACATATAAATTGTGGTTATACCCGTACAGATGCGCACTATACATATTTAAGTTCAAAAGGAAGAAGATTGAAAATTTAAAAGATAAAATCACTTTGATTTCCTGACGAAGATGGTTGTACCACCTCTCTCTGCATTGTTTTCCTTTCCGTCTTTCAATTTTTTTTTTTGCAACCATTCTCCATTTTCTGTTCCCATTAAGTTCCACTATTTCTTTAAATTTTCTATAAATTAAAGAGATACTTTAACATCCTTAAAAATAAAACAGTATACCTTATAAATCATAGTATGAGATTCAAAGATGGAATTGAATATAACTCTTAATTTATACATTTATTAAATAAAAGTATGAAGACTTTCATGTCCTCAGATTCAGTCCATTCCCTTTAATGATGTTACTTTTTCAAAGATTTACTTCTTTGTACCAAATTTGTATTCTTCTTTTGATAAGTTTTGATAATCTTCGGATCTTCACGCTGAATCATGACCTATCTAGTTGTATTTTTGATACCTTATGGCGCTAGCATATCAGATTACTGAGATTCACCCATTCCAAAAGCTGCCTCATAACTGATATTCCAAGGGTTATCAATCAACCTATCGTGCGTTGAGTATTTAGGGCCAATCCGCGAGCAAACAAGAAATCACCTTGTGGACATGAAAATGCCTAAGATCTAAATTAACATAACCAATGATAATCTAGCATAACTAACACCTACTAAGCAAGGATTTATCACATTACATACCTAAGATCCACTAATAAACTCCTAATCACTCTAGATCTACCATTTCCAGAAATTCATAAAAGACTACTCACTAATCTTCATGACAACACAAAAGAACAAGGTTGATTTTTGGATAATCTATACTATTAATTGAGTAAGAGGGACAACTTTTTTGCCAAGCCTTGTAAGTCATATAGCCTTATTTACGAGTAATGACATTCTAATTATGTCTTAACAACCAAAAAAAAAAAAAAAAAAAAATTGGGCCAACCCAAAAGCCGACCCGGAAAGATATCACGCGGATCCTATTATTTCTCTTTTATCAAAAATCAGATCTTCTATCTGACCCGAAGATACATGCGCTGATCCTAAGTAGAAATTTGCATTCCCGCCTACATATCAAACAATAATTGTTTTTACCTTATATGAATCAAAGAAAAACTAAATCATTCCTTAAACGATAAGTTTAAGCAATAAAATGAGAATTTAATATTTCTAAAGATTTTACCTCCTCAAGATTCTCGTATTTTGGAATGTAACTTGGAAAGTTTAAACAATATTAATGCCCATTCGAAATACTATAATGTCTTACCAATCTTAAACAAACTAATTATATTTAATATATTCTTTACCAGTTAACTTGCTATTATTTTAAGAATATTCGATTGTTTGAATCATATTTATAGATATTACTTTAGATTTTATTAAGATTTATAGTAAACAAACTTAAAAATTATGTTTTGCTATTTCCGACTTATTGTTTTCTTATTATAAATAAGTGTTCACCATATCATTCTCTCATATCAAACAAACTCTACTATCGAAATATCATAAATGGGTGCTCCAATTGGTATATGCTTTTATCTTCTTTTACTCAAAAATATTAATCATAAAAGACAAAAATGAAAATGGTTGCTTGATTACATACTTTAATGACATTATATTCTTCAAATCAAGCTAGCGCATCCAGTTAAGATCCTCCATTCATGAGAGTAATACAAAAAGAAACACAGCAAATAATTTTGGCATATGAATTGTAAGTCTCTAAAAAATATAGTATAGATGAGCACTATTGAATTATTTATTCATAAGGTGAATATCAAGAAGTTTTATAATTTGTACTTCAACTATTTATGTCATAGGTTTCCAAAAAACAGTATTGCTCTAACATGTTCATGTAAAAAAAAGTATGTCATAAGTTATGATTCTTAATAGAATAGTTAAAAGATTTAAAAAGAAAGAAAGATTGATAACTTAAAAATTTAATGATTCAAACTAGGATTGGGATTTGAGGATAACCAAACCGAACCGGTTGGTTAATTTGGTTATTTTACTTTTTGAAATTTCTACCGAAATTAACCAAAATTGATTTTGGCTTGGTTCGGTTACCGGTTAATTCAGAAAATTGAAATTAAACCGAAATTAACCAAAACTTTTGGGTTTTAGTGGACAAAAACCAAAATGTTTAGAATTTTAGATTTCAAAAGCCCATTAAAAAAAATATGCCCATGAGCCCAACACCAAAACTAAAAAATAAGGATTTACACTTATTATTGGTCAGCCGTCACCTCCTCCAGAACATCAACTAATCCAGCCGCCTCCAGAGCAAAAACAAAGAAGAAAGCACCATCATACGCCGTTTTACATCCATTCCTTCATGTCTTCTCAATTTCTCCATAGATCCACTATAGATTAGAAGAGAAGGAAAAAAAAGACGAAGAAGGAGAAAGAGACAAAGAGGAAGAAGAGGAAGAAGAGGAAGAAGAATAAGAAAAAGGGAGAAGAAGGAAAATAAGGACGGAGATGGAGAATGATAAAGAGAAGAAAACATGAGAAGAAGAAAGAAGAAGAGAAAGAAGAATGAAGAATGAGAAGAAGAATAATAGATTAAAATTAGATTTTAGGATTAGTAACCGATTAACCAATCAGTTAGGAATGAAGCAAACCAAAAAAATGGACCAAATCTAATTCGGAAGTTGTCGTTCGGTTCAGCAAAGAGAATCGAATTAGAACCAAAAATCAAAAAGTTTGGTTCGGTCTGGTTCGGTTTTCTCGGTTCGGTTAAATATCTCAGAGCTAATTAGGTTTAGAGAATTTATAGGAGGAATACAACTTTATAGGTTAACTTACAATAAACAGAGTCAAACCCGGTTTAGAAAATGGATGATAAAACTCGGTGGGCCTCAGGGTGGTGGTCTGGCCGCTGGGATCTACTGGGCAGCATATAGCCACTGGGTCTTGCCGCTGAGAGCTACCGGGCAGCATCTGGCCGATGGGTCTTGCTGCTGGGAGCTATTGGGCAGCATCTGGCCGCTGGGAGTTATCGGGCAGCATCTGGCCGCTGGGTAAGGTCGATGGGAGGTACTGGGCAGCATCTTATTTCATCAAATTTTCTCCTTTATGGTCCCTTTAACTTCATTAGCTCTCCTTGTTGCATTCATCACTTCAAAGACCTATAAAAAAGTTGCATATGCAAACATGAAACTAAAGACCTAAAATGCATGCAAACACAATATAACAATGTTAATTCAAGTCAAGAACATGTTTAAAACTCAATATATCAATAACTCTTGCTGTTGTTAGTAAGAGCATATGCAGTCGTAAGAGACTCATATAGTCTTTCAACCAAAACAAAAATAATACTTTAATACAATTTGATTATATAATTAAACTTTAAATTTTTAAATAAATTGAACCAGTGAATAATAGACACATGTTAGAGGAGTCTCTCATGGGTCTCTCAAAGGTTCTCAAATGAGAACCTCTTTTCATTCTCTCTTCTTTTTTGATTAATTTTTTTTTAATTGTAAGAGACTCACTTGAGAGACTCCCACTACTCATGCTCTAAGCTCTTTGTTGTGTACAGTGTCATTTCATAATGTATTTCCCGCAAAATCATGAAAACTATCAATTATACCCATAGAATTTGTAGAAATTGAGGTGTTGTGGGTCAGATGGATTTTGTTGTTATTTGTAATGTCATTCATAGATTCATTAAAAGTATCGATAATTGAGAAGGAATCGATACCGATGAAAAGATAGTTTGATGGAATTTCATATGTGAGAGCGTTGTAAATCCGATGATTTTGAGAAATATCAGAATTTCAATTGGGGGATTGTAACTCTGGTTTGACATCAATGGGATAATATTTTTGTGGTTGGAGATTATATATCAATTAGATCTTGTGGACGAGGCCATCCACTAAGAGAAGATTCACCTAAAAATTATCACTAAAAGATTGAGATGCATTTTTGGTTTATAAGATGCATCATCGCTAGCAAGACACCAGTGATCAACATTTAAGATGAATTTTTCATTGGAGATATTCTATCGGTGTTCTATTTCAAACCCAGGTTAAATTCAAGTGATAGTTAAAATGATTTGAGAAAACAAAACTATAATAAATAAATATGCGTATGAAACGAGGAAGTATTAAGATCAAATGCGAAAGTACGGAAAACAGACATTCGAAAATAGAAATGGTTGAAAAATTATGCAAAACCCCAAAAAGAAAAATAATCAAAACTCAGAGAAGATAATAAAATATGAGTGCTTAAAAAGGGTGTATTCCTTAAAATACATCTAACGAAAAAGGTAATAATCAATTAAAAATGTAGAAAGTGTTATGAATATTAATATATGGATGTCTATTATAAGACCTAAACTCTAAAATTTCTTGATTTACTTATTCTCTAAGTTATACTTATTCCCCAAATCTTTGTATTCCTATACAGATTTCATTATTCATGAAATAAGATATCAAAATTTCTTCAAACTCTTTTATTTACAACACATTTTCAGCCCGACACCCTAGGCTCTTGAGCTATAACCCTATTTGTCTGAGTTAAAGGAGAAAATAACAACATGCGCATTTCTTTAATGAGGTTCGTGGTCCATAGGTCCATCTATGCTTGGCTCTAGTCTGACTCCACCCCGGCCCATTACGAGTTTGCTTGGTGCTGCCTTATCTTTTATTTACTAAGTTTTGTTTTTCCTCATTTGATTTTTAAACTTTGACAGTTATTTTTGCATTGTCCGCGTGTGGTTTTCCGAGGCATGTCTAGAAACCACACTCGCCTTAACTCTTCTCCGCTCCTCTCTCTCTTCTCTTCTCTTCTTCGTCTTCTTCTCTTTATAATCTCTCTGAGACTCAGTTGTATTTCTTATCTAATCGTTTTCAATCAAAAACCTTTATAAATTTTATATCATTGTCTACTTGTTTTTCATGTGATTCGATCAATTGGAGACTCTTAGACTTATCAAGTGGACTTTCCGCATCCTCTTGTGGCGTTATTCTATCCATTAAACCTGCAGGTGCTCAGTAATTGGGTCTGGAACCGGTTCTTCACGTTACTTAGCTCCATGGTGTGAGATTGGGGCGAGATTCCTCACCAGAATCGTATCAGTAACCGAGCCCAATGAAGCCGCATCTCGTGAAGCACATCCAAAAGTAGCATCGGAGGCATTTCCACTTGACCCGGGGCATCAAGAATGCCAAGAACGCCACCTGGCCCGAGAAGACCTCATAGCTTCCGCAAGCTGCAAGCGCATCCGGCACGACATAGAAGGGGATTCCGAGCCAAGTGACCAACTAGTTAGTGAGAGCTGGTTGCATACCTTGAACCCACCTGGGAGCCAATCTTGGATACATATCAGGCCACAATGGTACCCAGTTCAAGATTTAAGACAGCTAGCACCCAGAGCCAAAGAATTGGTCGCAGTTTTCAAGAGTCTCGGCTATAGCCTCGAACACCGCACAAACCCCGGTAACTATTATAATCCTTCATTGTTAGATACTACTAACTTGACCTCTCTTGATGCATGAATACATAAACTTTTAAGGACAAAACCTCAACAAGAGGGAGGGAATATAGGAACCTGGTACCGGAACCATGCCTACCCAGACACTCGGTACGAGCCGAGACCGAACCCGCGGTACGAGCTGTCGAGTCAACATCCGGAAGAACCAACCATGGAGTCTTTGCTAAGGAACCAGAGCATAAAGACTATCCAGAGACCCAGTTGCAAGCCTCCTGCCGACTCTCCTATCTAGTGCACACGCCAAGTCACGAAAGCCACATACCGGACCCGAGAAGAAGACTTGCAGATATTGGAGGACCGGACGCTTTGGACATCCTTGGAAGGATCGGACAAGAGGTCTTCACCACGACTTGGTGAGGGCGCATACAAGTCACCAAATGCGGTATACTCTTTTTCTCTATTCATTTTTTCCCCAAGAGGTTTACTAAATAGGTTTTTAATGAGGTACTTAGCTTTAGTGCTCATACTCCTATTTCCATTGCCTATATAACTTGGAACTCTCATGACTGGTTAAGATAGGCAAAGGAGTATGAATCTATCCTAGGAAGTTTACCATTGTTATTGAAGCTTCCTTTCTTTTCTTTCTTATGTTTTTACCGTTTACCGAGTGTGGGCATTGTTAGCCTTTTAACCCGAGATGTTAAGGGTACACTTGTCTTTGTTATTTCTGTTGTTGCCTATAAAAGGGCTTGAACCTTGTTTTTTAATGGTTAGACGTTTATGAATGAAAACCCTAGAGAGGGATTCTCTTTTTTCTCTAAGTGTGCGAAGCCTTAGAAACCCTCATTATCGCCTTGAGTGGGGTTTGGCGAGAGTGAGTTCTATCCACCGGAATCCTTGGGCATAGAGTGTGAATCTGAGTGCCTTTTTTTCTAAACATCTTCCGCATCTTTTCATCTTCACCTTAGTTGCTAAATACAGAGTGCGAATCCGAGTCTTTAGCTCTTAAAACCCTTCTTCCACCATTCCACCCCTTTCGGCGACAACTTGGAAGTGAGATCCACTTTGTCACTGAGCCACGACCGTACCAGCATTCCATGCATGTATCACATCACCATCTCCAAGTCCTTGTGTCTTGATGCTTCCTACGATCGTATCAGTTATTGATGTGTATTTGAATATGCATATCTTTATTTTACCATATATGTATTAACTCTTTGTAACCGATTTGAAGTTAATGAATGAAGTGGACATTAAAAAAAGAGAGATAGAGCTAATTCATTTGCATGAGAAGTCCGACTAATGAGCTAATTAGAGTGGAATCAGTCCGATCAATATTTATCTCCACATAAAATCATCATTTTATATGGAAAAACTAATAATATATATTTTACTTTAAATATCAAAATGTTATATTTTTCATTAAATATTCGTAATAAGATAGTGAAAAAAATATTTTTAGAAAGTAGTATCTTTCTAAAGCTTCGTCAAAAAAAGAACTTTTTCAATTTTTCTTTACTTTTATATCAAATATTATAATTGAAAACATTATTTTTCCAAAACAACACCCCACATTATCTTTATTAACCAAAGATTTAAATTTCAATGGTGTTAAAGGAAATTTGTTTCCTTATATTCACTCAAAAAGTTTTGACTATTTCATTTCGGTTAGATTTAATATAAATATGGTTTGTTCTTTTTAAGTTAGTTTAGTTTTAGTATTAAAATAACAGAAAATACCTCTAAAATAACCTTTTAATATTTTTTTGTTAAATATAATTTGACCTATTTTAAATTTTCACATATAATTGAAAATAAATATATTATGAAGGTTTGTTTGGTGTTGTAACATGAAGACCAACCCAAGAACAGTTCCGAGCTGATCCTTGTCCAAGACACCCTCATATGGACATATTCGGATCCATTTATGGAATGTTTCCATTCCGCTTGTTTTGCTCCATGTCAAAGCTATATATGGAAACCTGGAGATATTCTCCTTCATCTAGAGGCACCACAACACATCCCTAGCTACACCAAACATAACATGATCAAGCGGATCTCTTCACACCTCAACTTTCCTTATTCCGAGCCAATTATGTCAAATCTGGGCCAACGGATATATGTGGTTTAATTATTCGATCCAGCCTGCTTGGAGTCAATTTACATGGTCCAGAATGTTCCAGACGTCATTAATTCATGCCCAAGTTGTCCAAATACAAAACACCTTCACGTTTTCCTCATTTGGCCAAAGTCGTCAAGCATTTGACTGATTTTATCATTAAGTTTGATTTATTTGTATTTATATTGATTTATTCTCTTATTTATTGTCTTAGATTAGGTATGAGCCAATAAAAGCTCAGTTCTTATCCATTGTAAATCACCCTTGAATTTTGAAAGAAATAAGAAAAAACCACGAATTTTCTCTCCTTTGAAGTTTCGGCTTTGTTTGCTTATCTTTTCTATTGTGTGTGATTCCCTTAGAGAGCAAGTGGGATCTCTGTCATTGTGTGTAATTTCACATAGGCATTGATTCATGTTCTTATCACAAAGTCATTCCACAACTTTGTGTGAGGAACTTTAATTTATCTCTTGTTTGTTATCCGTCTCATCCATTCGTTTAAGTAGAGAGTGTCATACGGCCAGCTGCTTAGATTCCATCTCCTAACACCATGATTTTGGTTCCTATATCAACCATTCTTGGAATACAGTTTTTCAAAATACTACTATTTGTGGGCATTTTACATAAAAGATGATGTGTGACAGGTTTTACTTCGAGTAGAGACAACGAAAAGACTGCAAGTGCACATACTGATTGAATGTAGTACTTAAGGATTGATCCCACATAGAGTGATGTTATTACTAATATGAATCGTTTAAGAGCGAGACTAGGCCGGAATAAGTTTGGTGTTTTGAGTGCAAGTAAATAACAATGTAAAGCAATGAATTAAAAGCTTTGGGCGATGGGGAACTGTCCGGAGACTATGGCTCTCAATATTCTAAGCAATCTTCATACGGATCTATCTATAGGTTTCTTTAACATCCCAACACTAATGTATAAAAATGAATAATGTTGTTGCTCAAGTTATCTATCTCTACAATCAACCCTGACGCTCAACAGTCCCAGGCTCTGGAGCTTGTAGGCAAGCATTCAGTTCGATTGGTTCTAATTCACAGCCTCAAATGCACTCAACTGTCGCAGGAAATGGTCTCTATCTAGCTGGTTCAAGATAAAGAATATAACTTTTTTGGTGCGTGTCGTATCCCTATGTTCAATTGCAAGAAGGATATCAAACAATAAGCATAAGTACAAGTGTAGTAGAAGAATCCTAATCATAAGATAAAGAGAAATATGAATTTAACAACCTAAAAAAATTGAAACATTTGAAAAGGAAAAATGTGAAAAAGTTACAATCCTCTTAAAGAGGAAAATATTTTGCTATAAAACATTTATTCTTTCTGCCAAAGATATAAATAAATAAATAATGGTTAGTTTGGGCTGTAAAAAATAGGAAATGTACAATATGATTATTTCATTTTTTAGACTGTAGTTTTTTTTCTACATATTTTACATTCCAACCAATCATGCACTATGATATAATATTATAATTTGTTTGTTTAGGTGCTAAATCTTGATTATAATCATGGTATTAATATATGGGTGGCATGGTAGGCAACTTTCGGGTAGCTTTGTGGTTTCAATAATTTTAGTTTTTTTTTTAGGATTAAAAAAATCTGTGAATTTACCAGTTCAAAAGATGATATATCAAATCTTGTTTTCGTAATTTTTGTGTAATACATATTTTCAGAATTTTTTGGTTGGCTTTTAAAAATTCATTTTGCGTCCTAATAAATGGCTGGAAATATATTTAGAGAAACTAATAATCCAAATACCATAATTTATATTGTACACAAAAATTATACAAGTCTCATTCAAGATAAGTTTTAAGACACATATAATATAATTGTAATATAAAGCTAGATGATAAAAATTCTTGGTCACTTAGTCAAAAATATTACACCACATATCATAAGATATCTGTCTTATTTCAATTTACTTAGAAATTGATATAATGTAGATAGATCAATTACCTGAGATGATAATAAGAAAATATCTTGATCACAAAAGGTTCCTTCATTTCAATTTATTCCCATCCGCCCATCAACATCTCAATGTAATCCATGTATTCACATTCCTCTGTAGTATATTCTCCTATGTAAATATTTCAGGCATTGGAAACTCTTTGAATTTTACTCAATATCAATTAATTAGTGGCAGATCAAATAAGGGAAAATTTGTATAATTGAACATTATCTTAATTTGTGTGAAAAGTATCAAAGTGACCCTATCTGAAAAACATAAGGAGTAATATATAGTACATGTTGGAACCATAGAAGCTTGTAGGTACAATATCATTATATTCTACCGATCCTTTAATTCATCATGATTCGGTGCACTTATTTATTTTCTTTTCCAAGGTTCTTCTTTTTTTACTCTTCAGTCTTTATAGTCCCTACCTCTCTGTTTCCCTGAGGCAGGTTTTCTTTTTTTGGGGGGGGGGGGATTTCTTTATTTTCTCAATGAGTTTTTGAGATTTGAAGTGGGGCTACTTGATTGAAGCCGAGAACGACATAATGGTCAGATGCATGCATATTTTAAAAACATGTGAGTTAAGAGGAAGAAAAAAAAAGACAAAGATTATTGACCTACCATTTGCATCTTTAATTCTAGCAGAAAGAGGTGTTTGTTAATCTGATCAGAATTATCTGATAAGGAAGAGCGTAATGAGATGCGGATAGCGAAGGGTTTCGTTTAAGAAGAGAAGAGAATCATAAATCTAATTGGCCCATTAATAACGTCCTCGTTCACACTCCATAAAACTTATATGGGTGAGAAGTGAGTAATGGAGGGATGAGGAGAAGAAGAAATGACAATAACTATGAAAAGAGGAAGAATGAGGGTTCTGCTTATGAAAACACAGAAATTCATTTTGTCATAAGAGCGCCACACTCACATTCACCTTAGTAAATCACTAGAAACTCTTACATGAAAGGATCTAGACCACCATGTAATTCACCGTAGACATTCATAGCTTTCCTGATTCAACCCACAATTTCGCAGCATAGTTCACCGTCCACATGTCCTTCATTGCGGGGTCTCATCTCTGATCTCAATGCCAAGGACCTTCTAGACTCGTTATTGTACAATACCACGACATAGACAACCATATAGATCTTGGTACTCTTTCTCTCCCCCCAGACTTATTATTTTCTTATCATCTTCTTTTTTTTTCTTTACTTTTTTAAGTCAAAGGTGTTGTCGAATAATAGGGTCTTGGGAAATTTTCATATCCCTCGCTTCTATCTTTGCGTGATCAACTTTATCTTGATTAAAATAATGGGATCAAGGGAAATTTTCGTATCCCTTTACTCAAGAGAGAATCATTTAATCTTTTCTGCTATTTTTTTTGGAATAAGGGAGAGGAGTACCACTTTGTTGTTTTACAGAGGTTGTCTTATCCGGTATGAACAATGAGTCAAGCCCTATAACACCTGTCACATAGATAAAGGTAAAAAGAACTGACAGAAATTAGCTCGGATATTAGTGGATTTCTGCTTGAAATATGGGCATCTCGAATCCACTATTAAGCCGTTGGTTTTTCCATTAGTCTCAGATATCAATCAAGTTCGAATAAAATGGTCACCTATGTTCCTGAAAATGTGGTGGTTCCTCAAAAAGTCATAGTTTCATGGACTAGGTTTTGACTCGATAAAACAGACTCAACTGACTCGACAGACTTTTAAAAAAATAAAAGATAATGTTAGTAACTACCTCCCCCAGACTTGAACAACACTATCCCCAGTGGGGCCAAACCAGATGTTGGTAAACAAAAGAGAAAAGAAATGGAACTGAGTTAAAACCAGAGAGAAGAGCACTTAGCCGTTTAGTGGGTCTTGGTGTCGAGCGACACCAGTGGTCGGTGTCGATCGACACCTGCATCGTGATCAGACTAAACTGTTCCAATAATCCAAAACTCCGAGTGGTATGCTGTTGAATCACTAGAACACAAGTCAAAAACACCAAACATAACATAATATCATAGTTCAACAAGTTCCAAATCAAGGACACAACAACAAACTGATGGTAAAGAAATCAAAACGACGCAAGTTCAAACGAAAAGCAAAATAAAAACAAAAGAGAAAGGGGAAAGAAAACTAGTTCTCATCGGACTCAATCATCGTCTCATC
Organism: Barbarea vulgaris; assembly: GCA_963667165.1. Lineage (NCBI taxonomy): Eukaryota > Viridiplantae > Streptophyta > Magnoliopsida > Brassicales > Brassicaceae > Barbarea > Barbarea vulgaris. Next base: position 15,753,886 of record OY763890.1, read on the forward strand.
ATTAGCAGTAGCAGGAGGATGTGTCGCGGGATCAGGAGTGGGAGAACGGTGACGTCTACGAGACACTGGAGAGGGGCGTACACAAGTAACGCTAGCAGCTAGCAATTTCCACCTCTGGCGCATGGTGCTAACAATGTAACGACAGAAGGTAGGGGCCTCCTCATCATACCCCTCCGGGGGCTCTGGAAACTCTAAGTCGGGAAAAACGGGTAAGGGACCTCCAGCAAGGTCATCAACCCTCTCATCTTCCACTGCGGAAGGGGGAGCACTCAATGGAGTGCCACGACGGAGCTTGACGCAAGGGACTGATTGTAGCAATGGTGGCTCGGGGGTGAAATGCAAGCAAGACAAACCCCCCCCCCCTTATGCGTGTGTTATTTCGCTTCAGTCTTTTACCTCAAAGACCACACGACTACTGCAAGTGCACATCAAACGGATGTAGTACTAAAGGATTGAATCCCACAGAGAGAGAAGTTGTATTGCAAACCTTATAGACCAAAGTATAGCTAGAACTCAGATTTGGGTTTTGTTGGGTGTAAGTCACGGTAACAAGTAACGAAAGCAAGTAAATAAACGGATGTAAAACAATAAAGAGAAATCGTTGGGCGTTCAAGGGATCGCAGGGGGGTTCAAGAATCTATCTATCTAAGGAAACCTAAGATGATGTGCGTTTATTTCCAAGTCTCGGACATACGAAACACTAATCAACGATTACCCTAATATCTTAGAGATAATCATCTCAAATTCCTATACTCCGTTACTCAACTCACACATGCAACGACGCATAGATCAAAGCATTAATAACGAGTTCGATTCTAGTCCATGAAGCTCTATAGGTAAGTGGTATGTGCTTCCTATAACACAACATTCATCCTAGCTTGGTTCTAGCACTTAGGCAAGCGATTAGGAAAACCTAACTACCTATGATCAGAGCTAGTTCATGACGCTAACAACATGCATTATAATCAAACTAAGATAGAAATAATAGTATAAACGATCACACAAAGCTCAGATCTCGCCACCTAAACGTATTGATCCATCGCCCCCCCCCTTTGATGTTCCCTTTAAACCCAACAAGTAAACTACTCAAGCATACTTAAGAGAATCATCAAAGCAAGGCTTAAACAATTCATAAGCATAAACTGAATAGTTATGAGATTAAGATTAAGAGATTACTTTTGTAAAAGGGTTTACAAGATGCAAAGACTTATCCTTAAAACAAGAATGAAAGAGACAAAGAGATGATGAACTTCAAGAGCTTTATAAGAGGTGTGGCGGCTGGAGGCTCTCCGAGGTCTCTTGCGGTTCCTTAGGGTTCTCTGAAGTTTTCTTCTCAGTTCTTCCTCTTTAGGTTAGGTTAAGAGTGTATTTATAGGCTTTGAAGTCGGTCTTGGGTTTCATTGGGCCGAGGAAGACTTTTAAGGAAAGTTAGGTCGGCTAGCTTCAGAGCGGTCATGGCTCTTGTGAACGGTGGTGTCAAAACAGGAAGCACCGGTCATGGCCCCTCGTGACCGGTCGCACCAAGGAGGCCGAGACCGGTCACGACCCTTTGTGACCGGTCGTGACGGGGCTTCATTCCTCAGATGATATCTTCCAAATGGCTGAAGGGAATGTGCTGATTTTTTCTCGAGGTGAAACTTGACACTTATGTCTTTCCATAGACACCAAAAACTCCAAGATTGAGTATCGGGAAGTCTCTAAAAGGTGTCATACATTTGGTGATCTGAAACTGTCTAAAAACAGGTTTTCCTCTTCCTTTGGTACATTTTGCTTTGAAACCTTTAAAACCTCCTTAAACCTGAAATGGATGATAAATGGCTCTTTTTCCCAAGGATAACACCAATCTCTTCTCAAAATCATAGGAAAAAAATAGCTATAATAGGTAAAAATACGATGTTATCAACTTCCCCAGACTTAGACTTTGCTTGTCCTCAAGCAAACAAGAAAGTAAAGCTATGGAAAAGAGGTTTTTAAAATCACGGGAACTCACTTATTTGTAGGAATCTCGTCTTCGCACTCCTCATCGCATTGATCTTAGAACCTACGTTACTTACTCGTCCCATTAGAAGCTTCAACATCCTTTACTCTTAGTCCATGGTCCAAAGGACTGTTCAAAATCACCATTTTCATCTCTTTACATAGATTAAGCAAAAAGTAAAGGTGGTCTTACCTAGGGGATATCAGCCAAATGACATATTGATCCAATCCAAGCCAAGACACTCTTTATATGTTTCCTTTCCTCTCCTTTTTCTCGCTTCCAAGAGATCGATTTTTCCCTACTTTTCTAGGGTATCATTGTATTTTATTTTATCGACCTCCTGCTCCCTTTCTTTGGACTTAGACTTCCGCGAGGTTCCAAAAGATGAACGGGTTTACGCACTCTATCCCTCGGTCACATCCGCCTTTGTCCTTTTTCTTTTCTTTTTGTGGACACAAGTCTCCGCGAGGTTCCGATAGATGCACAGGTTTACGCACTCTATCCCTCGGTCACTTCAACTTGTATCCGCTTTTCTTTCTTTTCTTTTCTTATTTTATTCTTTTCTTCTCTTTTGTTTTGTTTTTGAGTACTGAAGGGAAGAGAGAGGAGAATCATACTTTGTGAAGTAGTTCAGTGTCTTATGTGGCTCGAAGAGGTCTCGTCCGATGTACATCCAACCCCTAAATGAGAAATTAAAAGTCAGGTTAGGTTATAATAAGGGTTGGAGACAATGTTGGATCATCCTATTATCCAGTAGAAAGAGACTTTCAGAATGTTGACTCAGCTCATAGTCTTTCCAAATCGGTTCTGTAGTCAACCATAATCAGGAGTCATAAGATTGTTAATCCGAATAAGATCATCCGTTTGATAGGATCACGGTTCCCTACTAGTTTTTACTCAATAAAAACGAAAGAAAATTTTGACTCGATAAAATTATTAAGAAGATTGATGTAAAAATGCGGAAAAATGTCTCAAGTCAACAAAATATAAAGTAGCATTAGTATAAGATGAAACATCCCCCCCAGACTTAAATCACACCGTCCTCGGTGGGAAAAAGAAAGAGATGAGGATGAAAAATGAAACGACCACACCCGATTTTTTTTTTTTTTTTTTTAACATTAAAATATTCATAAATATCAATTATCACACATACACGACAATTTCAAATTATACCAATTCAACATTTATTAAGACTCGCTTATTAACATATACCAACAGTTCTAATAACAACCGACACGACCCACGAGTCCTAATCATCCTCCTCCTCATAGCCTTGATTCCACGATCACACTTTATCTTTGCCTGCATCAAACAAAAGAGATGCATAAGTATTTCGACAAATACTTAGTGAGGCAATCCTCCCGTCTACAAGCTATACACACAAACGATTAAATTATTCAACGTATTAAACACGAAAATACCGCAACAAATCAACCATCTCAAGAAACACTCGATCTAGATCCACCATGAGATCATACGGCCTACAATCATGCAAACACATCAAACAGTCTAACCGTCCAGAAGCTTACGGTCCTGCACTCACCTTTAGCCACGCACGGAAATTCCCAAAAACTTCCCGGAATGAAAAGACTTCAATCCCCAAACGCGTTGCCTAACAAATAAACCCAAAACGAAACTTAAAACACAAGAAACGAACACGAAAAACGGTCAGAACGACCAGATCGATCAATCCTGGCCAGGATCGATCGATCCCACCCGCCGAGACCTCGCCGATCACACCAGATCGATCAATCCTGGCCAGGATCGATCGATCCACCACCAGATCGATCGATCCCACTTTGCCGTGACCTTAACCGAACGATCGATCCTCAAACACAAACCACCAACATGGAGTCATGTTCAAGCACCCTCCGCAACCAACACCGCTCACAACTCGTGGCACAAAACACCGCCACACCAACCCAAAACCAACACCGACAACCTTAACAACCGGCTCCGTTGCCACCATGCTCAAACCGAACCTCACCAACGCCACCACCGTGACTCACTTCCTCTGCTCCTCACACTAAACCATCATGAACCACATGATAAAACAAAGAAAGAGCAGAACCTTACCCTTTCTAACGGTGATAACAAAGGTGCGAGAGAGAGTTTCTAAGCTTCACCGACACGGCAATCTCATTCCTTCACCTCTAGCCTCTCACGCCACAACTCAGCCACCAAGCTACTCTCCACGCCTCACTCACAACCAGCCGCAAGACTCACAAGTCTCAGCCTCAAACGTTCTCCACACCCACACACAACAAGATCACCTCTCTTGCTCTCCACACCCCTTTTCCTCCTCCTTCTCTCCTTCTCTCTAACTCTCTCTTTTCTTAACTTTTCTTTTTCTCTTGTTGCAGCTGAAATGTCGGCAAGGAGAATGAGAGAAGGTGCAACTGACTCTAGGGAAGAAAAGGTGGACTGATTTGTCAAAAGGTGTGGGGAACTCTAGGAGGCTAGGGGTGGAAAATGGAGAAAAGGTGATGGAAAAAGGAGGGGAGGCTGGGGTGGAATTTGGAGATGGAATTGGTTGGTGCAACTGATTTAATTCAGTTTAAAACTTATTTAGAGTCTAGTCCCTGAACTTCCCAAAAGTTCACAAAGTGACCCTAAACTTCTAAATCGATCTCGAACACCCCTAAGGAAAAATGCGGTGTAACTTCCAATTACTTCACAAATTACTGGAAATATTTTCCAGAATTTCTACGCATAAATCCCGAATATAAATTCCGAAATTTCCATTTCCGGAACACGGGCGTTACAATTCTCCCCCACCAAACTGGATTCGTCCTCGAATCCTTAGACATAGTTCAATCCGCTTTGAACTCAACACACCTTCGTCGCACGATCCCTACCCTCTCATGGTCAACCCGACCATACAACTCCACCTATCCCACAACCCCGTGAATCCTCTAGTGTCAACTTGCTTCAGAGAACTTTTGACAAGAGTTAGATAAGATAGCTTTTAACTTAGCCATTCTTTTTAGCGATTCCTCATGACGAACGTAATAAAACAAACAAGTACCATACGTTCGAGAATCGGATCTACCGCATAGAACTGCTCATGAGCCATCCGATCAAACCACTTATCTCATTTTCCTTTAACAAGTTTAACTAGAAACACAACTCTATTCCCAAGTCACAACCCAACCACTCTCGAGATCTCTATTCAGCCGCTATGCTTATACTCACGTTATAGACATACACTGCTCCCAACTCATACTCGTATCACTCCCACCCTCTGTGCAAGGCACTCTGGCCTCTGGGTACCTCATGCCACTCTCGCTCACAGGCCACGAAGTCCTGCAAGCTATCGGCATCCAACCTATACCACTCTCACTCTCAGGACTCGTCAGTCCTTCGAGCTCTGGTATCTGGGGAAATCCTCATCCCCGCCTCTGGAGAAATCCATCTCCCATGAGTCGTACAGGACCCACCAGTCCTTGGAGCAAGCAAGTCTAACGTCTATAAGCATGTCCGGCCGAATCTATCTCACAGAGTCCCCACGCCACATCACATGGTGACACTCACCAACCATATTCCCATCCCGGAATATCAATCTATCCTATAACCACTACACATGTTATCTTAAGGTATATCCACTCACTCAGGGTATTCCATTTATCCTTGTTCGAAGAATACTTCCAGTTTATACTCTAATAAACTTTTCTTTACTCACATGACATCACAAGTCATAAACTCATAAGATTACTACTCTTATTCAATTTCACATAATATTCATCGTATACAACATGACATACAACTAAAAATGTGAAATTAGAACCCATCGATGAAAACTCAAGCCTCAACTTGGCCACTCCAGTCACATGTGGCGTGACCGGTCCGGTTGCTCGTGGTGCCACCGGTCGTGAGAGGCTTGACCGGTGGCGGCTTGGCTCGTTCCTATGTTGCGGCTTCCATTTTTCCAATTGGTCACGATGTCCCCTTGCTTCCTCCTGATCCCTTGTTTAGTTGGCCTTGGCAGATTAGTCATCGTCGGTATATCAGCTTTGGCCTTTCAGATGCTCGGCCATTGTGCGTACGGTACGGGTCATGATGTCTCTATATTTTACTACTTTTTAACTTGCATTTCCATCCATTTTAGCATAGCTTCACCACTAGTTTCACTCCATATCTATCCATTTCACTGATATAGGGTTCATAATAGGGTTTGCATATATATTGCAATTTGGAGTTGTTATCAGGTGTTAAATGAGCTTTTGGGTGCTATTCTGGACAAGAAGGTGAATGCTGTTTTCAGGCTCTGAGTTGCACTCGACCACATACACTCGACCTGGCAACCAGAGTTAGGGGCAGAGGAACAATTGCACTCGGTTACATGCACTCGACCAGGCAACCAGAGTTAGGGGCAGAGGAACAGTTGCACTCGGTTACATGCACTCGACTTCATGACCGAGCTGGAGGCAGAGTGGAGATAGCACTTGACCAAGAGCACTCGGTGTGACCAGACAGAGTGCAAAGCAATCCACCAATCCAACTCGGTTACACGCACTCGACTTCAAGACCGAGCTGGAGGCAGAGAGGAGTTAGCACTCGGGCAAGACCACTCGACCACGACCACTCGACCACCAAACCGAGTTTAGGCAACCGAATCTGAGGATCCAAAGCCTGAAGTTACACGCACTCGATCACACCACTCGACCAGAGGAACCCGAGCTCAAGGCAGCCGACCTAAGGACTTTAGTTTATTTTGTCTTTTTGTACTAGGGCTTTTGACCTAGAGTATTTATATTCTAATTAGGTCAGCAGCCGCACAATATACGTTTTTATTCTCTTTTGTTCTCAGAAACCTCTCTAGAACTATCTGATTTTGTATCTGCAATCACTTTTGATCCTTGGATCCTTTTAAGTTTATTTCTTCTATTCCTTCTTCATCTCAATCGCTAGATTATGATTATGGAAACTATTTCATTTTCTGGGTTTGTGATTTTGATGATGAAGTCTGAGTAGTGATTTAGGGTTCTTGAGGATGAGTTAGATCTAGGTTATGATTCATGGTGATTCTAGTTGATTTAGGGTTCTAAAAGCTTAAGATCTCTTCTGGGTTAGCTGTTTCTAATGCTGATTCCCTGTACACCCACTTGGGATCTGATCTTGGTGTTTCCTTGCACATCACTTGTGAAACACCAGATCTGCTAATACCAGAGATCTGGAGCCTCTTTCCAATGATTGATCTAGGATCATAGGAAAGCAAGTTGTAGTTTGACATTTATGAGCTGATTCTTAATGCTTATTCTCTTTATGTTTCATTGGAATGCTATCTGAGTGTTAGTGACAGTCAATGGGGCATAGGTGTGGATTCCAAGATTAGGAAGTTTAGAGAATCTGGTGGTAGTTGTAACTGGGAAGTGGAACTATCACTCTGTTGATGCTTATAGTTGAGAGATCCCTTCTATGAAGTTGTTTATTAGATCACTAGCTTTCACCATGATGAATCCCAGATCCAGAACTCATCCTTAGAACCTTTATCTTCCTTGATAGTTTTCTACTTTTTCATACTCTGTTTTTCCTGTTCTTAGCTTACTCTGTTTTCAGTTTCTTTTGTTGTTATGAATCTCTGTTTCCAGTTTCTGTTACTGTTTATTAGTTCTTGTTTTAGTTGTTTCACCCTGTGATATGCCTCTATTTTACACCATTTTAGATGACATTTCTCATATAGATTCTTGTGTTTTCATTGCATAATTAGAGTTTAGGAGCATATATTTGCATGTTTTATTGTTTTTTTAGGTTTTGGAATGAGTTATGCAACAAGAGAGGTCATTTGGATTCAAATAAGAGAAATGATGATGAAGAACCATTCTAAAGTGTCTCAAATATCGACTCAGACGAAGGCCTTCCATTGAGATTCAGATCTAGAGTCCTTAATAAAAGTTATAGACAATTGAGTTAGATTTCCAATGGAGGTGGTCTTGAGTGATTTGAGTCAGTGGTTAGGGAGATATAGTAAATTTAGTGAAGACCGGTACAGTCCAGCGGGATGCTTCCATGAGATCGCGTGCCCGCTGAAGTTTCGACAAAACCTCCTGGCATCCTGGCGAGATGAAGCAGCGGGATTGTGTGCCCGAGACCAGCCAGCAGCCAAAACCAGCGGGATCGTGTGCCCGTGACGTTCCAGCGAGATGAACTAGCGGTTTGGAGCACCCGGTGAACCGGACCTGAGTATTCTATTTTCGTTTTAAACCAGATTTGATTCAATGTTGGTTATGTGTTGAACCAGTTTAAGAGCTCTCCCTATAAATACTCTAAACCTAATTAGAGAGAGGGGATGCTTGTTTTTTTCTTAGATCTCTCTTATCCCCTTTAAGCTTTTGCTAAGACTCTTTGTATGAATTTGGGATTTTCAAGTATCAAACCTTCTTTTCTTCCTTAAGTCTTTCAATTATTCATCTTATAGTTATGATTATGCAAAGAACTATCTATTTCTTTTGTGTTTTCATGGCTAAGAGTGAGTAGTCTTTTAGAGCTTGAGGGTTGAGGAAGATTTAGGGTGATTGAGAGTGGATTAGTGGAGTATAGGTTTAGTTTATGATAGATCCTTGCTTATTAGGAGTTCCTAATGCTAGATTAGCCTTGATCAAGTTGATTTAGAAGATTGGCATTTTCACGCCCACAAGGTGTTCGACAAAATGCTTGATTGATCTTAATAAGTGCTTAGCATGCTTAGCTCATGGAAATGATTGATTAAGATGTTAGGTGGTTAGTTAGACTTGTTATTAATGCTCTTTGGTTGCATGATTGCTAATGGAAGTTATTGATGATTGTGTGATTAGGGTAGTGATTAATGTCATGGAAGTGAATTAATCAAGTTTAGTGTTTAAGGCCTAAGGATCAGCTTATTTAAGTTGTTAAATGCTCCACTAGTTCACAATTAGTCACCCTAAGTTGAATCCCTCTATCCCGAAAGCTTGTTTTCATTATTTAAAGTTTCAAATCATTTTAATCGTTTTCTCGTTTATCTAATTGTTTTATTTTGAATATTGCTACTTAAATCCTTGACTTCTATGTGCTTAGATTGAATTGAAGCATGTATTTTTGGTGTGCTATTCTTGTTTCTCCGTGGAATCGACCCTTAAGTGCTACGCACAAAAGGTTTACTTGATAGACCGGTGTAAAAAGCCATTTATCAATTTGGCGCCGTTGCCGGGGAAGCAATGCAATAGCCATTAGAATTTGGTTTCTATTTGAGACTAAGTGTTTATTTTACATTTGACATTTAACATCTTTGCTTGGTGTTTGATTTTCTTTCTTATAGGTACATGAACTTGCGAAGCCACGGTACAACAAACTTGGTTGATCAGGTTGAGGATATTCGAAGACTTGAGAGAGAGAACAATCGAGCAAGGAGAGAACAAGAACATTTGGATCATTTGAATCGTTTAGGAATGGGTGATCAACGTGCACCACCCGGTTTTCCGGCTAATGTTGCTCAAGAGGGTAACGAGAGAGAGAATGAGGTTGGTCGAGCTCCGGTACATCCACCAAGGAACCAGAACGTAATTGGTACTTTTGATGAGCCAAACATCCATGGTAATCGAGAAGGTATCCGTGCCCCTCCAATTGAGAATAATAACTTCGAGATAAAAGCAAGCTTGATCAATATGGTACAAGGATCAAGGTTCCATGGACTACCTATGGAAGACCCAATTGACCATTTGGACCAGTTCGACCGAGTGTGTGGGACGGTGAAAATCAATGGCAATCTCGGAGGACGCGTTTAAACTCCGTTTATTTCCATTCTCACTAAGGGATAGAGCGCATCAATGGGAAAAGCAGTTACCACATGGGTCCATAACCTCTTGGGATGATTGTAAGAGGGTGTTCTTGAGCAAGTTCTTTTCTACTTCTCGCACGGCTCGGCTTCGTAATGAGATTTCCGGATTCAAGCAAAAGGGAAACGAGAGTTTTAGTGAGGCTTGGGAACATTACAAAGGTTACACCTCGCAATGTCCACATCATGGGTTCTCTAATGAGTCTTTGCTTTCAACGTTGTATCGTGGAGTGTTACCAAAGATAAGGATGCTCCTTGACACTGCTAGCAATGGGAACTTCCTTGGACAAGAAGCGACACAAGGGATGACGTTGGTTGAAAATCTCGCTACGAGCGATGGTAATTATGGAGAGGACTACGATAGGTCGGTTAGAGAGAGTGTTTCTCATGAGGATCAAACAAGAAGATATTTAAATGCGTTGAGTGAGAAGTTTGATAAGCTCCTCCAAGCTACTGAAAGACCAATCAACTATATAGTTGAAAGTGGTGGATTCCAAGGTTATCAAGAGGTTGGAATCGAAGGTTGTGTTGCACGACAAGAAGAAATGAACTATATAGGAAACCAAGGCCAAGGTTATAACAAAGGATTCAACTCAAACTATAGGAACTATCCCAACTTCTCACATAGGAACCCAAATGTGGAGAATCCTCAAGATCAAGCCTATCCTCCCATAAACCAAAAAGGGTTTCAACCAAGGTCTCAATTCACCAACCAAGTAGACTCTTCTAGTCAACCTCCAACTCAAGACAACGAGATGAATGCAATGTTGAAGAAACTTCTTGAGGGACAAACTAAGGGTTATGAGGATGTTGGTAATCAGTTTGTTGAGATGAATAACAAGATGAACGGGATGTACAATGATCTTGATGGTAAGATTGCTAGTTTGGCATCTCACATGAAAACCGTTGATCTTAAGGTTGCTCAAGCCTCTTCTAGTTCAAAGGGTCCAAGCGGAACATTACCGGGAAAACCCGAAACTAATCCCAAAGAGTTTTGCAATGTTATCTCCACAAGTGACTCGAATATGGTTGAGAATGAAAAATCAATAGAGGAGATCTCTAGACTTCTCCATGGTTCTAGTGTTGAGATCTTGGTAAGTAATGAAGATGCAAAGTTAGTGAATGACATCATAAGTAATGATGTGGTATCAAGAAGTGTTGAAGCAAGAGGTGCACCACGGGTTGAGCCTCCTTCCTATGAGCCTCCGCTCCCATTTCTGGGACGAGTTCTTACTAAGGATCAAAAGAAACTTCTCTTGAGCTTCAAGGCTAATATGAATAGAGTTGGAGCACCTTTGCCTAATGTGAGTGATCTATCACAAGTTCCTCTCTACTTAAAGTTCATTGAAGCCATTCTAGCTAACCGAGAGGAAGTTGAAGAGGTCATGAGAGTGTTTGAATCACCAAGTACAACATCACTTGTACCCAAGTCACTTCCAAAGCTTCAAGATCCCGGTACATTCATCATCACTTGCTCTCTTGGTGATTTGGAGATAGATAATGCCTTGCGAGATTCGGGAGCTAGTGTGAATGTGATGTCGCTTGATATGGCGGAGAAATTAGGGATTAAAGGAATGAAGTAACACTCCTCTTCCATTACATTTGGAGATGCTTCTTCGAAACCTCCACTTGGGTTGATTGAGGATTTTCCTCTTATGATTGGAGATTGCTTAATCCCAACGGATTTATTGTGGTGGATAGAGGGAAACCCGATAATCTTCCTCTCATCCTTGGAACTCCGTTTCTCAACACCTCGGGAGCAAGCATCGACTTCCCAACCAAGCGAGTGACCCTTGTCCACGTGAACCCAAAGGTTTATTATCCAATTAGGCCTTCCTCTACCCTGTTTTGTGGAACAATCACTAAGGAAGAGCCAAGGACTTTGAATGATCAACATGAAGAGACCAAGGGTATGCATGTAAAGAACAAAGAGAATCTAAAGCTTGATAAGGATATCTTGGATGGTGGTTGTCTAGAGCTTCTATTTGAAGAGTCTATAGAGAAAGTGCTCATGGCGAAGTCACCAAAACAAACCCAAGCCTCCCACCCTTGTGCCTAAGTACAACGAGCTCTCTCCAACAATGACTTTGACGCCTTGGAAGTGTGTTCATGGAGAGGTTTAGTACAAGGTGAAGTGCAAAGGCATGACCAACCCATTTGCCAAGGTCAAAGCGATCCTCACACCGGAGCTTCAAAGAAAAGATTCAATAGGTCTTCAAGGTATCATGAAGGAAATTCTCACCATCAACTTCAAAGGTGGAACACGCTTTTTCAATGCTCATTCCACGACCTCCACCGACCCAAGGAGTTCTAAAACTCCTCCTATCTCTCCACTCCCTAAGATTCCCGACTAGGGCCAAGGTATGGTCCTTTTTCTCCCTTGTATATACCATTTATTTTTGTTTTCTATGTTATTCGTTTTGCCTTTTGTGTGTTTTTGTCTCTTTCTTGAATTTTATTTCACACCGGGACGGTGTGAAGTAAGTTTGGGGGAGAGACCCGTCTCTAATCTTGTGTTTTGTGATCTTATTTTTCTTTTTGCATACTTGAGTCTCATGCATTCATCTATATGCATAGAAAAAGCAAAAAAAAAAAATTTGAAAATACAAAAAGAAACATGTTGTTTTGCATTTGCATATTGCCTTTAAGATTGAGTCTAAAAGCATATAGGTTCGCATTTACATATGAAATGCATTGGGATATTTGCCTTGTTGAAGTTAAAATTTTGGATTGAGATCGAAGCCCTTGTTCATAGTTACTTGATGCATGATTTCAATCTCGAAAAGCCGGAAAATCCATCATTGGACCCTTTCCTCTTTCGAAAATCTCGATCATTGTGAGCTTTGCATGATTTTCATTACAACTCTCTTTATTACTGGACATAACTTGAATCTAATTTCTTGCTTAGGGAGTTAAAATGCCTGTTCATGGGTTTCCATAGACACATTCGAGTTATCTTATACCTATTTTACCACCCTTGCTAACTCGAATGGCCATCCTCATCTTTAAGATGGTTTCCCCACCTTCACCCTAACCATTTTCTTTCAAACCATGCATTGATTTTGATTGAGTGAGGTCTCTTGTGTGCTTTCATTTGCAAAACCCCTAGAGAAGGTGATCGACAAGTCCTCTCTTCCATTAGACTAAGAATGTAATTGTAGCTTAGGAATGGTTGGTGATCTTTGATAGGAAATAGTCATTAGAATGAAGGACAAGTGTGGTAAGCCCGAAAAAGAGTCTTGTATATATAAAAGCTTCTAGAGAACACCTATGAAAAGAAATAGTTGCTCAAATGTGAAAAAGAAAAGAAAAATGGATAGTGCTTTCTCCCTATAGTTGAAAAGTTCATAAAATGAAAGAGAGAGCACCAAAAAAAAGAGGAAAAGAATGATTAAAGATCAATGAGCATGTGTTTGTATATGAAAAAGTTCTCTAGTTAGCCAAAAAGGAAAAGAAGAGGCTCGGGTTAAAGTCCTTATAAATATTGAAGCTCATTACTTGGGTGACTAAGGGTTTTGGGATAAGATGTTCAAGGCATTGTTTAGACATAGGTATTGAGGTTAATAATTTAAATGCCTAAGAGTTTTGGGATAAGATGTTCAAGGCATTGTTTAGACATAGGGATTGAGGTTAATAATTTAAATGCCTCATAGTTTCTGGGAATAAGATGTTCAAGTCATGGGATAAACATAGATAAATAGATGAAGACATGAGAATGGGTAGGATCATGGAAGAGAGTCTTGTACCAACATTTGGTCACCTTCTCTATTGCTTTGGCGAAGTGACTTGCATTTTGTTTGGAGATAAACCACAAACACCATTGAACCTCCTCTTTTCCATATCTAACCCTTGTTATACCTAGCCAAATGAACTTGATTGAGATTCCCTTAGCAAGACCGCACTTAAAAGCTAAATGAATGTGAAGAGTTGTCTTGAGATTGATTGCAAGTTTGCTTTGGTTTCGAGTATGATTAGAGAGTTGGATTGATATGATTATGGCAAAGTACGAAAGAGTAAAGTGTTGAGTTTTGCATTGTTTAACTTTGTTTAAGGACTTTGCGTTGAATCCATTTTCGAACTTTGAGGTTTTAAATCACGTTTTCAAGCCTTTCTTCTACTTGTCTCTTGTGGTTTGCTTGAGGACAAGCAAGAGATAGTTTGGGGGAGTTGATATGCCTCTATTTTACACCATTTTAGATGACATTTCTCATATAGATTCTTGTGTTTTCATTGCATAATTAGAGTTTAGGAGCATATATTTGCATGTTTTATTGTTTTTTTAGGTTTTGGAATGAGTTATGCAACAAGAGAGGTCATTTGGATTCAAATAAGAGAAATGATGATGAAGAACCATTCTAAAGTGTCTCAAAAATCGACTCAGACGAAGGCCTTCCATTGAGATTCAGATCTAGAGTCCTTAATGAAAGTTATAGAAAATTGAGTTAGCTTTCCAATGGAGGTGGTCTTGAGTGATTTGAGTCAGTGGTTAGGGAGATATAGCAAATTTAGTGAAGACCGGTACAGTCCAGCGGGATGCTTCCACGAGATCGCGTGCCCGCTGAAGTTTCGTCAGAACCTCCTGGCATCCTGGCGAGATGAAGCAGCGGGATTGTGTGCCCGTGACCAGCCAGCGGCCAAAACCAGCGGGATCGGGTGCCCGTGACGTTCCAGCGAGATGAACTAGCGGTTTGGAGCACCCGGTGAACCGGACGTGAGTACTCTATTTTCGTTTTAAACCAGATTTGATTCAATGTTGGTTATGTGTTGAACCAGTTTAAGAGCTCTCCCTATAAATACTCTAAACCTAATTAGAGAGAGGGGATGCTTGTTTTTCTCTTAGATCTCTCCTATCCCCTTTAAGCTTTTGCTAAGACTCTTTGTATGAATTTGGGATTTTCAAGTATCAAACCTTCTTTTCTTCCTTAAGTCTTTCAATTATTCATCTTATAGTTATGATTATGCAAAGAACTATCTATTTCTTTTGTGTTTTCATGGCTAAGAGTGAGTAGTCTTTTAGAGCTTGAGGGTTGAGGAAGATTTAGGGTGATTGAGAGTGGATTAGTGGAGTATAGGTTTAGTTTATGATAGATCCTTGCTTATTAGGAGTTCCTAATGCTAGATTAGCCTTGATCAAGTTGATTTAGAAGATTGGCATTTTCACGCCCACAAGGTGTTCGACAAAATGCTTGATTGATCTTAATAAGTGCTTAGCATGCTTAGCTCATGGAAATGATTGATTAAGATGTTAGGTGGTTAGTTAGACTTGTTATTAATGCTCTTTGGTTGCATGATTGCTAATGGAAGTTATTGATGATTCTGTGATTAGGGTAGTGATTAATGTCATGGAAGTGAATTAATCAAGTTTAGTGTTTAAGGCCTAAGGATCAGCTTATTTAAGTTGTTAAATGCTCCACTAGTTCACAATTAGTCACCCTAAGTTGAATCCCTTTATCCCGAAAGCTTGTTTTCATTATTTAAAGTTTCAAATCAATTTAATCGTTTTCTCGTTTATCTAATTGTTTTATTTTGAATATTGCTACTTAAATCCTTGACTTCTATGTGCTTAGAATGAATTGAAGCTTGTATTTTTTTTTTGTGCTATTCTTGTTTCTCTGTGGAATCGACCCTTAAGTGCTACGCACAAAAGGTTTACTTGATAGACCGGTGTAAAAAGCCATTTATCACCCTGTTACTTCCATCCAGTTTAATTGGCTTGAATTAGATAGATTTGCTACATCCTGGTTGCCTACATAATCCCGATTGGATTCGATAGCCCTTTGTACTACAGATCGGGCAATAGGTAGCTTTAGGTGTAAAAACCTAGTTATCATCACAAAACCACTCGGCCATCAAACTCGACCATGTGACCGAGTTAGAACACCCAACCCTGAGGTACAACTCCACTCTTTACCATTGTTTATAACATTCATATTTAGTTTTTCTTATTGTTTTTCATTCTCATACCTTCCTTTGAATCTTTTATTACACAAGGGACTGTGTAATTCAAGTTTGGGGAGAGTTTGAGATGTATTTGATATCGTTTACTATTTTCTTATTTCAAATTTTGCATATTGAGTCTGCATAGCATCTCATATATTTGCATAAGAAAAACCATAAAAATTTGAATTTTTTTTTTGAAAAGCATTCCACAAAAACAGAGTGTTCATGTAGATTGCATTCATGTTTAGGATTGAGTCTAGATGCATCTCATATAGAATTGTGCATCTGCATAAGGGACTAGGATGATAAAAGCCTTGTAAGCATGCTGGTTTATGAAATAGCCTCAATGCCCTAGTTAATAGTTGTCTAATGCATTCATGTAAGTCTGAAGCATAAGACCGCACCATGCCTAGATTGCATTGTTTGATATATAGTTTTGGCTGAAGCATGTCTTGATCTGATATCATCCCCTGTCTATTAGAACCTTAAACTAAATTGCAAATTATCATGTATATGCCTTTGATTTGAACTCATGGATACCTCACACATATTTGGATTCTCTTACTCTTTTCACCACTCTTGTGAATCCAAGTAGCTGATTCCCATCATTGGAACAGTTTCCCCTACCTTTAACCCTGACCTTCTTTTCAAGCCAACAATACTCTATGTGTGAATGTGAGTTCTATTTCTTTGATTGAGCTTGGTAGAAATTGTTAGGTCTGTGCCGACAAGAACGGTTTCTCATACATATAGATCTGGTTCATAATCTTTGAGCTAGATAGAACTAGGTGGGGAACTGAACTGTGGTTAGGAGGGTAGACTGGAATTTAGAATAGGGAATTGCGCTCGGTTGTATAAGCTCGGTTAGGAGACCGAGTTCACACCTCGAGTTCACTAAACCGAGCTTGAGTTTCATTTTGGGGTTCAGGGGGAAGAAAAGAAGAGAAAGGAAAGAAAAGAAGTTCTGGGGAAAGGGTCTAAGTTGAAAATAAGAAAGCTGCTCTAGTAAAGGATTTGGGATTTGAAAAAGAAGAAAAAGAAATGAATAGGCTCAGAAAGAAAAAAAAGGAAAGAAAGGCAGAAAGCCTGAAGTGTCTTAATGAATAAGAAGAATAGAAGAGCCTTAAGTTTTAAAAGAACCCAATCCGCTAGCATAAGCAAGAAAAAAAAAACAAGAACCCTTTTTCCTTAGAATAAATGGCAAAAGAAAGAAGAATGAGTTGATCCAGAAAGGATTCATGGCAGAAAAGTGCCTAAGGGTAGACTTAGGATCATCTTCTGGGTTTAGGATTAGGTGGTAGCAGGATCTTTGTATATGGGATGGGTAGATGAGAAATTGTTCTTGTATGCATCGGTTGGCTATCTTACCTTTAGCCTTCTCCTAAAGCTCAGTCTATTCTTGAGAGTCTCATGTTACTTATTGTTTAAACCTGTTACAAAAGGGGCCATCTTTGCCTCCTTGACCTTACCTTAGCCAAATAAGTTCACTGAAATTGCATAGGCTTGATCCATGGTTACAGAATTAATGAATGTTAAAGGGAATGATTGATTTGATTGCATGTGTAGGTTAAGGCGGGTGTCAGGTTTGTTCTGAAGGGTATGGCTAAAGTTTTAAAAGTAAGGTTTACTTGTTAATGCATTCTAGAACTACTAACAAGGACCTTGATGCTACTTCCTTTAGTAGCATGTTTTGGCTCTGAGTCCCAGCATTTCATCAACTTCACCAGCTTATATCTTACATGTTTGCTTGAGGGCAAGCAAAGACTAAGTTTGGGGGAGTTGATGTCTCTACATTTTACTACTTTTTAACTTGCATTTCCATCCATTTTAGCATAGCTTCACCACTAGTTTCACTCCATATCTATCCATTTCACTCATATAGGGTTCATAATAGGGTTTGCATATATATTGCAATTTGGAGTTGTTATCAGGTGTTAAATGAGCTTTTGGGGGCTATTCTGGACAAGAAGGTGAATGTTGTTTTTAGGCTCTGAGTTGCACTCGACCACATGCACTCGACCTGGCAACCAGAGTTAGGGGCAGAGGAACAATTGCACTCGGTTACATGCACTCGACCAGGCAACCAGAGTTAGGGGCAGAGGAACAATTGCACTCGGTTACATGCACTCGACTTCAAGACCGAGCTGGAGGCAGAGTGGAGATAGCACACGACCAAGATCACTCGGTGTGACCAGACCGAGTGCAAAGCAATCCACCAATCCAACTCGGTTACACGCACTCGACTTCAAGACCGAGCTGGAGGCAGAGAGGAGTTAGATCTGAGTAGTGATTTAGGGTTCTTGAGGATGAGTTAGATCTGGGTTATGATTCATGGTGATTCTAGTTGATTTAGGGTTCTAAAAGCTTAAGATCTCTTCTGAGTTAGCTGTTTCTAATGCTGATTCCCTGTACACCCACTTGGGATCTGATCTTGGTGTTTCCTTGCACATCACTTGTGAAACACCAGATCTGCTAATACCAGAGATCTGGAGCCTCTTTCCAATGATTGATCTAGGATCATAGGAAAGCAAGTTGTAGTTTGACATTTATGAGCTGATTCTTAATGCTTATTCTCTTTATGTTTCATTGGAATGCTATCTGAGTGTTAGTGACAGTCAATGGGGCATAGGTGTGGATTCCAAGATTAGGAAGTTTAGAGAATCTGGTGGTAGTTGTAACTGGGAAGTGGAACTATCACTCTGTTGATGCTTATAGTTGAGAGATCCCTTCTATGAAGTTGTTTATTAAATCACTAGCTTTCACCATGATGAATCCCAGATCCAGAACTCATCCTTAGAACCTTTCTCTTCCTTGATAGTTTTCTACTTTTTCATACTCTGTTTTCATGTTCTTAGCTTACTCTGTTTTCAGTTTCTTTTGTTGTTATGAATCTCTGTTTCTAGTTTCTGTTACTGTTTATTAGTTCTTGTTTTAGTTGTTTCACCCTGTTACTTCCATCCAGTTTAATTAGCTTGAATTAGATAGATTTGCTACATCCTGATTGCCTACATAATCCCGATTGGATTCGATAGCCCTTTGTACTATAGATCGGGCAATAGGTAGCTTTAGGTGTAAAAACCTAGTTATCAGGTCGCGGCTCAGGTCAGGACAGGTCGCTGCTCGGGATAGGACAGGTCACGGTAGGTCACGACTCGGGATATGGACAGGTCACGGTAGGTCGTGGCTCGGGACACGGACATGTCACTGTAGGTTGCGGGACGGGCAAGGACAGGTCGCGGTATGGGACAGGATAGGTCGCGGCACAGGTCGTGGGACGGGCACGAACAGGTCGCGATACGGGACAGGATAGGTCGTGGTACGAGACAGGAAAGGTCGTGGCACAGGTCGCGGCACAGGTCGCAAACGGCCGTGGCCAGGCTCGTCCTTCTTCATGCGACCGGTCACTAGTAAGTGTGGCCGGTGAGGTCCTTTCTGACACCACCAGTCACAGGATTTGTGACCGGTCTTGTCTCTCCTCTCTCTACCGGTCACACACCTTGTGACCGGTCCAGATGCTTGATGCAGGTGGGGACTCTCGGCATTGGCTCCTTGTTGCGGCAAATCCATCGCCTTCTGCATATGGCTATATGATGCGCTTGCCACCAGAACGAACTTTACATCCTTTCCTTTCCATCTTTTTGTTCTTTTCGGTTTTGTTCTTTTCTATTTTCTTTTCTTGTTTTTATAAAACCTGAAATGCAAAAACAAAAACAAAGCAACAAAAGCAAATCTAAACTAAAACTAAAATAAAAAGGAAAACTCACAAGTGGGTTGCCTCCCACTAAGCGCACTTGTTTAACGTCTTTGGGTCGACGGTTGTACTCTTTCAGGCAGATTTAGACGAGTCATTTGTCCTTAGATAAACAACATGGAATTGAGATTCCCTTTCCTCACTCCCTGCAGGGTTACACGGATGGACGTGCGAGAGTAGGTCCTCCAATTCCTTGTTTAAACTCCCCATTTTATTACATAGCTCATCGTACTTTTCCGACGGTATAGGCCAGCCTTTTCTGCTTTAGTTCTCACTAGTTTCCTCTTATGGTGCAAGTTTCGAAGGTGCCTCCAAGTTGCGGACTCTCCACTCCAAGCTCGTGAGCCGACTCCCAAGTCCACAAACGCTTCCTTCGATTGTATCCATCCTTTCTTGGAGTGTCTTTATGCTTAGCTTTTGGCTTTCTAAGCATTCCGTCACCAAATTATCAACCCTCTCTTCTTGACTCCTCAGCCTGAAATTTGCATTTGTATAGTCCTGAAAGATTTGGTGCGGAAGACGCACCGTAAAATTGTGTCTAGGGTACCGGTTCTGGTCGTAAGCGGTTCGCGGTAGGGGCTTGAAAGTGGGGACGGAGATGGTGTGGTGACGGCCTCCAGAGGCCATGACTTCTGTAAGGTGCTGGATGTGGTTGTCCAAAGTTGTTTTGGCGCGGAGTTCTCTCTTGGTTCCGAAATCGCCAAATATTGTCGTTTTTGGCCATGTCTTCGTACATGACTCTAGTGGCCATGCAACATCGAACATCCCCGAGGTCTTCTTCCTTTCTTCCCTGAATACATAGGTCATCAACCGCACCATCTTCCCAAGTTAAATCTTCAAAACGGTTTTCAATAGCTTGTTCCTCATAGTAAGCCTCGTCGTAATCGGTCGGATAGTCCTCTCCTTTAGCCCATTCTGATGTCTCGGATTGATCCGTGATTTTCCCCTCACGCACTCTATCCTCTTCCTCTTGTTCACAAGACTCGTATGCATGATCATCTTTCCACTTCGAATACGTAATCAGATCATTGAAACCTTGTTGCAAAGCTTCAATCTACCAATCTAGATGCTCCTCCACGTCATTGATCTTATATCCCGTGTTGGTGACATTAGATTCAAGTTTCCTCACATCACTGTGCTGATCAAGTAACTTGCTATTAAGCTCCTCAACTTGGTCTTCTACTCGTTTGATGTGGTAAGCGGGAGTGGATAGTTTCGAGCTGAAATCTGTTCCAAACTTTGAGAGTTTGTTGTCGAGTTCTTCTTTATACTTCCGTTGTTCCGAGGCAAGCTGTATCATGAGGTCCATGAGCTTGTCCTCAGTACGTGATGTCCTTGGAGTGAACTTAGGAATACCATACGAGCTCTGGTCGATGGTATCAATTCTAATGACTTCTTGGGAGTTGAAGTCCGGATTCACTGCAAAACATAAATCTTCCGCAAAGTGCGGGTTAGCAAAATGGGTAGCGAAGGAATCAGAGTTACTCACGTATCGATCTCCAGAGGATCGAGTAGGATGGCTACGAGAGTGTGCCCTGAGTGGTGAAATACGAGATGGCCGAGAATGGCCGTGGTGGTTCCCACGAGTAGAGCTAGCTACAGATTTGGAGGTGGCTCCATCCAAGGCTCTGTGATACGCCAAGAGTTGCGCAAGTATAAGGTTCTGGAAATCCTCAAGAAGAACGTTGAAGTCCATCCTTAAGATCTCCTGAAACAAAGAAAAACAAAAACAAAAATTAAAAAGCAAGGTGACCTAGACGTTACTCTAGTTCTTAGATCTGCAAACAAACAATCTCTCCCCGGCAATGGCGTTAAAAACCGTGATGCATGTGTTATTTCGCTTCAGTCTTTTACCTCAAAGACCACACGACTACTGCAAGTGCACATCAAACGTATGTAGTACTTAAGGATCGAATCCCACAGAGAGAGAAGTTGTATTGCAAACCTTATAGACCAAAGTATAGCTAGAACTCAGATTTAGGTTTTGTTGGTTGTAAGTCATGGTAACAAGTAACGAAAGCAAGTAAATAAACGGATGTAAAATAATAAAGAGAAAGTGTTGGGCGTTCAAGGGATTGAAGGGGGGGGGGTTCAAGAATCTATCTATCTAAGGAAACCTAAGACGATGTGCGTTTATTTCCAAGTCTCGGACATACTAAACACTAATGAACGATTACCCTAATATCTTAGATATAATCATCTAAAATAACTATACTCCGTTACTCAACTCACGCAGGCAACGACGCATAGATCAAAACATTAATAACGAGTTTGATTCTAGTCCATGAATCCCTATAGGTAAGTGGTATGTGCTTCCTACAACACAACATTCATCCTAGCTTGGTTCTAGCACTTAGGCAAGTGATTAGCAAAACCTAACTACGACCTATAATTAGAGCTAGTTCATGACGCTAACAACATGCATTATTATCAAACTAAGATAGAAAGAACAGTATAAACGATCACACAAAGCTCAGATATCACCACCTAAACCTATAGATCCATCGCCCCCCTTTGATGTTCCCATTAAACCCAATAAGTAAACTACTCAAGCATACTTAAGAGAATCATCAAAGCAAGGTTTAAACAATTCATAAGCATAAACTGAATAGATATGAGATTAAGGTTCAAAGATTACTTCTGTAAAAGGGTTTACAAGATGCAAAGACTTATCCTTAAAACAAGAATGAAAGAGAGAAAGAGATGATGAACTTCAAGAGTTGTACTAGAGGTGCGGCGGCTGGAGGCTCTCCGAGGTCTCTTGCGGCTCCTTAGGGTTCTCTGAAGTTGTCTTCTCAGTTCTTCCTCTTTAGGTTAGGTTAAGAGTGTATTTATAGGCTTTGAAGTCGGTCTAGGGTTTCATTGGGCCGAGGAAGACTTTTAAAGAAAGTTAGGTCGGCTAGCTTCAGACAGGTCACGGCTCTTGTGACCGGTGGTGTCAAGACAGGAAGCACCGATCACAGCCCCTCGTGACTGGTCATCCCAAGGAGGCCGAGACCGGTCACGACCCTTTGTGACTGGTGGGGATGGGGCTTCATTCCTCGGATGATATCTTCCAAATGGCTGAAGGAAATGTGCTGATTCTTTCTTGAGGTGAAACTTGACACTTCTGGCTTTCCATAGACACTAAGAACTCCAAGATTGAGTATCGGGAACTCCCTCAAAAGGTGCCATGCATTTGTCGATCTGAAACTGTCTAAAAACGGGTTTTCCTCTTCCTTTGGTCCGTTTTGCTTTGAAACCTCTAAAACCTCCTTAAACCTGAAATGGATGATAAATGGCTCTTTTCCCCAAGAATAACACCAATCTCTTCTCAAAATCATAGGAAAACAATAGCTATAATAGGTAAAAATACGATGTTATCACCCCCTAGAATAGTGGTGAGCGACCTCTGCGGGAGCTTGATGCTCTACTCATGACCTTCCACATCAACAAATTAAAAGCCCAAAGGAGGTCGCGCTTTATCCACTGCGCATGTTGCAGATATGCTAGATTCATGGTCAACCGGGTGGTGACGACAGTATTGTTGCTGAGCACAATCCTGAAATGTTGGAAGATAGGAGTCAAGAGGCTCCCAACACCTTTAAAGACATTATTACCGCCCAAGGCCTTACCATTCTGAGAAGCGAGATGGTTTACAAAAACCGCACCCAAAATTCAAATTGTAGCTCGGGTCGCTGTACTCCCGTATATCCTCTGGAAAAACATGCTTAACTCCATTGTAAAGGAGGATGAGGTCAGAGTTCCTCATTATGCTCGGGTCACACCTGCAGAGAATCGTGTTCCCCAACACACGCAAGACATACCTCAGGACCGGATGACAAACATCTGTCTGCTTCCTCTCCTTGCAGTCATAGACTCCATTTCCAAAGTGCGACCAGAACTTGTTACTCTCATTTCATTCGGTCGCAAGAACAGCCCGAGTGGGTTCCTGCTTGAATCCATACAAATAGCAAAGATCGGAAATAGTGATACGGTACCGTACTCCCTTACACATAAAAGTCAGGACCCCTTCCTCCCGACAAGTGACGAGAAACTGCAGTGCCAAATCAGGATAAAGATCATATGGCTGGTCGGCCATAGTTTTTAAACCAATTGCCTCCAAAACTCTGGTTACATCCGAATGAATTCCCATATCGATCAGGGCGGAGTCATCAACAAAGCGTGTAGGCTTCATTTCCACAAATAGCCACGCATTATAGAAGAGTGTGTCATACTCATTCCAATCTTCTGAGATCGGCCTATTGTAGCACTCTGGTTTCTCCATCTCAGTCTTGGGATCGCTCGCCCAATGCGTCCTTGTTTTGATCTTTAGGTGTTCCGCCTTAGGCCAAGGGTGCCTTATCTGCGAAACATGCATATCTGTGGGGTGATGAGGCGGCGGAGAGTCCATTGACAGAGATTGACGTGAGCTAGACTCTTCAATCTGGTGGCGACGAGTTCGCTTGTTGGATTTGGCCATTGTGGTCGATGGTGTCGAGCGACGATGGTGACGGGTGTCGATCGACACTAATTCCTGCGAAGAAAAAGGTCGAAAGCACAAACGAAGAGTGAGTAAAACAAATCATCACATGTAACAAACCATAGGCCGAAACTACAAGAAACAGCTACAATCCAGCCTCAATTTTGACCAACAATTGATTCCAAAACCTAGGTGAGAATCTAACCGCTAGGGTTTGTAAAAAAAATTGGGAGATTTGACGAAGATACCTTGGAATTGGGATGGGAGGGATAGATATTTGAATTAAACACGAAAATCCTCTTAATTCAAAGTGTTCAATCGCTATAAACAGAGAGATAGTGGAAATTTCGAGTTTGGGGTGAGGATGCAAAAATGATGATGAAAAAGGGAAGAAGAAGGGTATTTATAGCACTTACCTCGACTGCTGGTGTCGAGCGACGCCCTAAGTGGTGTCGATCAACACTACCTCTGTGGAGTTTTAAACGGTGTTGGTGTCGAACGACACCCGAAGGTATCAATCGACACTGATGAACATTGCCGAAACAACTAGCTTCCCTGAAACTGAAATTGAACATGACGAAAACTAAAACGAAACAAGAATCAAAAGACATGAATTCTAAGCTCCCTGAAGAAAACGAGGACATATATGAAGGTAAAACATATGTTGTGAGATCTCAAAAGGACAAACCAGATCCACACCAACATAAACTTCAAAGCAAAGACCCCCAAGGTAAGCCCCCTAATCTTTAAAAAAATGCTGACATAATCTGTTACAGATGTCACCATAGAAGTCATTTTGCAAGAACATGTCCCACTAAGAAGAAGTAACATCAAATTCATCATTAGACCCAGGACAAGAAAAATCTAAAGAAGAAGGATATGCTCTGATAAATTTTAAAAATTCCAATACTAGTATGATGCACTTGTCTTTGTCAAGAGATGCTGAAACAGGTATAGGAATTATAGAGGAGGCTGCCAAGAGACCAGAACATGGAAGAGGAGTCATTATTTCTTTGATAATCAAAGAGGAGCCACCGGATTCACACCAACCACATTAAATTCGAGGAAAACCTAAAGAAGAAACCATGAGTGAAAAAGGAGGTTACACTAGAGACGATACAGTACTGCCCCATAGTCTAGAAGAGGGTCGTACATGTCCCATTCAGATCAAGGAGAAACCACCAGACTCATGCAAACGATCTCTAAAACATCTAACTCGAGGTAACTATCTAGAGTCCCAAAGGTGAATGAAACCTAACTTGCTTTATGTTGGTACAGTTCAAATAGTTTTGAGGACAAAATTTTTTGAAGAGAGAGGGTATATAATTTGGTTTCTTATCTTGTATTTGCTTTAAATTGGTGTTTTTATAGTGATTGATTGAATTAAATGTTCTAAAATTTTAAACAGGAGAATGAAAATGGATAAGATCAAAACCCTTTTGTGTCCACTTAGTAGCGAACATATGTTCATTATGTTCACTACTACATGGACAAGTAGAGAAACCATATATATGTATTTTTAGTAATCGAGGCATCCAAAGATTCTTTACACCAAATTCAAAATACTAACACCATAAATCTTTTTTTTGTTGCCTGATGAAAATTTCTACATATCCAAAAAAGTAAAAGAATGTACAAGATCTTTGAAGTGTTATTGATAGTTTTGTGTCCACTTAGAATTGACCAATGGAAACTAAAAACGAATCCTAAAACGTTGGATTTTCAAACATAATGCTAAATTAACACCTTCGACTTTTCAAATGTATGAAATGCCGTTGCAAATTTTTCGTTTGGCTTCTCAAATGCTAAATAAACACCTTAGAAGCTGCAACAATCAACGAGTGTCTCCGCTTCACATCCACCTGAAGCTTATACATAGATAAGCACACTGACTCAAGATTTCGAGGCTGCAAAAATCAAAACCGAGAACAAGAATACCCTTACAAACACATTTGATATCTTGAAATGTTTTTACTCTAAATTTCAGTTTGAGAATGTTGTCAAACCAATTGTCTGTTCATCGAGCAAAAATGGGATGACTTTACAAGAAATTATCCAAAAACTTGATTTTTTATTAGCAAAACTAATATATGATGATAAACTCATAAATTTTAGAGCACCTCCATTGAAGGTATCTTAACTAGATACCCGATATAATGCAAAAAAAAAATAATAATAAGAGAGAGAATGAGAGATAGTCTCTTAAAGAAAAGACAGTCTCTCAAAAAAGAGATGGTGGTATCTCATTGAGAAACCTTTTTACCATCTGTCTTATTTTAATTGGTTCATGCTTTATTTGAAAATTAAAATTAAATATATAACTAAAATATGTAACAATATTAATATTTTAATGCTTAGAGACCTATGTGAGTCTCCAAACCAATGTACATGCTCTAAAGTACCCATTGGAAGCTTTGGAAGGAAAAAAAATAATTACAAACTTGTCATTTCGTCTTAGTTATCGCACACTTATTTTCTCGCAGAGTTATTTTCTTTTACCATAGAGTAATGAACCAAACTTAGTTACCACAAATTTGTTTACGTCATGACACACTTATTTCCAATTGCAGAGTTATTTTCCTTTACCGCAAAGTTATGCATACTTGTTTAACATCATGACAAACTTATTTCTAGTTGTAAAATTATTTTATTTTACCGCAGACTTATTAAACAAACATAGTTACCGTAGACTTGTTTAACGTTATGGCAGACTTATTTCCAGTAACCGAGTTAGTTTTCCTTATTGCAGAATTTTTAAATATAGTTACCGCAGATTTGTCAAAGTCATGACAGACTTATTTCCAGTTCTGCATAGTTATTTTCCATTTTCGCAGAGTTATTAAACAAAATTAGTTACAGAAACTTTTTTTACGTTTTCCAATTGTAGAGTTATTTTCCGTTATCGCAGAGTTATTAAACAAACTTAGTTACCACACTATGGGTCCGATTGTCGAATATTCTGGTGAATTTGTATCACAAATATATAGTGATGGGTATAGCAAGGGGATTGGGGAAGCCAATCAAAGTTGATTTAACCATACTGAACTTTGAGAGTGCTCGGTTCGCCAGGTTATGTGTGGAGGTTAATCTAACAAAACCGTTGAAAGGAACGGTGATGATAAATGGGGAACGATAGTTTTTGGCATATGATGGATTAACAAATATATGTTCTCTATGTGATTTGTACGGGCATTTCGTTCTTTCGTGCCATCGTGTGATACGAGAATGGCTAGCGTCCAGGATGGACAGCCGATGGCCGAAGAAATGTTGGACCCGGTCGAGGGAATGTTTGGACCGGTCGAGAAGAAAGCTCCGGATGATCCATGTGAAGCTAGGACGCGATCTTGTTCGGCCAAGGAAGTGCTAGCTGGTTCTAAGACTCATTCTAGGACTAAGGAACTCATTCATACAGTTGGAGCCTTGCTACGACAAGCGTTGGTTCAAAGGGGTCACTCGGACGCAAGTGATACCGCGGCCACCTTGGTCATGGTTCATGTCCGGGAAGACTAGTGTCAAGCCCTATGGCTCACTTACACTCTTTTTCCCTTGCCTTTGGTTTTTCGCAAGTGGTTTTCCAAAGGAAGGTTTTTAATGAGGTTCGTGGTCCATAGGTTCATCATTGCTTGGTGCTAGTCCGACCTAGTCCGGCCTTCTCGAGATTATTTGGCGCGGACCGACTATCTCTTTTCTTTCTATCTTTTTCTATTTTAGTTATTTGAATTTTAAACTATGTCTGAGAGTTTTATTTGCGTTGTGTGTTTATTTTGAGTTGGTCTTTGGTGAGTTTCCGAGGCATGTCTCGAAACTCACCGAGCATTAACTCCATGCGCTCCTCCTCTCTTCTCCTCTTCGTCTCCTCTCTTCTTTATATGTCTCTGAGACTCTTATGTATTTTCTTAACCATATTTTTAATAAAAATTATCTTTTCTCTTTTCTCTTTCGAGTGATTCGAATTAGAAACCCAAGAACAATTCTAGTGATTAGATTGTTCGAACCAGACTTATCAAGAGGCCTTCCGCATCCTCTCGTGGCGTCTATCCTCCCATCCAACTCTAGATCAGCTTGCTGCTCAAGCCTGGAGTCTAAACTTGACATCTTAACTTCCCAGTGAGAGATTGGGACACGATTCTCCACCCAGAATCGTATCAAGTGGTATCAGAGCAACATTGAGAAGTTAAGTGGTTTTCTTCCCAACTTGTTCGAATTTTAATTAAATATTGGCTCGTGAAAAAATTATGAAATCAATTGAAAATGAGTCTAGGATGAGTCTAGTATTTGTTAAAATTGATTTGGGAATTTGCTGAGGTGTTTTGATATTTTTTTGTGACCGATCGACTCCCACAGTCGCGTTTAGGGTTCTTCAGAGAAAATAGGATACCAAGAGTCATTTTCGTGTTCTTATGAATTAGGACCAATTCGATCTTCAAAAGGACTCTTTACTGGTTACTGTTTGTGTTGATTTTCAGGCAGAGATGGCCGATTTTGATGAGGAAACACTCAGCAACCATGACAAGCTTCTTAATGAAGCGTTAACAGCAAGGATCGATCAAATGAAGAATGGTGAAATCAAATCACTTCGTCCAGGGCATGTACCAGATCTTAGCAGTGATACTAGAGGACAACCAAGAAGAGAGTCACTCATATCTAGAAGAACTTTGAGTTTGCAGTCCAAGACCGAAGAGCAAGAGCAACGGGAAAATCTGTTTCATTCACGGTGTCATGTTCTTGGGAAAGTTTGCAGCCTTGTTATCGATGGAGGTAGCTGTACTAATGTGGCAAGTGAATATATGGTTGAGAAGCTTGGATTGAAGGTCATGGATCACCCAAAACCGTATCATATTCAGTGGAGAAATGAAAGTCAAGCAGCAAGTTGTTGTGCCTATTGTTATTGAAGGTTACAAGGACGAAATTCTTTGTGATGTGTTGCCTATGGAAGCAGGTCATATACTCCTTGGAAGACCGTGGCAATTTGATAGAAGAGTTAAGCATGAGGGATTCACTAATAGATACTCTTTTGAGTTCAAGAAAAACCGTCTTAGTTCCGATGACACCTCAAGAAATTTACCAAGATCAGATTCGGTTGAAGACTAGAGCTGACACCATAGCTAATAGAGATAGTGAGAACGTCATCAACACCATCATGAACAAGGAAGAACCACCAGAATTACTACAACAAGCTCCAAGCCGAGAAACGCATAAAGAAGCAACAACCCGTGCATTAGAAGGATTCATCCAAGCTGAAGCAGCTCTGGTCCACGATCAATTACCTACACCTGGTCATAGTATTGAGACTAATGAGAAACCACCAGATGCTTCACAACCAATCAAGACCCAAGGTAACTATCTAGACTCCCAAAGACGAATGAGAGCTAACTTGCTGTCTCTTGGTGCAGATTGTACAATTGGGAGTTCAATACCTTTTCATGGAAGAAAGACTATTGTTGTTTCTTTGCCACCTCATGAGGTATATCCAGATCAGACTCGTTTAAAGGGTAAGCAAGAAGGTAATGAAGCTAACTTCTTTGCTATGGTTGGCAAGGTTGAAGAACCTAAACCTTTTGATTTATCTAAAGCATTTGTTTATAATGATAAAATGTCTTTTGCCACTAACCTTGCACCGGTGCCACCGAGTGAGTTTACCAAACTTTTGCAGGACGTATCCGTAGGTAAAGATCATCGGAAGTTACAGCTAGATCACTCCTACCACCACAACGAAGCTCTATTTTATGTTGAAGTGTTTCGTGCTAGAGCTAAAGAAAAAGGAGAGCAAAGTGATGACAAATTTCTTAAGGAGACTCAACCAGCTCAAGTCATGAGCATTCCGGAACAACCAGGATTTCATACAAGCTTTAACATTATTTTTAATGGCTTTAAATTGATGATAGAAAAATATGGTCCTGTTGTTGATTTCCTATTGAATAACTTGGGGTTTTCTTTTTGTCTTGATAGGATCAAACCAACGAATCATGAGTCTTGCAGGGAGAAAACGTTTGAGTTGAAGAATAGAAATGCAACTAAAGCTTTTGCGAGAAATGGAGTGTTTGTCTTTGACCACTTCTGTGATAGAAAGCAAGGTTATGGGGAACACAAAGAAGGAATTCAAATAAGACACCAACAGCCCAGAAGAGTTCCCACTGATCAAGAACAAGCTATACGCCATGGTTGGAAGCAAGAAATCATAATACGAGCTAGAGACCAAGAACTAGGACTCGCCAAGGTAAGTATTTTTGTTATCAAGAATATTTTTAAACCTGATCACACAGATATAATTCACTTGTCTTTGTCAAAAGAGCTAAACACAGGTTTTAGAGCAGACTTGAAGCTTCACGACAACAATGCCCTGATCCAAGAAGAACCCCCGGATCCAACATCATTTCCATTTACCGTGAAAACTACAAACACTAAACATGCCGAGGACCTTATGCAGGTAAGTATCTCTTCACCTCGCATTGTTTCTCGTGATTTAAGGGTTGTGAGTATGAGTTTACTATATCCAGAAACCATTGAGAAAAAGTTAGGCTTATTCAAAGGATATTCGGAATTAAACTCTTGTCTTAGGGTGCAAGTAAAAGAAGAACTTGACAAGGATAATGTTTTGAATCAAACTAAGAAGTGTTTATCTGTTTATGGTACTTCCATGACTGTGATAACACACTTGCTCTGTGTCAAAGCTGTTAAAAACATTGCAGGTACAAAGGAGGAGCCACCAGATCTAGAAGCTTGCTCTTCCGATTTCGTTGCAAGGACTGGAATTGAAGTTGTACGTTTTGACCAAGGAGCTGAACATTTCCCAAGTAACTGCTCGTGTGAAGATGAATGTTCTGATCAAAGCTCACCAAGGATGCCACCATGAAGCTGAACCTCTCTTGAGGATTCTCGTCAATACTCATTTCTTTTCTTTTCGTTTTCGAGCTAAGTCCCTTTTGTTTTATCCTTTTGATGCTTCTAACTTAATGTTGTTTGTGGCAGGTATTTCGGATTTGAGGACAAATCCTTTTCAACTGGGGGAGCATGATACGAGAATGGCTAGCGTCCAGGTTGGACAGCCGATGGCCGAAGAAATGTTGGACCCGGTCGAGGGAATGTTTGGACCGGTCGAGAAGAAAGCTCCGGATGATCCATGTGAAGCTAGGACGCAATCTTGTCCGGCCAAGGAAGTGCTAGCTGGTTCTAAGACTCGTTCTAGGACTAAGGAACTCATTCATACAGTTGGAGCCTTGCTACGACAAGCGTTGGTTCAAAGGGGTCACTCGGACGCAAGTGATACCGCGGCCACCTTGGTCATGGTTCATGTCCGGGAAGACTAGTGTCAAGCCGTATGGCTCACTTACACTCTTTTTCCCTTGCCTTTGGTTTTTCCCAAGTGGTTTTCCAAAGGAAGGTTTTTAATGAGGTTCGTGGTCCATAGGTTCATCATTGCTTGGTGCTAGTCCGACCAAGTCCGGCCTTCTCGAGATTATTTGGCGCGGACCGACTATGTCTTTTCTTTCTATCTTTTTCTATTTTAGTTATTTGAATTTTAAACTATGTCTGAGAGTTTTATTTGCATTGTCTGTTTATTTTGAGTTGGTCTTTGGTGAGTTTCCGAGGCATGTCTCGAAACTCACCGAGCATTAACTCCATGCGCTCCTCCTCTCTTCTCCTCTTCGTCTCCTCTCTTCTTTATATGTCTCTGAGACTCTTAGGTATTTTCTTAACAATCTTTTTAATAAAAATTATCTTTTCTCTTTTCTCTTTCGAGTGATTCGAATTAGAAACCCAAGAACAATTCTAGTGATTAGATTGTTCGAACCAGACTTATCAAGAGGCCTTCCGCATCCTCTCGTGGCGTCTATCCTCCCATCCAACTCTAGATCAGCTTGCTGCTCAAGCCTGGAGTCTAAACTTGACATCTTAACTTCCCAGTGAGAGATTGGGACACGATTCTCCACCCAGAATAGTATCATCGTGGGATGCCGAAAAAGTGGTTGTTGCACCATCAAACATTATGACTAATGTGAGTAATGTCGTAAGGAAGGAAGAGGATGGTTTCACACAGGTGAGGAGAGCGGCAAGGAGGTCGGAGCCACCGTTGCGGGGAGTAGTTTTTACAGCTGAGACATCAGGGGAATATGGGAAGAAACCTTACGAGTTTTACAGGTTTTTATGCGTTGGGGACTCTTTGGATGATTATGGAGCATTATAGAGCATTTGTTACTGAGAAGACGAATTCGATGTTTTCAGTGATCAATGGCGTCGATCGACACTCATCAATGGTGTCGATCGACACTCATCACTGGTGTCGGTCGACACCCATCGTCAGGCGTCCATGCGGAATTTACCAAGTTCTGAAAATTTACAATTTTGCCCCAGAAGTTCCAGAAGTTTACAAAAGAGACCCAGCTCGTGTATTAGTCTATATATTATGTTTCTAGGTTAAGTTTAATGCATCCAGCATCAGTCTTCTTTTATCTATCTATTCCTTTACTTAGGGGCTGATCTTGCTACTTGTACTTTTGAGAGAAGATCTTGAACCCCTGTTTCTTTATTCTACTTTTGATTCAGTTTTATGATATCTATTTCAGCTATGTCTTGTGTTTCACTTGATATGTCTGAGTATATCCCTTGTTAGGTTTAGGGATTCTCACAAGGGATTTCATGATTTGTTAGGTTTAACACTGGTTAAGATTCAAACTTGTTAGTTCTTCATATAGAATTGTACTTAATGCTTCTTTTAGCTTGATCACCTAGAAGTATGATATTAGGTTGTTAAATTGGCGCGACAGCGTGATTTATAATCTGAACTAATCCTAGTGAGCATGTTAGATATTCGCAACGACAGTTGTTTAGATAAATTGTGAACATATCGAACTTGTACTCAAAGCTTGTCTGAACTTTAGGATTCCCAACGACAGTTGGTCTCTTAGGTTTATGTCATAGATAGTTTTCGCAATGACAGTTGGTTAGCTATGAATTAGTGATTTGAGTTCTAGAACGGTTTTTAACTAGATCTTGACCAGTTGTTTTATCTGCTTTGATTGATTTCCTGAGAAGTTTCCTAGATTTGACACTTTCCTCCCATTGATTCACATCTCTATTTACTTTCTGCAATCTGTCATTTTAATACTTATTTACTGCTTAGCTGGATTTGAAACGAACACGTCTATTGTGAAACCACATAGTCTTTGTGGATTCGACCCCTAAGTACTACCGTGATCTCTTAATTTGAGAGAGTAGCTCTAAGAGATAATTTGAGCATATCAAATTTTGGCGCCGTTGCCGGAGACTCTTTTGAGTTTCCAATAGACTTAAGTGTAGGATTCAGTCTAAGTTTTTATTTTTCAGTTTACTTACATCGTTCTTTCTTTTTTGTTTGGTGAGTTTCAGGTGTATGCCTAATCGCAGAACTCGAAGCAAGAAAGACAACGAGCTTGTACTTCTTTCAAATCAAGAGCTTGTAAAGTTAGAACACACGATCAGAAAAGCAAAGAAACCAGTTGAAATGGTTAGTCCAGTGGTACTACGATCAGATGATGTTGGATTTCTTAGAGACCAAGAGGTTCATATTTGCAACGAGCAAGGCCAAAAGCTTGAAGCAGAGGGCAACATGATTGTCTAGGAAAATCGACACCAACCGGCAGCATATGCATGTGAAGTTGTTGTCGTACAGAGGCAAGGGCAAGTTGAGAGAGAAAGGACACTAGGAGATTGCAATAGGCCTGATGAGTTCTATGCTAACAAGTCTGCGATTTCTCTCCCAACCATTGAGAGGAACGAATTCGAGCTGAAGCCGTCCTATTACTCCTTAGTGGGTCTGCATCCTTTCTCTGGATTGTCACAAGAACACCTTATGGACCATATTGAGAGGTTCGAGGATTTGGTAACAAGCATAAAGATCAATGGATTCAGCTATGACTATCTTTTCTGTAAGCTCTTCCCACATTCTCTTATTGGTGAAGCAGTTACCGACGGGATCTCTGACTAGTTGGGAAGAGACGTAGAAGGCTTTCATGAGAAACTTCTATGATGATGCACATTCAGAGGATTTTAGGAATAACATATCTCAGTTTACGCAGAGGCCTATTGAGGCATTCAAGGCGGCATGGATTTGTTTCAGAGCTTATCAGAGAGATTGTCCGCATCATGGTTTCTTCCAGGTTTAGTTGTTGGGTATTTTCTTCAGAGCAGTTGATTGGAGGTACCAAATGGCTCTAGATTCAGCGAGCAATGGGAACTTCAACACCAGATCTCCAGAGGAAGCTTATGAGTTGATTGAGAACTTGGCGTCTATCAATAGCACCAAACATGCTGACTATGAACGTCAGAAACAGGCCGAAAGCATAGATGGGAAGCAGATTGCTGAGTTGAAGACAAAGTTGGATTCAGTTCATAGTATCCTTACGAAAAAGAAGTCGGTTCACTTTGCTGCAGAGGTTGAGACATTTGAGCCTGAGCAGGTGTATGAGGAAGAGGATTACAACTACATTGGTGGCATTGGATTTCAGGGTCAGCGTTATGGCATTCAGCAGAACCGAGGTGGTTATTGTGGGAACAATCAGCGGAGTACCTTCACCGGTAATCAGAACTCTTCTGGTTATATTCCTAAGAACCAGTATCAGAAGGCCTTCCAGAGCAACAATGACTTCAACCAGTATCAGTGTCGACCGACACCCACCCATTTGTGTCGATCGACACCACTTGTCTCAGACGCACCGGTTGTTGAGGAATTGCAGAAAGCGCCTGAGCGTGTTTACGTACCCAAGGTTCCTTTTCCTAAGAAAAACAGGAAGTCTAAGCAGGAGTTGTATGACGCTAAGTGTAAAGCGATAATGGATAAACTTACCATTGAGATTCCATTGATCGATGCCATCAAGACTTCGCATGTGGTAAAGAGGTGTTTAAAGAAGATGCTTACGCAGGATATGCGAGAAGAGGAAGGAGTTATGATGATGACTGAGGTCTGTACTGCTGTCATTCAGAATAGGATACCGGAGAAGCTTGTTGATCCAGGTAGCTATGTTTTGGATTGCTCTATCTTCCAAGCAAGGTTTAAGAATTCCTTGTGTGATTTGGGTTCCAGTGTGACTTTGATGCCGTATTCAATTGTTGTGGGACTAGGGATGACAGACTTCACGCCTACTAAGATTACTCTGATCCCACGTGATTATGGAGCATTTGTTGCTGAGAAGACGAAGTCGATGTTTTCAGTGATCAATGGTGTCGATGGGCACCCATTGTCATGCGTCCATGCGGAATTTATCAAGTTCTGAAGAGACTCAGCTCGTGTATTAGTCTATATATTAGGTTTTTAGGTTAAGTTTGATGCATCCAGCATCTGTCGTCTTTTATCTATCTATTCCTTTGCTTAGGGGCTGATCTTGCTACTTTTACTTCTGAGAGAAGATCTTGAGCCCTTGTTTCTTTATTCTACTTTTGATTCAGTTTTATGATATATATATTTCAGCTATGTCTTGTGTTTGATTTGATATGTCTGAGTAGATCCCTTGTTAGCTTTAGGGATTCTCACAAGGGATTTCATGATTTGGTAGGTTTAAAACTGGTTAAGATTCAAACTTGTTAGTTCTTCATCTAGGATTATACTTAATGCTTCTTTTGGCTTGATCACCTAGAAGTATGATATTAGATTGTTAAACTGGTGCGACAGTGTGATTTATAATCTGAACTAATCCTAGTGAGCATGTTAGATATTCGCAACGATAGTTGGTTTAGATCACTTGTGAACATTGCGAACTTGTACTTAAAGCTTGTCTGAACTTTAGGATTTGCAACGACAGTTGGTCTCTTAGGTTTATGTCATAGATAGTTTTCGCAACGACAGTTGGTTAGCTATGCATTAGTGATTTGAGTTCTAGAATGGTTTTTAATTAGATCTTGACCAGTTGTTTTATCTGCTTTGATTAATTTCCTGAGAAGTTCCCTAGACCTGACGCTTTCCTCCCATTGATTCACATCTCTATTTACTTTTCTGCAATCTATCATTTCAAAACATATTTAATGCTTAGCTAGATTTGAAACGAACACGTCTATTGTGAAACCATAGAGTCTTTGTGGATTCGTCCCCTAAGTACTACCGTGATCTCTTAATTTGAGAGAGTAGCTCTGAGGGATAATTTGAGCATATCACCGGTCAAGGACAGCAAGAGAAGTTTTGAGCGTACCATCTGGTTCCATAACTCGCTCTCAGGCTATGGAGCTCAACCACACCGTTGGAGTCTTGCTACGTCAAGCATAGGCTCAAGAGGGTCACTCGAACACATGTGGTACCACGTCCTCCTTGGTCATGGTTCACGTCCGGGATGGCTAGTGTCAAGCCCTATGGCTCACTTACACTCTTTTTCCCTTTCCTTTGGTTTTTCCCATGTGATTTTCCGAGGAAAGTTTTTAATGAGGTTCGTGGTCCATAGGTACATTTTTGCTTGGCATTGGTCCGACCTAGTCTGGCCCGTCACGAGATCATTTGGCGCGGCCCTTATCTATCTATCTTAGACTTATTTATCTCATTTAAATTTGAATTTGTGTGTTAATGTTCGTGTGTTTATGTTTTGGTCTTTGACCAGTTGTTTTATCTGCTTTGATTAATTTCCTGAGAAGTTCCCTAGACCTGACGCTTTCCTCCCATTGATTCACATCTCTATTTACTTTTCTGCAATCTATCATTTCAAAACTTATTTAATGCTTAGCTAGATTTGAAACGAACACGTCTATTGTGAAACCATAGAGTCTTTGTGGATTCGTCCTCTAAGTACTACCGTGATCTCTTAATTTGAGAGAGTAGCTCTGAGGGATAATTTGAGCATATCACCGGTCAACGACAGCAGGAGATGTTCTGAACGTACCATCTAGTTCCATGACTCGCTCTCGGGCAAAGTAGCTCAACCATACCGTTGGAGTCTTGCTACGTCAAGCAATGGCTCAAGAGGGTCACTCGGAAACATGTGGTACCACGTCGTCCTTGGTCATGGTTCACGTCCGGGATGGCTAGTGTCAAGCCCTATGGCTCACTTACACTCTTTTTCCCTTGCCTTTGGTTTTTCCCGTGTGGTTTTCCGATGAAGGTTTTTAATGAGGTTTGTGGTCCACAGGTACGTTTTTGCTTTGCATTGGTCCGACCTAGTCCGGCCCGCCACGAGATCATTTGGCGTGGCCCTTATCTATGTATCTTAGACTTATTTATCTCATTTAAATTTGAATTTGTGTGTTTATGTTCGTGTGTTTAAGTTTTGGTCTTTGGCGAGTTTCCGAGGCATGTCTCGTAACTCGGCGAGCATTAACTCCCTCCGCTCCTCCTCTCTTCTCCTCTTCGTCTTCTCTTCTTTATATTGTCTCTGAGACTCCTTTGTTTTACTTATCTATCTTTTTAATCAAAAACTTTTTTTTTTATAGATCCTTGCCTTCTCTTTCGAATGATTCGAATCAGAAACTTGTGAACATTTCTAGTGATTAGATTGTTCAAACCCGACTTATCAAGAGGACTTCCGCATCCTCTCGTGGCGTCATTCAATACTTTCAACTCCAGATCGCTTGCTGCTCAAGCCTGCAACCTTATCATCGTTATTTTAGCTTCCCGGTGTGAGATTGGGGCGTGATCCCCAGCTAGGATCATATCAAGTAGTATCAGAGCCACATCGAGAGGTTGAGCGATTTTTGTCCCAATTTGTCTGAATTGTAATTAAATATTGGCTCGTGCAAAATCAAAGAAATCAATTGAAAATGAACCTAAGATGAATCTAGTATTTGTTAAAATTGATTTGGAAATTTTCAGGAATATTTTGATAATTTTTAGTGACCGATCGACTCCCACAGTCTCGATTAGGGTTCTTCGGATAGTTTAGGATACCAAGAGTCATTTTCGTGTTCTTATTTGTTAGGGTCGATTCGACCTTCAAAAGGACTCTTTACTGGTGTTTTGTTGTGTATTTTTTCAGGAAAAGGATGTCCGATCACAGCGAATCAAGCGGTAACAACAACAAGCTCCTGATTGAAGCTCTCACGGCGGCTATGGTTCGGTTGATGGATGAAAGATTTAATGTTTTGCAAGAACAAGTCCTCACAGAGATGATTCATCATGCCAGAGGATCTCAAGGAGTGAATTCAGCAAGAAATGAAGAGGGAAACGTACAACAAGTGAGGCAGCAAGAAGAAGTTCTAAGAGATCCCTGGGAAAACAGTCAAAGACCGCTCTTAAGAGTGCTAGGAGATTTTGAGGCTGAGAACTATTACAGTGGCTCTTCTCATAGCAGTCATATGAGGCATCGGCACGTGAGGAATGAAAGGAACCAGCCACAGGATAGCCTTGGAGGACTCAAGCTCCGTATACCCTCTTTTCAAGGGAAGAATGATCCGAGTGCTTATTTGGAGTGGGAAAAGAAGATAAAGTTGGTGTTTGAGTGCCAGCACTACACTGAAGTGAACCGAGAAAAGGTTGCAGCTACTGAGTTCACTGACTATGCCATGAGTTGGTGGGATCAGCTGGCTACGTCTAGAAGAAGAAACCAAGAGTATCCAGTCTCTACTTGGACCGAGATGAAGACTATTTTGCGGAAACGCTTTGTGCCGAGTTACTATTACCGAGAGTTGCACAACAAGCTTAGAAGACTTGTGCAAGGAAGTAAGAGTGTTGAGGAATACTACCAAGAGCTAGAAACCTTGATGATACAAGCTGATGTACAAGAAGACCGAGAAGCTACTATGTCAAGGTTTCTAGGAGGGTTGCAGCGTGACATACAAGATAGGTTGGAAATGCAACCGCATGTGGACCTACAGGAGATGCTTCATCAAGATATTCTTATTGAGCAACAGCTTAAGAGGAGAGGTCTTACACGATCTCATTTTGGGACTGGCCATAGTAGTTATGCGAGAGGAAGCTATCCGAGAGATGAGAAGCCGAGGTTACAAGGTGATAGCAAGAAGCCAACTACTTCAAAACCTGAAACCAAAACTTATGGAGATAAAGGAAAGGCTGAAGCTAGAACCAGTGGAATGAAGTGCTACAAGTTCCAGGGGATGGGACATTATGCGAGTGAGTGTACTAACAAAAGAGTCATGGTTCTAAAGGATCATGGTGAGTATGAGTCCGAAGATGAGCAACCAGAAGCTAAGCAGCATGAAGATGGGGATACCAGCTAAGGGAGAGTTGCTAGTGGCAGTGAGGACGCTTAGCATCCAATCCAAGACCGAAGAGCAGGAACAACGAGCTAATTTGTTTCATACGCGATGCTATGTCAAGGGAAAGGTGTGCAGCCTTATCATTGATGGTGGGAGCTGTACTAATATGGCAAGTGAAACAATTGGTAATAAGCTGGGATTGAAGGTAAAGAAGCACCCAAAGCCGTATGATCTTCAATGGCTCAGCAAGGATGGGGAAATGAAAGCGAAGTACCAAGTGGAAGTACCTATAGTCATCGGCAAGTTAGAAAATGAGATCTTGTGTGATGTGCTACCCATGGAAGCTGGACATCTTCTGCTTGGGAGGCCGTGGAAATCTGATAGGAAGGTAGTACATGATGGCTTCACCAACCGGCATACGTTCGAGTTCAAAGGAAGGAAGACCACCCTAGTAACATTACCACAACACGAAGTATATCTTGACCAAGTTCGACTTCAAGGCAAACAGGAATCATGCAAGAAGGCCAACTACTTCGCTATGGCTGGGATAAGTAAAAGAAATAAACCTTGGGCTGAACCGAACCCTTTTGGACTTAACGATATTTTTACTTGTACTTTTAACCGTACACCGGTGCTACCGAGTGAGTTTGAATCTTTGCAGGATATGGGGGTTAAACAGGATCATTTCTACCACTACAGTGTGGCTCTAAGGCAAGACAAGGCTCCACAGTCCGACCAAGACAAGAAAGCACCAAAACAGTACAAAGTCTTCAGGGAGTATCCATCCGATTCGAGTGCCAAATACTTTGCTTATGATGGCAGATCTTTGGAAAGTGTTCAACACTCATACAGATCATGGACAGGATATATATCCTCCATTCACCAACCATTCTCATGCCAAACCATACCCTAAGCTTTCTCTTAGCCATGCTCTTTGTTTTAAATTCCAATATCCATTCATTAAATTGCTATCTCTTTGTGAAACTAACTTAAAGTTGTTCTTGGCAGATATTCCGGATTTGAGGACAAATCCTTTTCAACTGGGGGAGCATGATATGTTAATGGATAGCAACCAGGACCTTGAGCCGGCAGTCGAGGAAAAATACAAGGAACCGCTGGAACCGGGAGCTAAGGAAGCTAAGGATACACCTCTTGGAGCTAGGACCCGGTCAAGGACAGCAAGAGAAGTTCTGAACATACCATCTGGTTCCATGATTCGCTCTCGGGCTAAGGACCTCAACCATACCGTTGGAGTCTTGCTACGTCAAGCAATGGCTCAAGAGGGACACTCGGACACATGTGGTACCACGTCCTCCTTGGTCATGGTTCACGTCCGGGATGGCTAGTGTCAAGCCCTATGGCTCACTTACACTCTTTTTCCCTTGCCTTCGGTTTTTCCCATGTGGTTTTCCGATGAAGGTTTTTAATGAGGTTTATGGTCCATAGGTACGTTTTTGCTTGGCATTGGTCCGACCTAGTCCGGCCCGTCACGAGATCATTTGGCGCGGCTCTTATCTATGTATCTTAGACTTATTTGTCTCATTTAAATTTGAATTTGTGTGTTTATGTTCGTGTGTTTATGTTTTGGTCTTTGGCGAGTTTCCGAGGCATGTCTCATAACTCGCCGAGCATTAACTCCCTCTGCTCCTCCTCTCTTCTCCTCTTCGTCTTCTCTTCTTTATATTGTCTCTGAGACTCCTTTGTTTTACTTATCTTTCTTTTTAATCAAAAACCTTTTTCTTTGATAGATCCTTGTCTTCTCTTTCGAGTGATTCGAATCAGAAACTTGTGAACATTTATAGTGATTAGATTGTTCAAACCCGACTTATCAAGAGGAGTTCCGCATCCTCTCGTGGCGTCATTCAATCCTTTCAACTCCAGATCGCTTGCTGCTCAAGCCTGGAACATTATCATCGTCATTTTAGCTTTCAGGTGTGAGATTGAGGCGTGATCCTCACCTAGGATCATATCAAAAAGGGTCAAGGTTAGTAAGCATTTTGGCACTAATGGGTCAAAGTATAAGCAACAGAAGCCAACTAGGCCCACTCGGAGGTTAGTTTTTGGTCCAACAAGAAGTGAGTTAGAGTTATCAGAATCAGGAAAGATATTGCGAGTGGAGAAGGATACCATTGGTAGACCGGGGGAGCTTTCGTTAATGATAATTAAATGGAAGTGGTGA
Organism: Barbarea vulgaris; assembly: GCA_963667165.1. Lineage (NCBI taxonomy): Eukaryota > Viridiplantae > Streptophyta > Magnoliopsida > Brassicales > Brassicaceae > Barbarea > Barbarea vulgaris. Next base: position 15,795,093 of record OY763890.1, read on the forward strand.
AGAATCAGTTGGTTCATGAGGGTAGAGGTGAGAAGGAAAATAGACAACTCGAGTTGGAGGAAAACTCGACGGATAGGGAAATGGGCATGCATGAGATTCTGCCAAATGGAGTGGTAGTATCGACACGAGCATAACAACTTGCCCTGATTTTTTCCGTCTTATATCTTTCAAATATAATGAATTGCTTATTATGGAATTGCCGGGGACGAACAAACCCAATTTTCGAAGATCAATTCCATATATGTTGAAGAAGTTTCATTTAGATGTTCTTGCTTTATTTGAGACTCATGCGGGTGGGGATAGAGCGCAGAGAATATGCCAGGGTTTAAGGTTTGATAACTCTTTTAGAGCGGATATGATAGGCAAAAGTGGGGGTCTATGGTTGCTATGGCGGTCGGGAGTGGGCGCGGTGGTGATTGTGGACTCATCATATCATTTCATTCACACCAAGATAAAACAGGGAGAGGAAGTTCCACATTTGGTGGTGGTATACACTACTCCAACAATTAGTAAGAGAAGTGGGTTGTGGGGGAGGCTGAGCACTATTATCCATGCGATTAATTAACCGCTAATCATCGGCGGCGATTTTAATACTTTATACGAATAGATGAAAGGACATGAGGGATCGGTCAACTATCCCCTTATTCGTTAGCATTTGGTGAATGAATAAATGAGTTAGCTCAGGTGGATATGGGTTTTAGGGGAAACAAATTCACATGGAGAAGAGGAAGATTGGTGCAGACATATGTCGCAAAGAGGTTGGACCGTGTATTATGTTTTGCTCACACAAGGTTAAAGTGGCAAGAGGCGATGGCAATGTTCTAAAATGTGTTAGGCGCTTGTTAGGCGGTAGATGAACGCCTAGCCCCTACCCGTATACGCGGGTATGTAGGCGGAGCCTAGACGGATATTATATTTTTATAAATATATATATATAATCTCATAATTATGTAGATTTTGATAAATTTATAGTTGTAAAACATTATTTTCAAATGAAGAAAATTCACTAAGCTTATAAAATAGATAAGTAAAATTTTAAAAAATAAAATATTTTTACATAAAAATATATAATTATACAATTATTTATAAAAATAAAAATTTTAAATTCTTTCTAATATTCCCTAGACAGCGTAATCGGACACATAAATGCTATTAGTCGCCCAAATTATTCAAAAGCGCATAAATCACCGTATAGCATAAAATCTGTACATCTAGCTATCATATAGCGCCGAAGCGCCCGCGTAGACCGCATTTTAAAACACTGGGCAATGGTGTCTCAATTACATGATACAGGAAGCATGATCAGATTCCATAGAAACCTTACTTTAAGTGGATATAGAGCTCTCCTTTACAGGTACTTAGACTAAAACATATAAAATGTATTTGAAACCATTGGCTTTAGGTTTAGAGAATGATGAAATACGAGGAAGAATAATATAATTCTATTAGTTATTACATATAGTTGCTAAAATGACAAACCTAAACCCATAATTTTATTCAATCCAGTGAAATAAAAAGATTGGGATTATATGCTGAAAAATACTACTCATAAAAAAAACAAAAAAAAACTCATGAAATGGAATTTTGCCGAGTTTAGTCGTCGATCAAAGACCTTTTAATTCTTGTTGAGGTCTTTGAAAACCGGGCTGTCCAATGCAACGCCCATTGCATTCAAACCATTGTCCACATAAATGGTTGCACCGGTTATGGCAGAGGCTAGTGGAGATGCCAAAAAGGCTGCTGCATTCCCAACTTCCTCTGCATCATTGCCATTATATAAAAACCGTAAGACTCCAAGAGAAAATCATGCCCAAGAGAGATAATGGATTGAAGGAAAAGAACCTGCGGTCAATGTTTTCTGAATAGGTCCATTATTGTAAGAATATTCAATCATGGTGTCTATGAAACCAATCGCTTTTGCTGCTCGGCTCCCCAAAGGACCTGAAACCAGATATAATAGTACTCTTTTTTTAAGTTAAAAAGCCTGAATTTGTACGTGTAAGAGTAGAAGATGAATTACCCGCAGAGATAGTGTTGACCCTAATGTTTTTATTCCTTCCAGCTTCAAATGCAAGCACCTATGTTTGAACACATAGTTGGACTAAGAGACATCTTATTATAGTTTATGAATACTATTTAACCAGAAATGAAAACTCACCTGTGTATCACTCTCCAGCGCAGCTTTGGCAGAACTCATACCTCCACCATACCTGCACCAAATGAAAGAGATGCTTGTAACCCTCTAGTCTGTACACGAGAATACATGGCCATTGTTGTGTATGCGCAGTGAAAGCATATGAAGAAGCAGTGACTTACCCAGGAATAATCCTTTCAGAGGCAATATAAGTAAGAGATATTGAAGCACCTCCTGTATCATCATCCATCATAGAGAAACAAATTAGAAAACAAAATTATTAAAAGAATAAGAGACATACAAAAGGTAGTTACATGCCTGGGTTCATAATTGGCAGAAAATGCCTGAGCAAGGAAACAAATGAGTAACTCGAAGCAGAGATAGCAGCGAGATAGCCTTTCCTCGATGTCTCCAATAGAGGTTTGCTTACCTAAACCCGCAGGTGCAAACCATTAGGTAAAAGTTGTACACAATACACCTAAAATGTAATCAGTAATCAATAAGAACATATGAGTTCTTTACCTCTGGCCCATTTGCGAGGGAATGTACAAGAATGTCGATGCTTCCAAAATCCTTTTTCACACATTCGGCAGCTTCCTGATTTAAGTAACAAAAAGCCAGTACAGGTAATAAGCCTCAACCATTAAAAAGATCATATATTTTTGAAACGATTGTGTATCTCTAATCTATACCTGTACAGTCCAGTTTGATGATCCTGCATATCGCTTATTCGCTTTCACCTGAAAAATGTATTTTACAGTTGGGAAGGTAAAGATGTAATCCGGATATTAACAAATCCATATAATAAGAAAACTATTAATACATTTAAGTCTCCTTACATCTTCAGGCACATCTTCAGGATTATCAAACACAGCATCCAAAGGATAAACCTTCTTTATCTCCATCAATGATCCATCTGGCAACCTGAATATCGATGTATGGAAAAATTAATCTCCCATTGTATGAAATATGTATGTCTCATCAATTTGTAAGTCCTTACACTCGTGACTGGTCGAATTTTCCACGTCTCAAGCTTGTCTCGAAGATATTAAGTGCCTAGAAGACCACTCAAAGGTTAGTATAGTTAGCAACTGAGGAAACTAAAAGCAGCTGAAAAACGAAAGCGATACAAACGGACTAAGAAAATCACTTACGGGAACCCATGTCCCAACCAATATTTCAGCTCCAGCAGCAGCAAGAGATTTAGCTATGGCCCAACCATATCCATTGTCATCAGCTATACCAGCAATGAAAGCTCTTTTCCCTGTACCATTTACCGTATGCTTAGTTCAAATAGCCACAAGGCTTTGTAATAACATCGTAGTAACAGGACGACTACTAGGACTACAAAAGCAAGATAATATTACTAACCTCTCAAATCAATTGGAAGACCAGAAGAAGAAGCCTTAGTTTCACTGGATTCAGACATCGCCTTTGCGGAAAACGAAAAGGGTCTTTTAGAGGTTGGAATAGCAATGTGGTTTCTTAAACATCCAAGGTTCGATAAATGGCGAGTGCATGTAAGTGTATCCCATGACGCGTTTCCAACAATGTAGCTCCCTGGTTTAACAACTTTGCTAGTAGAAGAAGCAATGCTTGGTCTTCTTGTAGCAGCAATTTGCAAGCTTGAAGCTGCTGTTGCCGCCATTCTCAAAATCTTTCTAATTTTTCTATGAAAAAATGTAAAAAGAACAAATCAAGAACCCAAAAAAAAAAAAACTGAAAAATCTAGAAATGTTTGAACACTCACTGTGAGAAGACCAATGAACTTTCTTTCTAATGTTTCAATACACAGTTCCAAAGTTATATATTTTACAGATATGAGAATATTTGTTAAAACACAATTTCTAGAATCAAGATCAACCTTAAAGCCAATGCATTTGCAAGAAACATGAATTAGAGATAAATCTCAATCGATAGAATAAAAAAAAAAAGCCTAAAATCTTATTTGCATTGTTTACTAATGATTTTGATTAGAATCATAACAAAGTTCACATTTGTTAAAACAGAATAAAGAATCAAAATCAATTCAGAAAACACATTCACGAACCAGACCCTTACCAAGAAATCGCACAAGTTTAGATTTTTTTCACTCTTAACATTTGAGAAAAAAAACTCAAAAATCCAAAACATAACAGAGACACAAATGGAGAACAAGAGAGAGAGATAGAGATACCTGTTGGAGCCTCAGAGAAGAGATAGATCGAGGCGAACACAAATGGTCGTTGTAGAGTGACGACGATATGTAAAAGAGAAGGGGCTTCGATGAAATCGAGGCGAAGTTTAGTGATATGAGAAATTTTCAACATATTTCAAAACCGATCGGTTCTGTTATAAAACCGGAAATTTGTTTAATTTTAAACCGCATTGGGAATTTTAAAGCTTTTATTGTCTAAATTTTTTGTTCATTATCATTTTCTTAGGCAAAAATCCGTACGGTACACATATATATAAAGAGATTTTTCAAAACCATACTAGATACAAATTTGTTGGTATTATCCGAATCTATTCTATTATATGATAATTCAAAATAATTTGAAAATAGATAAAGATGTAGAGGAATCATAATTTTCAATTTTAACAAAAAACTAGAATCGGACCCGCACGTACGTGCGGGGTTATATTTATGAGAGATTTTTATTTGATTTCTAATTTAAGATATAATTTAGTTTTAAATGTTAAGTGATGTTACATGTATATTTTTAAAATAATCAAAACATTTTGTATAGTTTGATTAGGAGCATTAAATCAGATTTAGATTCGGTCTTAGTTTTGGATTTTCATTATATAACATAAGTATATATTTTTTGGAACGAAAAATAATCTCGATCAAAATAAATAAAAAATCTTTCACCCCATAACCGTTTCCTTTTAAATAGTTACCCGCTCAAAAATTTTAACAAAACAAAATTACCCGCTCGATAATATCAACTATAATAAATTGGGTATGGGATTTAGATGAAATACATGTATTTCTGTTTGAATATTGAATTTTTATAAAGTTGATAGAAATTATCCAAAAAATTTATAATTCTCAAAATTCTCTAAATATTTTCAAAATTATCTAAAATCCCTAAAATGCCCATCTCAATGTGGATCCTTGCCCATCGTGATGTGGATCCTTACCCGTCTCGAAGTGGATTATTACCCGTCTCGAAGTGGATTCTTATCCGTATGGTAGTCAACTATTATCAAAATTAGTGATATTATAAAATTAATGAAAATTATCTAAAATAATTTATAAAATTATCAAGTTCTCTAAATGTTTTCAAAAGTTACCCGAAATTTCTAAAATGCAGCTTCAATATGGATCTTTATCCATCTCGAAGTGGATCCTTACCAACTCTTACCAAAATTAGTTATATTATAAAATTAATAGAAATTATCCAAAAAAGTTTATAAAATTCTCAAAATTCTCTAAGGGAGCGTATTGGATTGAGTATTTAGAGATATTTGAGTTAAACGACAAATCATGTGTTATTGAAACATGAATTTTAAAATATGTTTTAAAATCCAGTGTTATTGGAATAATGATTTTGAGATTTGAGGAGATTTCTTAGTTAACAATTATTTAAAGAAATAAATTGAAATTTTTGTGGATTATCCCACTCCCACATGCATTTGAGTTTTTCGCAACCATTTTTCTGGGGTATTTTTACGATTACCCCGCTCCTAGAGGCATTTGAGTTTTTCGTGACCGCATTTTTGGGATAAATTTAGGATTACCCCGCTCCGAGAGGCATTTGAGTTTTTCGCAACCGCTTTTTGGGGTACTTTTAGGATTACTCCGATCCCAGAGGCATTTGAGTGTTTTGCAACCGCTTTTTTGGCTATTTTTAGGATAACCCCGCTCCGAGAGGCATTTGAGTTTTTCGCAACCGCTTTTCTGGGGTATTTTTAGGAGTACCCCGCTCCCGAGGCATTTGAGTTTCACAACCGCTTTACTGGGGTATTTTTTGGAGTACCCCGCTCCCCGAGGCATTTGAGTTTTTCGCTACCGTTTTTCTGGGGTATTTTTAGGAGTCCCCCCTCCCCGAGTCATTTGAGTTTTTTGCAACCGCTTTTCTGGGGTATTTTTAGGAGTACCCCGCTCCCCGGGGCATTTGAGTTTTCGCAACCGCTTTTCTGGGGTATTTTTAGGAGTACCCCGCTCCCAGAGGCATTTGAGTTTTTCGCAACCGCTTTTCTGGGGTATTTTTAGGAGTACCCCGCTCCCCGAGGTATTTGAGTTTTTTGCAACCGCTTTTCTGTAGTATTTTTAGGAGTACCCCGCTCCCCGAGGCATTTGAGTTTTTCGCAACCGCTTTACTGGGGTATTTTTAGGAGTACCCCGCTCCCCGAGGCATTTGAGTTTTCGCAACCATTTTTCTGGAGTATTTTTTTGGAGTACCCCGCTCCCCGAGGCATTTGAGTTTTTCGCAACCGCTTTTTTGGCTATTTTTAGGATAACCCTGCTCCCAGAGGCATTTGAGTTTTTCGCAACCGTTTTTCTGGGGTATTTTTAGGAGTACCCCGCTCCCCGAGGCATTTGAGTTTTCGCAACCTGTTATAAATCATATGTGGATTGCCACACTCTAGTTCTGTTCCGTCCGGCCCATGGAGGTTCCGGCCCATGACTTAAGTCAGCCGATCCAACCAAAGACTTAGGCGGTTGTACTTTTCCTTTTCCTATTAGGTTTTCCTTTTATCTCTTATGTACTCATCCTTATATAAAGGATAGATTGTAACCTCATTGAACAACATAATACAATACGAATTCCCCTTATTCTTCTCTCTAGTTTACAACACGTTATCAGCACGATTGTTCTAAACCCTAGCTAGAAACCGACGAACCTAAAACTCTAATCTCGCCGCCTAAAAGTTCATACAGCCTACCAAGGTTACGGCGAACTAGAAGAAGACAAGCATTCATCAATCCGATCTCTGCAAGTAAGATCTATAAACCCTAGAACATATAAACTCTGAAATCGGTAAATCCTAGTCAATCTTAAATTTGGTTAAATAATTATGAAACCCTAATATGGAAATTGCGCATAAACCCTAACCCTAATATGAATTTGATTGATATTTGTTTGATGTTTATAATGCATGATTGTTAAATATTGAATCCGAGCATGCACATAGGTTGATAGAATCCGCATGAGAAAATATTACCAACTGAAATTTGATAGCATGAGAATTGTCACCCAAACTAAAATCCGATCAGCATATATATATTTAGGTTGCATAATAACTTATCATTGATCATGTAACTCGATTTTGCTAAGTTGCTAGAAATATTTTATGATCGCATAAATCGCTTTACACCATGCATGAACATTGAAGTTTTGTGATTATTAAGAGAATATGATGAATCAATTTCAGATGTCGAACATCCAAAGTTTGGAATATGCTGCCCTCACTCTTTCGGGAGATAATTACTTACAGTGGGCGTTGGATACCAAGATAACCCTAAAGTCTAAGGGACTTGGCGATTGTATCATTGATGATAACAATGAGAATGAGAGAAATAGATACAAGGCGATTTCTATAATTCGCCATCATCTTGCTGAGGGTCTCAAGGATCAGTACTTGACTATCGAAAATCCTCTAGCACTTTGGAATGAATTAAAAACGAGATATGATCACCACAGAACGGTGATGCTTCCAAAGGCCATGTATGATTGGAGGAACTTGAGATTCCAGGACTTTAAATCCGTGGATGAATATAACTCAGCCCTGTTTAAGATCGTATCAAAACTGAAATTGTGTGGTGAGAAAATCACTGATGAGGAGATGCTTGAAAAGACATACTCCACGTTCCACACAAGTAACGTGTTGCTCCAACAGCAATATCGTGAAAAGGGTTTTGATACATATGCAAATCTGATCGCTTGTTTGTTGCTAGCTGAGCAAAACAACGAACTATTGCTGAGAAATAGTGAATTGAGACCTCCCGGATCAACCCCATTACCTGAAGCCCATGTGGCCGCTGAGAAAAAGAAAGAAACACACCACGTCCAACAAGGTTTTAATGGCCGAGATAGAGGCCGAGGCCGTGGACGTGGGAGATGGCAAGGAGGATGTGGCCGCAGCTACAGTCCATACGGCCGAGGACAAGGTAGAGGCCGTGGGTATCAACCCGAATCTAACCGAGGCCGAGGAAGAGGCCGTGGCAATTTTCCACAGCCACAAAATTCAAACAATAAATCTGGATGCCATCGATGTGGAATGGGGAACCATTGGGCAAAAAACGTGTAGAACACCCAAGTATTTATGTGATCTCTATCAAGAGAGCCTCAAGGGAAAGAATCCGGAAGCTAACTCAGTCCATCAGGACCATGACGATGATTTCGATCACGAGCAAGATGACTTAATGGAATACGAGACTTCTGATTGTCTCAAATAATAGAATGATTTCGACATTTGAGTTTTATGTTTTGATTTGTTTTTTTTCTTTATGTTTTACGGATTGCATGTTATTTCTTGGATTTATGTTTTTGAATTTATTTGATATTATTTCGATTTGAATAAGAGAATATTATTCTTAAGACATGATTATTGATTTTGAAGAATGAGTGATGACAAAGATGTGTTCGTGGTGGATAGTGGATCAAACCACACGATTCTAAGAGACAAAAGATACTTTATAAATCTCACACTCAAAAGTGCCAATATATGTACCATAGCCGGTGTGGCAAATCTAATAGAAGGATATGGTCAAGCAAATATATTATTATCTAAGGGTACACATCTAGAAATTTCTGATGCACTATACTCACCGAGCTCAAAGAGGAGCCTATTGAGTTTTAAAGACATTCGCATGAATGGTCTACATATTGAAACAAAAGGCGATAGGAATAGAGAATTCCTAATGATATATGAACTCGCCAATGACCATAAGAAAATCCTTGAAACCATACCGGCCATATCCACAGGCATTTACTGTGCTAAGATTAATATGATAGAAGCAAATGCCTCGGTAAACAAGGAGTTTTCCGAAAATTTCACTTTATGGCATAACCGGCTTGGCCATCCCGGTACAAACATGATGCAAAAATTATTGCTAAATACTTATGGGCACACATTGAAAGAAAGAAGAGTTATCCCAAAGAATCTCACGTGTGAAACATGTTCACTAGGGAAACTCATAATAAGGCCATCACCAGCAAAAGTAAACAAAGAAACTTTGAAATTTCTGGAAAGAATACAAGGTGACATCTGTGGACCAATTCACCCACCATGTGGGACATTCAAATATTTTATGGTACTTATTGATGCATCCACGAGATGGTCACACGTTTGTTTATTATCCACACGGAATTTAGCATTTGCAAGATTACTTGCACAAATAATCCGTCTAAAGGCACACTTTCCAGATTTTCCACTAAAGACTATACGTCTAGATAATGCTGGTGAATTCACGTCCCAAGCTTTTAATGATTACTGTATGTCCATGGGGGTAAGTGTTGAACATTCTGTGGCACATGTACATACACAAAACGGTCTAGCAGAATCATTTATAAAACGTATTCAGCTAATAGCTAGACCATTACTAATGAGATCAAAACTCCCGATCTCAGCTTGGGGACATGCAGTTTTACATGCAGCAGAACTGATTCGCATCAGGCCATCTAGTGAACACAAATATTCCCCATCACAATTACTAACGGGTCATGAGCCAGACATATCCCAACTCAAAACATTTGGATGTGCTGTTTACATACCAATTGCACCACCACAGAGAACAAAGATGGGACCTCAAAGGAGGATGGGGATATATGTTGGATATGATTCTCCCACAATAATTAAGTACCTCGAGCCAACCACGGGTGATATATTTAAGGCCATGTATGCGGATTGTCATTTTGACGAATGTAACTATCCAACATTAGGGGGAGATAAGAACCGGCTGGTAAAAGAAAATGCATGGAACCAAAAGGAAATTATATGGAATCAAACATCCTTAACATGGCAAGATCCTCGGACCAGAGAATGTGATATTGAAGTCCAAAAGATTACACATTTACAAAAGCTAGCTAATCAATTGCCAGATTCCTTTGCTGACCCGAAGAGAGTAACTAAGTCATATATACCAGCCGCTAATGCACCTATAAGAATCGATGTTCATGAGGGACACGATCAAGTTGCTACAGAATCTAAAACGCGTTTAAAGAGAGGTAGACCATTAGGTTCCAAAGATAAAAACCCTCGAAAATCCAAAAGAAAGGTGCATTAGATGAACCCGTGGTACCAGACATGAGTGAATCAAAGGAGCCAAACAATGATGCTCGGGACGCCGAGCCTCATGGTCCTGAAGTTCTTGACAATAATGAGATCTCAACGAATTATGTCATGTCTGGGAAACAATGGAACAGAAAAGATGTCGACATCAATGAAATATTTGCATATAATGTAGCACTTGAAATAATGGACACATCAGATTGGAATGCAAAGATTGAAAGACATTCAGTGAGGTTCAGAACAGGGGCAGTAATGCGTGTTGTACTCTTTTTCCTTATCCCGGGTTTTGTCCCATTGGGTTTTTCTCGGGAAAGATTTTAATGAGGCAACATCCAAAGCGCATTACGAGCTCTTAGAGTTGTGACATCCAAGGGGGAGTGTTATAAATCATATGTGGATTGCCACACTCTAGTTCTGTTCCGTCCGGCCCATGGAGGTTCCGGCCCATGACTTAAGTCAGCCGATCCAACCAAAGACTTAGGCGGTTGTACTTTTCCTTTTCCTATTAGGTTTTCCTTTTATCTCTTATGTACTCATCCTTATATAAAGGATATATTGTAACCTCATTGAACAACATAATACAATACGAATTCCCCTTATTCTTCTCTCTAGTTTACAACACAACCGTTTTTTTGGGTTATTTTTTGGAGTACCCCGCTCCCCGAGACATTTGAGTTTTTCGCAACCGTTTTTCTGGGGTATTTTTAGGAGTACCCCGCTCCCCGAGTCATTTGAGTTTTTCGCAACCGCTTTTCTGGGGTATTTTTAGGAGTACCCCGCTCCCTGGGGCATTTGAGTTTTCACAACCGCTTTTCTGGGGTATTTTTAGGAGTACCCCGCTCCCAGAGACATTTGAGTTTTTCGTAACCGCTTTTCTGGGGTATTTTTAGGAGTAACCCGCTCCCCGAGGTATTTGAGTTTTTCGCAACCGCTTTTCTGTAGTATTTTTAGGAGTACCCCGCTACCCGAGGAATTTGAGTTTTTCGCAAATGCTTTACTGGGGTATTTTGAGGAATACCCCGCTCCCCGAGGCATTTGAGCATTCGCAACCGTTTTTCTGGGGTATTTTTTGGAGTACCCCACTCCCCGAGGCATTTGAGTTTTTCGCAACCATTTTTCTGGGGTATTTTAAGGAGTACCCCGCTCCCCGAGGCATTTGAGTTTTTCGCAACCGCTTTTCTGGGTATTTTTAGGAGTACCCCGCTCCCCGAGGCATTTGAGTTTTCGCAACCGCTTTTTGGGGTATTTTTTGGAGTACCCCGCTCCCCCGAGGCATTTGAGTTTTTCGCAACCATTTTTTTGGGGTATTTTTTGGAGTACCCCGCTCCCCGAGGTATTTGAGTTTTTCGCAACCGCTTTTCTGGGGTATTTTTAGGAGTACCCCGCTCCCCGAGGCATTTGAGTTTTCGCAACCGCATTTCTAAGGTATTTTTTGGAGTACCCCGCTCCCCGAAGCATTTGAGTTTCTCGCAACCGCTTTACTGGGGTATTTTTTGGAGTACCCCGCTCTCCGAGGCATTTGAGTTTCTCGCAACCGCTTTTCTGGGGTATTTTTGGGAGTACCCCGCTCCCCGAGGCATTTGAGTTTCTCGCAACCGCATTTCTGGGGTATTTTTTGGAGTACCCCGCTTCCCGAGGCATTTGAGTTTCTCGCAACCGCTTTACTGGGGTATTTTTTGGAGTACCCCGCTCCCCGAGACATTTGAGTTTCTCGCAACCGCTTTTCTGGGGTATTTTTTGGAGTACCCCGCTCCCCGAGGCATTTGAGTTTTTCGCAACCGCTTTTCTGGGGAATTTTTTGGAGTACCCCACTCCCCGAGGCATTTGAGTTTCTCGCAACCGCATTTCTGGGAATTTTTTGGAGTACCCCGCTCCCCGAGGCATTTGAGTTTCTCGAAACCGCTTTAATGGGTATTTTTTGGAGTACCCCGCTCCCCGAGGCATTTGAGTTTCTCGCAACCGCTTTTCTGGGGTATTTTTTGGAGTACCCCGCTCCCCGAGGCATTTGAGTTTCTCGCAACCGTTTTTCTAGGGTATTTTTTGGAGTACCCCGCTCCCCGAGGCATTTGAGTTTCTCGCAACTGCTTTACTGGGGTATTTTTTGGAGTACGCCGCTCCCCGAGGCATTTGAGTTTCTCGCAACCGCTTTTCTTGGGTATTTTTTGGAGTACCCCGCTCCCCGAGGCATTTGAGTTTCTCGCAACCGCTTTACTGGAGTATTTTTTGGAGTACCGCGCTTCCCGAGGCATTTGAGTTTCTCGCAACCGCTTTACTGGGGTATTTTTTGGAGTACCCCGCTCCCCGAGGCATTTGAGTTTCTCGCAACCGCATTTCTGGGGTATTTTTTGGAGTACCCCGCTCCCCGAGGAATTTGAGTTTCTCGCAACCGCATTTCTGGGGTATTTTTTGGAGTACCCCGCTCCCCGAGGTATTTGAGTTTCTCGCAACCGCTTTACTGGGGTATTTTTTGGAGTACCCCGCTCCCCGAGGCATTTGAGTTTCTCGCAACCGCTTTTCTGGGGTATTTTTTGGAGTACCCCGCTCCTGAGGCATTTGAGTTTCTCGCAACCGCTTTACTGGGGTATATTTTGGAGTACCCCGCTCCCCGAGGCATTTGAGTTTCTCGCAACCGCTTTACTGGGGTATATTTTGGAGTACCCCGCTCCCCGAGGCATTTGAGTTTCTGGCAACCGCTTTTCTGGGGTATTTTTTGGAGTACCCCGCTCCCCGAGGCATTTGAGTTTCTCGCAACCGCAGTTCTGGGGTATTTTTTGGAGTACCCCGCTCCCCGAGGCATTTGAGTTTCTCGCAACCGCTTTACTGGGGTATTTTTTGGAGTACCCGCTCCCCGAGGCATTTGAGTTTCTCGCAACCGCTTTTCTGGGATATTTTTTGGAGTACCCCGCTCCCCGAGGCATTTGAGTTTCTCGAAACCGCTTTTCTGGGGTATTATTTGGAGTACCCCGCTCCCTGAGGCATTTGAGTTTCTGGCAACCGCTTTTCTGGGGTATTTTTTGGAGTACCCCGCTCCCCGAGGCAGTTGAGTTTCTCGCAACCGCATTTCTGGGGTATTTTTTGGAGTAACCCCGCTCCCCGAGGCATTTGAGTTTCTCGCAACCGCTTTTCTTGGGTATATTTTGGAGTAACCCCGCTCCCCGAAGCATTTGAGTTTCTCGCAACCGCATTTCTGGGGTATATTTTGGAGTACCCCGCTCCCCGAGGCATTTGAGTTTCTCGCAACCGCATTTCTGGGGTATTTTTTGGAGTACCCCGCTCCCCGAGGCATTTGAGTTTCTCGCAACCGCTTTACTGGGTATTTTTTGGAGTACCCCGCTCCCCGAGGCATTTGAGTTTCTCGCAACCGCTTTACTGGGGTATTTTTTGGAGTACCCCGCTCCCCGAGGCATTTGAGTTTCTCGCAACCGCTTTACCGGGGTATTTTTTGGAGTACCCCGCTCCCCGAGGCATTTGAGTTTCTCGCAACCGCTTTACTTGGGTATTTTTTGGAGTACCCCGCTCCCCGAGGCATTTGAGTTTCTCGCAACCGCTTTACTGGGGTATTTTTTGGAGTACCCGGCTCCCCGAGGCATTTGAGTTTCTCGCAACCGCTTTACTGGGGTCTTTTTTGGAGTACCCCGCTCCCCGAGGCATTTGAGTTTCTCGCAACCGCATTTCTGGGATATATTTTGGAGTACCCCGCTCCCCGAGGCATTTGAGTTTCTCGCAACCGCATTTCTGGTGTATTTTTTGGAGTACCCCGCTCTCCGAGGCATTTGAGTTTCTCGCAACCGCTTAACTGGGGTATTTTTTGGAGTACCCCGCTCCCCGAAGCATTTGAGTTTCTCGCAACCGCTTTACTTGGGTATTTTTTGGAGTACCCCGCTCCCCGAGGCATTTGAGTTTCTCGCAACCGCTTTACTGGGGTATTTTTTGGAGTACCCCGCTCCCCGAGGCATTTGAGTTTCTCGCAACCGCTTTACTGGGGTATTTTTTGGAGTACCCCGCTCCCCGAGGCATTTGAGTTTCTCGAAACCGCATTTCTGGGGTATTTTTTGGAGTACCCCGCTCCCCGAGGCATTTGAGTTTCTCGCAACCGCATTTCTGGGGTATTTTTTGGAGTACCCCGCTCCCCGAGGCATTTGAGTTTCTCGCAACCGCTTTTCTGGGGTATTTTTTGGAGTACCCCGCTCCCCGAGGCATTTGAGTTTCTCGCAACCGCATTTCTGGGGTATTTTTTGGAGTACCCTGCTCCCCGAGGCATTTGAGTTTCTCGCAACCACTTTATTGGGGTATATTTTGGAGTACCCCGCTCCCCGAGGCATTTGAGTTTCTCGCAACCGCATTTCTGGAGTATTTTTTGGAGTACCCGCTCCCCGAGGCATTTGAGTTTTTCGCAACCGCATTTCTGGGGTATTTTTTGGAGTACCCTGCTCCCCGAGGCATTTGAGTTTCTCGCAACCACTTTACTGGGGTATATTTTGGAGTACCCCGCTCCCCGAGGCATTTGAGTTTCTCGCAACCGCTTTTCTGGAGTATTTTTTGGAGTACTCCGCTCCCCGAGGCATTTGAGTTTCTCGCAACCGCTTTTCTGGGGTATATTTTGGAGTACCCAGCTCCCCGAGGCATTTGAGTTTCTCGCAACCTCTTTTCTGGAGTATTTTTTGGAGTACTCCGCTCCCCGAGGCATTTGAGTTTTTCGCAACCGCATTTCTGGAGTATTTTTTGGAGTACCCCCGCTCCCCGAGGCATTTGAGTTTCTCGCAACCGCTTTTCTGGAGTATTTTTTGGAGTACCCCGCTCCCCGAGGCATTTGTGTTTCTCGCAACCGTTTTTCTGGGGTATTTTTTGGAGTACCCCCCTCCCCGAGGCATTTGAGTTTCTCGCAACCGCTTTACAAGGGTATTTTTTGGAGTACCCCGCTCCCCGAGGCATTTGAGTTTCTCGCAACCGCTTTACTGGGGTATATTTTGGAGTACCCCGCTCCCCGAGGCATTTGAGTTTCTGGCAACCGCTTTTCTGGGATATTTTTTGGAGTACCCCGCTCCCCGAGGCATTTGAGTTTCTCGAAACCGCTTTTCTGGGGTATTTTTTGGAGTACCCCGCGCCCTGAGGCATTTGAGTTTCTCGCAACCGATTTACTGGGGTATTTTTTGGAGTACCCGCTCCCCGAGGCATTTGAGTTTCTCGCAACCGCTTTTCTGGGGTATATTTTGGAGTACCCCGCTCCCCGAGGCATTTGAGTTTCTCGCAACCGCATTTCTGGGGTATTTTTTGGAGTACCCCGCTCCCCGAGGCATTTGAGTTTCTCGCAACCGCTTTACTTGGGTATTTTTTGGAGTACCCCGCTCCCCGAAGCATTTGAGTTTCTCGCAACCGCTTTACTTGGGTATTTTTTGGAGTACCCCGCTCCCCGAGGCATTTGAGTTTCTCGCAACTGCTTTACTGGGGTATTTTTTGGAGTACCCCGCTCCCCGAGGCATTTGAGTTTCTCGCAACCGCTTTACTTGGGTATTTTTTGGAGTACCCCGCTCCCCGAGGCATTTGAGTTTCTCGCAACCGCTTTACTTGGGTATTTTTTGGAGTACCCCGCTCCCCGAGGCATTTGAGTTTCTCGCAACCGCATTACTGGGGTATTTTTTGGAGTACCCCGCTCCCCGAGGCATTTGAGTTTCTCGCAACCGCTTTACTGGGTATTTTTTGGAGTACCCCGCTCCCCGAGGCATTTGAGTTTCTCGCAACCGCTTTTCTGGGGTATTTTTTGGAGTACCCCGCTCCCCGAGGCATTTGAGTTTCTCGCAACCGCTTTTCTGGGGTATATTTTGGAGTACCCCGCTCCCCGAGGCATTTGAGTTTCTCGCAACCGCTTTACTGGGGTATTTTTTGGAGTACCCCGCTCCCTGAGGCATTTGAGTTTCTCGCAACCGCATTTCTGGGGTATATTTTGGAGTACCCCGCTCCCCGAGGCATTTGAGTTTCTCGCAACCGCACTTCTGGGGTATTTTTTGGAGTATCCCGCTCCCCGAGGCATTTGAGTTTCTCGCAACCGCTTTACTTGGGTATTTTTTGGAGTACCCCGCTCCCCGAAGCATTTGAGTTTCTCGCAACCGCTTTACTTGGGTATTTTTTGGAGTACCCCGCTCCCCGAGGCATTTGAGTTTCTCGCAACTGCTTTACTGGGGTATTTTTTGGAGTACCCCGCTCCCCGAGGCATTTGAGTTTCTCGCAACCGCTTTACTTGGGTATTTTTTGGAGTACCCCGCTCCCCGAGGCATTTGAGTTTCTCGCAACCGCTTTACTGGGGTATTTTTTGGAGTACCCGGCTCCCCGAGGCATTTGAGTTTCTCGCAACCGCTTTACTGGGGTATTTTTGGAGTACCCCGCTCCCCGAGGCATTTGAGTTTCTCGCAACCGCATTTCTGGGATATATTTTGGAGTACCCCGCTCCCCGAGGCATTTGAGTTTCTCGCAACCGCATTTCTGGGGTATTTTTTGGAGTACCCCGCTCCCCGAGGCATTTGAGTTTCTCGCAACCGCTTAACTGGGGTATTTTTTGGAGTACCCCGCTCCCCGAAGCATTTGAGTTTCTCGCAACCGCTTTATTTGGGTATTTTTTGGAGTACCCCGCTCCCCGAGGCATTTGAGTTTCTCGCAACCGCTTTACTGGGGTATTTTTTGGAGTACCTCGCTCCCCGAGGCATTTGAGTTTCTCGCAACCGCTTTACAGGGGTATTTTTTGGAGTACCCCGCTCCCCGAGGCATTTGAGTTTCTCGAAACCGCATTTCTGGGGTATTTTTTGGAGTACCCCGCTCCCCGAGGCATTTGAGTTTCTCGCAACCGCATTTCTGGGGTATTTTTTGGAGTACCCCGCTCCCCGAGGCATTTGAGTTTCTCGCAACCGCTTTTCTGGGGTATTTTTTGGAGTACCCCGCTCCCCGAGGCATTTGAGTTTCTCGCAACCGCATTTCTGGGGTATTTTTTGGAGTACCCTGCTCCCCGAGGCATTTGAGTTTCTCGCAACCACTTTACTGGGGTATATTTTGGAGTACCCCGCTCCCCGAGGCATTTGAGTTTCTCGCAACCGCATTTCTGGAGTATTTTTTGGAGTACCCGCTCCCCGAGGCATTTGAGTTTTTCGCAACCGCATTTCTGGGGTATTTTTTGGAGTACCCCGCTCCCCGAGGCATTTGAGTTTCTCGCAACCACATTATTGGGGTATATTTTGGAGTGCCCCGCTCCCCGAGGCATTTGAGTTTCTCGCAACCGCTTTTCTGGAGTATTTTTTGGAGTACTCCGCTCCCCGAGGTATTTGAGTTTCTCGCAACCGCTTTTCTGGGGTATTTTTTGGAGTACCCAGCTCCCCGAGGCATTTGAGTTTCTCGCAACCTCTTTTCTGGAGTATTTTTTGGAGTACTCCGCTCCCCGAGGCATTTGAGTTTCTCGCAACCGCTTTTCTGGAGTATTTTTTGGAGTACCCCGCTCCCCGAGGCATTTGAGTTTCTCGCAACCGTTTTTCTGGGGTATTTTTTGGAGTACCCCGCTCCCCGAGGCATTTGAGTTTCTCGCAACCGCTTTACAAGGGTATTTTTTGGAGTACCCCGCTCCCCGAGGCATTTGAGTTTCTCGCAACCGCTTTACTGGGGTATATTTTGGAGTACCCCGCTCCCCGAGGCATTTGAGTTTCTGGCAACCGCTTTTCTGGGGTATTTTTTGGGGTACCCCGCTCCCCGAGGCATTTGAGTTTCTCGAAACCGCTTTTCTGGGGTATTTTTTGGAGTACCCCGCTCCCCGAGGCATTTGAGTTTCTCGCAACCGCTTTACTGGGGTATTTTTTGGAGTACCCGCTCCCCGAGGCATTTGAGTTTCTCACAACCGCTTTTCTGGGGTATTTTTTGGAGTACCACGCTCCCCGAGGCATTTGAGTTTCTCGAAACCGCTTTTCTGGGGTATTATTTGGAGTACCCCGCTCCCCGAGGCATTTGAGTTTCTCGCAACCGCTTTACTGGGGTATTTTTTGGAGTACCCGCTCCCCGAGGCATTTGAGTTTCTCGCAACTGCTTTTCTGGGGTATTTTTTGGAGAACCCCGCTCCCCGAGGCATTTGAGTTTCTCGCAACCGCTTTTCTGGGGTATTTTTTGGAGTACCCCGCTCCCCGAGACATTTGAGTTTCTCGCAACCGTATTTCTGGGGTATTTTTTGGAGTAACCCCGCTCCCCGAGGCATTTGAGTTTCTCGCAACCGCTTTTCTGGGGTATTTTTTGGAGTACCCCGCTCCCCGAGGCATTTGAGTTTCTCGCAACTGCTTTACTAGGGTATTTTTTGGAGTACCCCGCTCCCCGAGGCATTTGAGTTTATCGCAACCTCTTTACTTGGGTATTTTTTGGAGTACCCCGCTCCCCGAGGCATTTGAGTTTCTCGCAACCGCTTTACTGGGGTATTTTTTGGAGTACCCGGCTCCCCGAGGCATTTGAGTTTCTCGCAACCGCTTTACTGGGGTATTTTTTGGAGTACCCCGCTCCCCGAGGCATTTGAGTTTCTCGCAACCGCATTTCTGGGATATATTTTGGAGTACCCCGCTCCCCGAGGCATTTGAGTTTCTCGCAACCGTATTTCTGGGGTATTTTTTGGAGTACCCCGCTCCCCGAGGCATTTGAGTTTCTCGCAACCGCTTAACTGGGGTATTTTTTGGAGTACCCCGCTCCCCGAAGCATTTGAGTTTCTCGCAACCGCTTTACTTGGGTATTTTTTATAGTACCCCGCTCCCCGAGGCATTTAAGTTTCTCGCAACCGCTTTACTGGGGTATTTTTTGGAGTACCTCGCTCCCCGAGGCATTTGAGTTTCTCGCAACCGCTTTACAGGGGTATTTTTTGGAGTACCCCGCTCCCCGAGGCATTTGAGTTTCTCGAAACCGCATTTCTGGGGTATTTTTTGGAGTACCCCGCTCCCCGAGGCATTTGAGTTTCTCGCAACCGCATTTCTGGGGTATTTTTTGGAGTACCCCGCTCCCCGAGGCATTTGAGTTTCTCGCAACCGCTTTTCTGGGGTATTTTTTGGAGTACCCCCTCCCCTAGGCATTTGAGTTTCTCGCAACCGCAATTCTGGGGTATTTTTTGGAGTACCCTGCTCCCCGAGGCATTTGAGTTTCTCGCAACCACTTTACTGGGGTATATTTTGGAGTACCCCGCTCCCCGAGGCATTTGAGTTTCTCACAACCGCATTTCTGGAGTATTTTTTGGAGTACCCGCTCCCCGAGGCATTTGAGTTTTTCGCAACCGCATTTCTGGGGTATTTTTTGGAGTACCCCGCTCCCCGAGGCATTTGAGTTTCTCGCAACCACTTTACTGGGGTATATTTTGGAGTACCCCGCTCCCCGAGGCATTTGAGTTTCTCGCAACCGCTTTTCTGGAGTATTTTTTGGAGTACTCCGCTCCCCGAGGCATTTGAGTTTCTCGCAACCGATTTTCTGGAGTATTTTTTGGAGTACCCCGCTCCCCGAGGCATTTGAGTTTCTCGCAACCGTTTTTCTGGGGTATTTTTTGGAGTACCCCGCTCCCCGAGGCATTTGAGTTTCTCGCAACCGCTTTACAAGGGTATTTTTTGGAGTACCCCGCTCCCCGAGGCATTTGAGTTTCTCGCAACCGCTTTACTGGGGTATATTTTGGAGTACCCCGCTCCCCGAGGCATTTGAGTTTCTGGCAACCGCTTTTCTGGGGTATTTTTTGGAGTACCCCGCTCCCCGAGGCATTTGAGTTTCTCGAAACCGCTTTTCTGGGGTATTTTTTGGAGTACCCCGCTCCCCGAGGCATTTGAGTTTCTCGCAACCGCTTTACTGGGGTATTTTTTGGAGTACCCGCTCCCCGAGGCATTTGAGTTTCTCGCAACCGCTTTTCTGGGGTATTTTTTGGAGTACCACGCTCCCCGAGGCATTTGAGTTTCTCGAAACCGCTTTTCTGGGGTATTATTTGGAGTACCCCGCTCCCCGAGGCATTTGAGTTTCTCGCAACCGCTTTACTGGGGTATTTTTTGGAGTACCCGCTCCCCGAGGCATTTGAGTTTCTCGCAACTGCTTTTCTGGGGTATTTTTTGGAGAACCCCGCTCCCCGAGGCATTTGAGTTTCTCGCAACCGCTTTTCTGGGGTATTTTTTGGAGTACCCCGCTCCCCGAGACATTTGAGTTTCTCGCAACCATATTTCTGGGGTATTTTTTGGAGTAACCCCGCTCCCCGAGGCATTTGAGTTTCTCGCAACCGCTTTTCTGGGGTATTTTTTGGAGTACCCCGCTCCCCGAGGCATTTGAGTTTCTCGCAACTGCTTTACTAGGGTATTTTTTGGAGTACCCCGCTCCCCGAGGCATTTGAGTTTATCGCAACCTCTTTACTTGGGTATTTTTTGGAGTACCCCGCTCCCCGAGGCATTTGAGTTTCTCGCAACCGCTTTACTGGGGTATTTTTTGGAGTACCCGGCTCCCCGAGGCATTTGAGTTTCTCGCAACCGCTTTACTGGGGTATTTTTTGGAGTACCCCGCTCCCCGAGGCATTTGAGTTTCTCGCAACCGCATTTCTGGGATATATTTTGGAGTACCCCGCTCCCCGAGGCATTTGAGTTTCTCGCAACCGCATTTCTGGGGTATTTTTTGGAGTACCCCGCTCCCCGAGGCATTTGAGTTTCTCGCAACCGCTTAACTGGGGTATTTTTTGGAGTACCCCGCTCCCCGAAGCATTTGAGTTTCTCGCAACCGCTTTACTTGGGTATTTTTTGGAGTACCCCGCTCCCCGAGGCATTTGAGTTTCTCGCAACCGCTTTACTGGGGTATTTTTTGGAGTACCTCGCTCCCCGAGGCATTTGAGTTTCTCGCAACCGCTTTACAGGGGTATTTTTTGGAGTACCCCGCTCCCCGAGGCATTTGAGTTTCTCGAAACCGCATTTCTGGGGTATTTTTTGGAGTACCCCGCTCCCCGAGGCATTTGAGTTTCTCGCAACAGCATTTCTGGGGTATTTTTTGGAGTACCCCGCTCCCCGAGGCATTTGAGTTTCTCGCAACCGCTTTTCTGGGGTATTTTTTGGAGTACCCCGCTCCCCGAGGCATTTGAGTTTCTCGCAACCGCAATTCTGGGGTATTTTTTGGAGTACCCTGCTCCCCGAGGCATTTGAGTTTCTCGCAACCACTTTACTGGGGTATATTTTGGAGTACCCCGCTCCCCGAGACATTTGAGTTTCTCACAACCGCATTTCTGGAGTATTTTTTGGAGTACCCGCTCCCCGAGGCATTTGAGTTTTTCGCAACCGCATTTCTGGGGTATTTTTTGGAGTACCCCGCTCCCCGAGGCATTTGAGTTTCTCGCAACCACTTTACTGGGTTATATTTTGGAGTACCCCGCTCCCCGAGGCATTTGAGTTTCTTGCAACCGCTTTTCTGGAGTATTTTTTGGAGTACTCCGCTCCCCGAGGTATTTGAGTTTCTCGCAACCGCTTTTCTGGGGTATTTTTTGGAGTACCCAGCTCCCCGAGGCATTTGAGTTTCTCGCAACCTCTTTTCTGGAGTATTTTTTGGAGTACCCCGCTCCCCGAGGCATTTGAGTTTTTCGCAACCGCATTTCTGGAGTATTTTTTGGAGTACCCCCGCTCCCCGAGGCATTTGAGTTTCTCGCAACTGCTTTACTGGGGTATTTTGAGGAGTACCCCGCTCCCCGAGGCATTTGAGCATTCGCAACCGTTTTTCTGGGGTATTTTTTGGAGTACCCCACTCCCCGAGGCATTTGAGTTTTTCGCAACCATTTTTCTGGGGTATTTTAAGGAGTACCCCGCTCCCCGAGGCATTTGAGTTTTTCGCAACCGCTTTTCTGGGTATTTTTAGGAGTACCCCGCTCCCCGAGGCATTTGAGTTTTCGCAACCGCTTTTTTGGGGTATTTTTTGGAGTACCCCGCTCCCCCGAGGCATTTGAGTTTTTCGCAACCATTTTTTTGGGGTATTTTTTGGAGTACCCCGCTCCCCGAGGTATTTGAGTTTTTCGCAACCGCTTTTCTGGGGTATTATTAGGAGTACCCCGCTCCCCGAGGCATTTGAGTTTTCGCAACCGCATTTCTAAGGTATTTTTTGGAGTACCCCGCTCCCCGAAGCATTTGAGTTTCTCGCAACCGCTTTACTGGGGTATTTTTTGGAGTACCCCGCTCTCCGAGGCATTTGAGTTTCTCGCAACCGCTTTTCTGGGGTATTTTTGGGAGTACCCCGCTCCCCGAGGCATTTGAGTTTCTCGCAACCGCTTTACTAGGGTATTTTTTGGAGTACCCCGCTCCCCGAGGCATTTGAGTTTCTCGCAACCGCATTTCTGGGGTATTTTTTGGAGTACCCCGCTTCCCGAGGCATTTGAGTTTCTCGCAACCGCTTTACTGGGGTATTTTTTGGAGTACCCCGCTCCCCGAGACATTTGAGTTTCTCGCAACCGCTTTTCTGGGGTATTTTTTGGAGTACCCCGCTCCCCGAGGCATTTGAGTTTTTCGCAACCGCTTTTCTGGGGAATTTTTTGGAGTACCCCACTCCCCGAGGCATTTGATTTTCTCGCAACCGCATTTCTGGGAATTTTTTGGAGTACCCCGCTCCCCGAGGCATTTGAGTTTCTCGAAACCGCTTTAATGGGTATTTTTTGGAGTACCCCGCTCCCCGAGGCATTTGAGTTTCTCGCAACCGCTTTACATGGGTATTTTTTGGAGTACCCCGCTCCCTGAGGCATTTGAGTTTCTCGCAACCGCTTTTCTGGGGTATTTTTTTGAGTACCCCACTCCCCGAAGCATTTGAGTTTCTCGCAACCGCTTTTCTGGGGTATTTTTTGGAGTACCCCGCTCCCCGAGGCATTTGAGTTTGTCGCAACCGCTTTTCTGGGGTATTTTTTTGGAGTACCCCGCTCCCCGAAGCATTTGAGTTTCTCGCAACCGCTTTACTTGGGTATTTTTTGGAGTACCCCGCTCCCCGAGGCATTTGAGTTTCTCGCAACCGTTTTTCTAGGGTATTTTTTGGAGTACCCCGCTCCCCGAGGCATTTGAGTTTCTCGCAACCGTTTTTCTAGGGTATTTTTTGGAGTACCCCGCTCCCCGAGGCATTTGAGTTTCTCGCAACCGCTTTACTGGGGTATTTTTTGGAGTACGCCGCTCCCCGAGGCATTTGAGTTTCTCGCAACCGCTTTTCTTGGGTATTTTTTGGAGTACCCCGCTCCCCGAGGCATTTGAGTTTCTCGCAACCGCTTTACAGGAGTATTTTTTGGAGTACCGCGCTTCCCGAGGCATTTGAGTTTCTCGCAACCGCTTTACTGGGGTATTTTTTGGAGTACCCCGCTCCCCGAGGCATTTGAGTTTCTCGCAACCGCATTTCTGGGGTATTTTTTGGAGTACCCCGCTCCCCGAGGAATTTGAGTTTCTCGCAACCGCATTTCTGGGGTATTTTTTGGAGTACCCCGCTCCCCGAGGTATTTGAGTTTCTCGCAACCGCTTTACTGGGGTATTTTTTGGAGTACCCCGCTCCCCGAGGCATTTGAGTTTCTCGCAACCGCTTTTCTGGGGTATTTTTTGGAGTACCCCGCTCCTGAGGCATTTGAGTTTCTCGCAACCGCTTTACTGGGGTATATTTTGGAGTACCCCGCTCCCCGAGGCATTTGAGTTTCTCGCAACCGCTTTACTGGGGTATATTTTGGAGTACCCCGCTCCCCGAGGCATTTGAGTTTCTGGCAACCGCTTTTCTGGGGTATTTTTTGGAGTACCCCGCTCCCCGAGGAATTTGAGTTTCTCGCAACCGCAGTTCTGGGGTATTTTTTGGAGTACCCCGCTCCCTGAGGCATTTGAGTTTCTCGCAACCGCTTTACTGGGGTATTTTTTGGAGTACCCGCTCCCCGAGGCATTTGAGTTTCTCGCAACCGCTTTTCTGGGATATTTTTTGGAGTACCCCGCTCCCCGAGGCATTTGAGTTTCTCGAAACCGCTTTTCTAGGGTATTATTTGGAGTACCCCGCTCCCTGAGGCATTTGAGTTTCTGGCAACCGCTTTTCTGGGGTATTTTTTGGAGTACCCCGCTCCCCGAGGCATTTGAGTTTCTCGCAACCGCATTTCTGGGGTATTTTTTGGAGTAACCCCGCTCCCCGAGGCATTTGAGTTTCTCGCAACCGCATTTCTGGGGTATATTTTGGAGTACCCCGCTCCCCGAGGCATTTGAGTTTCTCGCAACCGCATTTCTGGGGTATTTTTTGGAGTACCCCGCTCCCCGAGGCATTTGAGTTTCTCGCAACCGCTTTACTGGGTATTTTTTGGAGTACCCCGCTCCCCGAGGCATTTGAGTTTCTCGCAACCGCTTTACTGGGGTATTTTTTGGAGTACCCCGCTCCCCGAGGCATTTGAGTTTCTCGCAACCGCTTTACCGGGGTATTTTTTGGAGTACCCCGCTCCCCGAGGCATTTGAGTTTCTCGCAACCGCTTTACTTGGGTATTTTTTGGAGTACCCCGCTCCCCGAGGCATTTGAGTTTCTCGCAACCGCTTTACTGGGGTATTTTTTGGAGTACCCGGCTCCCCGAGGCATTTGAGTTTCTCGCAACCGCTTTACTGGGGTATTTTTTGGAGTACCCCGCTCCCCGAGGCATTTGAGTTTCTCGCAACCGCATTTCTGGGATATATTTTGGAGTACCCCGCTCCCCGAGGCATTTGAGTTTCTCGCAACCGCATTTCAGGGGTATTTTTTGGAGTACCCCGCTCTCCGAGGCATTTGAGTTTCTCGCAACCGCTTAACTGGGGTATTTTTTGGAGTACCCCGCTCCCCGAAGCATTTGAGTTTCTCGCAACCGCTTTACTTGGGTATTTTTTGGAGTACCCCGCTCCCCGAGGCATTTGAGTTTCTCGCAACCGCTTTACTGGGGTATTTTTTGGAGTACCCCGCTCCCCGAGGCATTTGAGTTTCTCGCAACCGCTTTACTGGGGTATTTTTGGAGTACCCCGCTCCCCGAGGCATTTGAGTTTCTCGAAACCGCATTTCTGGGGTATTTTTTGGAGTACCCCGCTCCCCGAGGCATTTGAGTTTCTCGCAACCGCATTTCTGGGGTATTTTTTGGAGTACCCCGCTCCCCGAGGCATTTGAGTTTCTCGCAACCGCTTTTCTGGGGTATTTTTTGGAGTACCCCGCTCCCCGAGGCATTTGAGTTTCTCGCAACCGCATTTCTGGGGTATTTTTTGGAGTACCCTGCTCCCCGAGGCATTTGAGTTTCTCGCAACCACTTTATTGGGGTATATTTTGGAGTACCCCGCTCCCCGAGGCATTTGAGTTTCTCGCAACCGCATTTCTGGAGTATTTTTTGGAGTACCCGCTCCCCGAGGCAATTGAGTTTTTCGCAACCGCATTTCTGGGGTATTTTTTGGAGTACCCTGCTCCCCGAGGCATTTGAGTTTCTCGCAACCACTTTACTGGGGTATATTTTGGAGTACCCCGCTCCCCGAGGCATTTGAGTTTCTCGCAACCGCTTTTCTGGAGTATTTTTTGGAGTACTCCGCTCCCCGAGGCATTTGAGTTTCTCGCAACCGCTTTTCTGGGGTATATTTTGGAGTACCCAGCTCCCCGAGGCATTTGAGTTTCTCGCAACCTCTTTTCTGGAGTATTTTTTGGAGTACTCCGCTCCCCGAGGCATTTGAGTTTTTCGCAACCGCATTTCTGGAGTATTTTTTGGAGTACCCCCGCTCCCCGAGGCATTTGAGTTTCTCGCAACCGCTTTTCTGGAGTATTTTTTGGAGTACCCCGCTCCCCGAGGCATTTGTGTTTCTCGCAACCGTTTTTCTGGGGTATTTTTTGGAGTACCCCGCTCCCCGAGGCATTTGAGTTTCTCGCAACCGCTTTACAAGGGTATTTTTTGGAGTACCCCGCTCCCCGAGGCATTTGAGTTTCTCGCAACCGCTTTACTGGGGTATATTTTGGAGTACCCCGCTCCCCGAGGCATTTGAGTTTCTGGCAACCGCTTTTCTGGGATATTTTTTGGAGTACCCCGCTCCCCGAGGCATTTGAGTTTCTCGAAACCGCTTTTCTGGGGTATTTTTTGGAGTACCCCGCGCTCCGAGGCATTTGAGTTTCTCGCAACCGCTTTACTGGGGTATTTTTTGGAGTACCCGCTCCCCGAGGCATTTGAGTTTCTCGCAACCGCTTTTCTGGGGTATATTTTGGAGTACCCCGCTCCCCGAGGCATTTGAGTTTCTCGCAACCGCATTTCTGGGGTATTTTTTGGAGTACCCCGCTCCCCGAGGCATTTGAGTTTCTCGCAACCGCTTTACTTGGGTATTTTTTGGAGTACCCCGCTCCCCGAAGCATTTGAGTTTCTCGCAACCGCTTTACTTGGGTATTTTTTGGAGTACCCCGCTCCCCGAGGCATTTGAGTTTCTCGCAACTGCTTTACTGGGGTATTTTTTGGAGTACCCCGCTCCCCGAGGCATTTGAGTTTCTCGCAACCGCTTTACTTGGGTATTTTTTGGAGTACCCCGCTCCCCGAGGCATTTGAGTTTCTCGCAACCGCTTTACTTGGGTATTTTTTGGAGTACCCCGCTCCCCGAGGCATTTGAGTTTCTCGCAACCGCATTACTGGGGTATTTTTTGGAGTACCCTGCTCCCCGAGGCATTTGAGTTTCTCGCAACCGCTTTACTGGGTATTTTTTGGAGTACCCCGCTCCCCGAGGCATTTGAGTTTCTCGCAACCGCTTTTCTGGGGTATTTTTTGGAGTACCCCGCTCCCCGAGGCATTTGAGTTTCTCGCAACCGCTCTTCTGGGGTATATTTTGGAGTACCCCGCTCCCCGAGGCATTTGAGTTTCTCGCAACCGCTTTACTGGGGTATTTTTTGGAGTACCCCGTTCCCTGAGGCATTTGAGTTTCTCGCAACCGCATTTCTGGGGTATATTTTGGAGTACCCCGCTCCCCGAGGCATTTGAGTTTCTCGCAACCGCATTTCTGGGGTATTTTTTGGAGTATCCCGCTCCCCGAGGCATTTGAGTTTCTCGCAACCGCTTTACTTGGGTATTTTTTGGAGTACCCCGCTCCCCGAAGCATTTGAGTTTCTCGCAACCGCTTTACTTGGGTATTTTTTGGAGTACCCCGCTCCCCGAGGCATTTGAGTTTCTCGCAACTGCTTTACTGGGGTATTTTTTGGAGTACCCCGCTCCCCGAGGCATTTGAGTTTCTCGCAACCGCTTTACTTGGGTATTTTTTGGAGTACCCCGCTCCCCGAGGCATTTGAGTTTCTCGCAACCGCTTTACTGGGGTATTTTTTGGAGTACCCGGCTCCCCGAGGCATTTGAGTTTCTCGCAACCGCTTTACTGGGGTATTTTTGGAGTACCCCGCTCCCCGAGGCATTTGAGTTTCTCGCAACCGCATTTCTGGGATATATTTTGGAGTACCCCGCTCCCCGAGGCATTTGAGTTTCTCGCAACCGCATTTCTGGGGTATTTTTTGGAGTACCCCGCTCCCCGAGGCATTTGAGTTTCTCGCAACCGCTTAACTGGGGTATTTTTTGGAGTACCCCGCTCCCCGAAGCATTTGAGTTTCTCGCAACCGCTTTATTTGGGTATTTTTTGGAGTACCCCGCTCCCCGAGGCATTTGAGTTTCTCGCAACCGCTTTACTGGGGTATTTTTTGGAGTACCTCGCTCCCCGAGGCATTTGAGTTTCTCGCAACCTCTTTACAGGGGTATTTTTTGGAGTACCCCGCTCCCCGAGGCATTTGAGTTTCTCGAAACCGCATTTCTGGGGTATTTTTTGGAGTACCCCGCTCCCCGAGGCATTTGAGTTTCTCGCAACCGCATTTCTGGGGTATTTTTTGGAGTACCCCGCTCCCCGAGGCATTTGAGTTTCTCGCAACCGCTTTTCTGGGGTATTTTTTGGAGTACCCCGCTCCCCGAGGCATTTGAGTTTCTCGCAACCGCATTTCTGGGGTATTTTTTGGAGTACCCTGCTCCCCGAGGCATTTGAGTTTCTCGCAACCACTTTACTGGGGTATATTTTGGAGTACCCCGCTCCCCGAGGCATTTGAGTTTCTCGCAACCGCATTTCTGGAGTATTTTTTGGAGTACCCGCTCCCCGAGGCATTTGAGTTTTTCGCAACCGCATTTCTGGGGTATTTTTTGGAGTACCCCGCTCCCCGAGGCATTTGAGTTTCTCGCAACCACTTTATTGGGGTATATTTTGGAGTATCCCGCTCCCCGAGGCATTTGAGTTTCTCGCAACCGCTTTTCTGGAGTATTTTTTGGAGTACTCCGCTCCCCGAGGTATTTGAGTTTCTCGCAACCGCTTTTCTGGGGTATTTTTTGGAGTACCCAGCTCCCCGAGGCATTTGAGTTTCTCGCAACCTCTTTTCTGGAGTATTTTTTGGAGTACTCCGCTCCCCGAGGCATTTGAGTTTCTCGCAACCGCTTTTCTGGAGTATTTTTTGGAGTACCCCGCTCCCCGAGGCATTTGAGTTTCTCGCAACCGTTTTTCTGGGGTATTTTTTGGAGTACCCCGCTCCCCGAGGCATTTGAGTTTCTCGCAACCGCTTTACAAGGGTATTTTTTGGAGTACCCCGCTCCCCGAGGCATTTGAGTTTCTCGCAACCGTATTTCTGGGGTATTTTTTGGAGTACCCCGCTCCCCGAGGCATTTGAGTTTCTCGCAACCGCTTAACTGGGGTATTTTTTGGAGTACCCCGCTCCCCGAAGCATTTGAGTTTCTCGCAACCGCTTTATTTGGGTATTTTTTGGAGTACCCCGCTCCCCGAGGCATTTGAGTTTCTCGCAACCGCTTTACTGGGGTATTTTTTGGAGTACCTCGCTCCCCGAGGCATTTGAGTTTCTCGCAACCGCTTTACAGGGGTATTTTTTGGAGTACCCCGCTCCCCGAGGCATTTGAGTTTCTCGAAACCGCATTTCTGGGGTATTTTTTGGAGTACCCCGCTCCCCGAGGCATTTGAGTTTCTCGCAACCGCATTTCTGGGGTATTTTTTGGAGTACCCCGCTCCCCGAGGCATTTGAGTTTCTCGCAACCGCTTTTCTGGGGTATTTTTTGGAGTACCCCGCTCCCCGAGGCATTTGAGTTTCTCGCAACCGCATTTCTGGGGTATTTTTTGGAGTACCCTGCTCCCCGAGGCATTTGAGTTTCTCGCAACCACTTTACTGGGGTATATTTTGGAGTACCCCGCTCCCCGAGGCATTTGAGTTTCTCGCAACCGCATTTCTGGAGTATTTTTTGGAGTACCCGCTCCCCGAGGCATTTGAGTTTTTCGCAACCGCATTTCTGGGGTATTTTTTGGAGTACCCCGCTCCCCGAGGCATTTGAGTTTCTCGCAACCACTTTATTGGGGTATATTTTGGAGTATCCCGCTCCCCGAGGCATTTGAGTTTCTCGCAACCGCTTTTCTGGAGTATTTTTTGGAGTACTCCGCTAACCGAGGTATTTGAGTTTCTCGCAACCGCTTTTCTGGGGTATTTTTTGGAGTACCCAGCTCCCCGAGGCATTTGAGTTTCTCGCAACCTCTTTTCTGGAGTATTTTTTGGAGTACTCCGCTCCCCGAGGCATTTGAGTTTCTCGCAACCGCTTTTCTGGAGTATTTTTTGGAGTACCCCGCTCCCCGAGGCATTTGAGTTTCTCGCAACCGTTTTTCTGGGGTATTTTTTGGAGTACCCCGCTCCCCGAGGCATTTGAGTTTCTCGCAACCGCTTTACAAGGGTATTTTTTGGAGTACCCCGCTCCCCGAGGCATTTGAGTTTCTCGCAACCGCTTTACTGGGGTATATTTTGGAGTACCCCGCTCCCCGAGGCATTTGAGTTTCTGGCAACCGCTTTTCTGGGGTATTTTTTGGAGTACCCCGCTCCCCGAGGCATTTGAGTTTCTCGCAACCACTTTTCTGGGGTATTTTTTGGAGTACCCCGCTCCCCGAGGCATTTGAGTTTCTCGCAACCGCTTTACTGGGGTATTTTTTGGAGTACCCGCTCCCCGAGGCATTTGAGTTTCTCGCAACCGCTTTTCTGGGGTATTTTTTGGAGTACCACGCTCCCCGAGGCATTTGAGTTTCTCGAAACCGCTTTTCTGGGGTATTATTTGGAGTACCCCGCTCCCCGAGGCATTTGAGTTTCTCGCAACCGCTTTACTGGGGTATTTTTTGGAGTACCCGCTCCCCGAGGCATTTGAGTTTCTCGCAACTGCTTTTCTGGGGTATTTTTTATAGAACCCCGCTCCCCGAGGCATTTGAGTTTCTCGCAACCGCTTTTCTGGGGTATTTTTTGGAGTACCCCGCTCCCCGAGACATTTGAGTTTCTCGCAACCGTATTTCTGGGGTATTTTTTGGAGTAACCCCGCTCCCCGAGGCATTTGAGTTTCTCGCAACCGCTTTTCTGGGGTATTTTTTGGAGTACCCCGCTCCCCGAGGCATTTGAGTTTCTCGCAACTGCTTTACTAGGGTATTTTTTGGAGTACCCCGCTCCCCGAGGCATTTGAGTTTATCGCAACCTCTTTACTTGGGTATTTTTTAGAGTACCCCGCTCCCCGAGGCATTTGAGTTTCTCGCAACCGCTTTACTGGGGTATTTTTTGGAGTACCCGGCTCCCCGAGGCATTTGAGTTTCTCGCAACCGCTTTACTGGGGTATTTTTTGGAGTACCCCGCTCCCCGAGGCATTTGAGTTTCTCGCAACCGCTTTTCTGGGGTATTTTTTGGAGTACCCCGCTCCCCGAGACATTTGAGTTTCTCGCAACCGTATTTCTGGGGTATTTTTTGGAGTAACCCCGCTCCCCGAGGCATTTGAGTTTCTCGCAACCGCTTTTCTGGGGTATTTTTTGGAGTACCCCGCTCCCCGAGGCATTTGAGTTTCTCGCAACTGCTTTACTAGGGTATTTTTTGGAGTACCCCGCTCCCCGAGGCATTTGAGTTTATCGCAACCTCTTTACTTGGGTATTTTTTAGAGTACCCCGCTCCCCGAGGCATTTGAGTTTCTCGCAACCGCTTTACTGGGGTATTTTTTGGAGTACCCGCTCCCCGAGGCATTTGAGTTTCTCGCAACCGCTTTTCTGGGGTATTTTTTGGAGTACCACGCTCCCCGAGGCATTTGAGTTTCTCGAAACCGCTTTTCTGGGGTATTATTTGGAGTACCCCGCTCCCCGAGGCATTTGAGTTTCTCGCAACCGCTTTACTGGGGTATTTTTTGGAGTACCCGCTCCCCGAGGCATTTGAGTTTCTCGCAACTGCTTTTCTGGGGTATTTTTTGGAGAACCCCGCTCCCCGAGGCATTTGAGTTTCTCGCAACCGCTTTTCTGGGGTATTTTTTGGAGTACCCCGCTCCCCGAGACATTTGAGTTTCTCGCAACCGTATTTCTGGGGTATTTTTTGGAGTAACCCCGCTCCCCGAGGCATTTGAGTTTCTCGCAACCGCTTTTCTGGGGTATTTTTTGGAGTACCCCGCTCCCCGAGGCATTTGAGTTTCTCGCAACTGCTTTACTAGGGTATTTTTTGGAGTACCCCGCTCCCCGAGGCATTTGAGTTTATCGCAACCTCTTTACTTGGGTATTTTTTAGAGTACCCCGCTCCCCGAGGCATTTGAGTTTCTCGCAACCGCTTTACTGGGGTATTTTTTGGAGTACCCGGCTCCCCGAGGCATTTGAGTTTCTCGCAACCGCTTTACTGGGGTATTTTTTGGAGTACCCCGCTCCCCGAGGCATTTGAGTTTCTCGCAACCGCTTTTCTGGGGTATTTTTTGGAGTACCCCGCTCCCCGAGACATTTGAGTTTCTCGCAACCGTATTTCTGGGGTATTTTTTGGAGTAACCCCGCTCCCCGAGGCATTTGAGTTTCTCGCAACCGCTTTTCTGGGGTATTTTTTGGAGTACCCCGCTCCCCGAGGCATTTGAGTTTCTCGAAACCGCATTTCTGGGGTATTTTTTGGAGTACCCCGCTCCCCGAGGCATTTGAGTTTCTCGCAACCGCATTTCTGGGGTATTTTTTGGAGTACCCCGCTCCCCGAGGCATTTGAGTTTCTCGCAACCGCTTTTCTGGGGTATTTTTTGGAGTACCCCGCTCCCCGAGGCATTTGAGTTTCTCGCAACCGCATTTCTGGGGTATTTTTTGGAGTACCCTGCTCCCCGAGGCATTTGAGTTTCTCGCAACCACTTTACTGGGGTATATTTTGGAGTACCCCGCTCCCCGAGGCATTTGAGTTTCTCGCAACCGCATTTCTGGAGTATTTTTTGGAGTACCCGCTCCCCGAGGCATTTGAGTTTTTCGCAACCGCATTTCTGGGGTATTTTTTGGAGTACCCCGCTCCCCGAGGCATTTGAGTTTCTCGCAACCACTTTATTGGGGTATATTTTGGAGTATCCCGCTCCCCGAGGCATTTGAGTTTCTCGCAACCGCTTTTCTGGAGTATTTTTTGGAGTACTCCGCTCCCCGAGGTATTTGAGTTTCTCGCAACCGCTTTTCTGGGGTATTTTTTGGAGTACCCAGCTCCCCGAGGCATTTGAGTTTCTCGCAACCTCTTTTCTGGAGTATTTTTTGGAGTACTCCGCTCCCCGAGGCATTTGAGTTTCTCGCAACCGCTTTTCTGGAGTATTTTTTGGAGTACCCCGCTCCCCGAGGCATTTGAGTTTCTCGCAACCGTTTTTCTGGGGTATTTTTTGGAGTACCCCGCTCCCCGAGGCATTTGAGTTTCTCGCAACCGCTTTACAAGGGTATTTTTTGGAGTACCCCGCTCCCCGAGGCATTTGAGTTTCTCGCAACCGCTTTACTGGGGTATATTTTGGAGTACCCCGCTCCCCGAGGCATTTGAGTTTCTGGCAACCGCTTTTCTGGGGTATTTTTTGGAGTACCCCGCTCCCCGAGGCATTTGAGTTTCTCGAAACCACTTTTCTGGGGTATTTTTTGGAGTACCCCGCTCCCCGAGGCATTTGAGTTTCTCGCAACCGCTTTACTGGGGTATTTTTTGGAGTACCCGCTCCCCGAGGCATTTGAGTTTCTCGCAACCGCTTTTCTGGGGTATTTTTTGGAGTACCACGCTCCCCGAGGCATTTGAGTTTCTCGAAACCGCTTTTCTGGGGTATTATTTGGAGTACCCCGCTCCCCGAGGCATTTGAGTTTCTCGCAACCGCTTTACTGGGGTATTTTTTGGAGTACCCGCTCCCCGAGGCATTTGAGTTTCTCGCAACTGCTTTTCTGGGGTATTTTTTATAGAACCCTGCTCCCCGAGGCATTTGAGTTTCTCGCAACCGCTTTTCTGGGGTATTTTTTGGAGTACCCCGCTCCCCGAGACATTTGAGTTTCTCGCAACCGTATTTCTGGGGTATTTTTTGGAGTAACCCCGCTCCCCGAGGCATTTGAGTTTCTCGCAACCGCTTTTCTGGGGTATTTTTTGGAGTACCCCGCTCCCCGAGGCATTTGAGTTTCTCGCAACTGCTTTACTAGGGTATTTTTTGGAGTACCCCGCTCCCCGAGGCATTTGAGTTTATCGCAACCTCTTTACTTGGGTATTTTTTAGAGTACCCCGCTCCCCGAGGCATTTGAGTTTCTCGCAACCGCTTTACTGGGGTATTTTTTGGAGTACCCGGCTCCCCGAGGCATTTGAGTTTCTCGCAACCGCTTTACTGGGGTATTTTTTGGAGTACCCCGCTCCCCGAGGCATTTGAGTTTCTCGCAACCGCTTTTCTGGGGTATTTTTTGGAGTACCCCGCTCCCCGAGACATTTGAGTTTCTCGCAACCGTATTTCTGGGGTATTTTTTGGAGTAACCCCGCTCCCCGAGGCATTTGAGTTTCTCGCAACCGCTTTTCTGGGGTATTTTTTGGAGTACCCCGCTCCCCGAGGCATTTGAGTTTCTCGCAACTGCTTTACTAGGGTATTTTTTGGAGTACCCCGCTCCCCGAGGCATTTGAGTTTATCGCAACCTCTTTACTTGGGTATTTTTTAGAGTACCCCGCTCCCCGAGGCATTTGAGTTTCTCGCAACCGCTTTACTGGGGTATTTTTTGGAGTACCCGCTCCCCGAGGCATTTGAGTTTCTCGCAACCGCTTTTCTGGGGTATTTTTTGGAGTACCACGCTCCCCGAGGCATTTGAGTTTCTCGAAACCGCTTTTCTGGGGTATTATTTGGAGTACCCCGCTCCCCGAGGCATTTGAGTTTCTCGCAACCGCTTTACTGGGGTATTTTTTGGAGTACCCGCTCCCCGAGGCATTTGAGTTTCTCGCAACTGCTTTTCTGGGGTATTTTTTGGAGAACCCCGCTCCCCGAGGCATTTGAGTTTCTCGCAACCGCTTTTCTGGGGTATTTTTTGGAGTACCCCGCTCCCCGAGACATTTGAGTTTCTCGCAACCGTATTTCTGGGGTATTTTTTGGAGTAACCCCGCTCCCCGAGGCATTTGAGTTTCTCGCAACCGCTTTTCTGGGGTATTTTTTGGAGTACCCCGCTCCCCGAGGCATTTGAGTTTCTCGCAACTGCTTTACTAGGGTATTTTTTGGAGTACCCCGCTCCCCGAGGCATTTGAGTTTATCGCAACCTCTTTACTTGGGTATTTTTTAGAGTACCCCGCTCCCCGAGGCATTTGAGTTTCTCGCAACCGCTTTACTGGGGTATTTTTTGGAGTACCCGGCTCCCCGAGGCATTTGAGTTTCTCGCAACCGCTTTACTGGGGTATTTTTTGGAGTACCCCGCTCCCCGAGGCATTTGAGTTTCTCGCAACCGCTTTTCTGGGGTATTTTTTGGAGTACCCCGCTCCCCGAGACATTTGAGTTTCTCGCAACCGTATTTCTGGGGTATTTTTTGGAGTAACCCCGCTCCCCGAGGCATTTGAGTTTCTCGCAACCGCTTTTCTGGGGTATTTTTTGGAGTACCCCGCTCCCCGAGGCATTTGAGTTTCTCGCAACTGCTTTACTAGGGTATTTTTTGGAGTACCCCGCTCCCCGAGGCATTTGAGTTTATCGCAACCTCTTTACTTGGGTATTTTTTGGAGTACCCCGCTCCCCGAGGCATTTGAGTTTCTCGCAACCGCTTTACTGGGGTATTTTTTGGAGTACCCGGCTCCCCGAGGCATTTGAGTTTCTCGCAACCGCTTTACTGGGGTATTTTTTGGAGTACCCCGCACCCCGAGGCATTTGAGTTTCTCGCAACCGTATTTCTGGGATATATTTTGGAGTACCCCGCTCCCCGAGGCATTTGAGTTTCTCGCAACCGCATTTCTGGGGTATTTTTTGGAGTACCCCGCTCCCCGAGGCATTTGAGTTTCTCGCAACCGCTTAACTGGGGTATTTTTTGGAGTACCCCGCTCCCCGAAGCATTTGAGTTTCTCGCAACCGCTTTACTTGGGTATTTTTTGGAGTACCCCGCTCCATGAGGCATTTGAGTTTCTCGCAACCGCTTTACTGGGGTATTTTTTGGAGTACCTCGCTCCCCGAGGCATTTGAGTTTCTCGCAACCGCTTTACAGGGGTATTTTTTGGAGTACCCCGCTCCCCGAGGCATTTGAGTTTCTCGAAACCGCATTTCTGGGGTATTTTTTGGAGTACCCCGCTCCCCGAGGCATTTGAGTTTCTCGCAACCGCTTTACTGGGGTATTTTTTGGAGTACCCGGCTCCCCGAGGCATTTGAGTTTCTCGCAACCGCTTTACTGGGGTATTTTTTGGAGTACCCCGCACCCCGAGGCATTTGAGTTTCTCGCAACCGTATTTCTGGGATATATTTTGGAGTACCCCGCTCCCCGAGGCATTTGAGTTTCTCGCAACCGCATTTCTGGGGTATTTTTTGGAGTACCCCGCTCTCCGAGGCATTTGAGTTTCTCGCAACCGCTTAACTGGGGTATTTTTTGGAGTACCCCGCTCCCCGAAGCATTTGAGTTTCTCGCAACCGCTTTACTTGGGTATTTTTTGGAGTACCCCGCTCCCTGAGGCATTTGAGTTTCTCGCAACCGCTTTACTGGGGTATTTTTTTGAGTACCCCGCTCCCCGAGGCATTTGAGTTTCTCGCAACCGCTTTACTGGGGTATTTTTGGAGTACCCCGCTCCCCGAGGCATTTGAGTTTCTCGAAACCGCATTTCTGGGGTATTTTTTGGAGTACCCCGCTCCCCGAGGCATTTGAGTTTCTCGCAACCGCATTTCTGGGGTATTTTTTGGAGTACCCCGCTCCCCGAGGCATTTGAGTTTCTCGCAACCGCTTTTCTGGGGTATTTTTTGGAGTACCCCGCTCCCCGAGGCATTTGAGTTTCTCGCAACCGCATTTCTGGGGTATTTTTTGGAGTACCCTGCTCCCCGAGGCATTTGAGTTTCTCGCAACCACTTTATTGGGGTATATTTTGGAGTACCCCGCTCCCCGAGGCATTTGAGTTTCTCGCAACCGCATTTCTGGAGTATTTTTTGGAGTACCCGCTCCCCGAGGCAATTGAGTTTTTCGCAACCGCATTTCTGGGGTATTTTTTGGAGTACCCTGCTCCCCGAGGCATTTGAGTTTCTCGCAACCACTTTACTGGGGTATATTTTGGAGTACCCCGCTCCCCG
Source organism: Barbarea vulgaris (assembly GCA_963667165.1). Lineage (NCBI taxonomy): Eukaryota > Viridiplantae > Streptophyta > Magnoliopsida > Brassicales > Brassicaceae > Barbarea > Barbarea vulgaris. The sequence goes on from OY763890.1 coordinate 15,831,947, forward strand.
AGGCATTTGAGTTTCTCGCAACCGCTTTTCTGGAGTATTTTTTGGAGTACTCCGCTCCCCGAGGCATTTGAGTTTCTCGCAACCGCTTTTCTGGGGTATATTTTGGAGTACCCAGCTCCCCGAGGCATTTGAGTTTCTCGCAACCTCTTTTCTGGAGTATTTTTTGGAGTACTCCGCTCCCCGAGGCATTTGAGTTTTTCGCAACCGCATTTCTGGAGTATTTTTTGGAGTACCCCCGCTCCCCGAGGCATTTGAGTTTCTCGCAACCGCTTTTCTGGAGTATTTTTTGGAGTACCCCGCTCCCCGAGGCATTTGTGTTTCTCGCAACCGTTTTTCTGGGGTATTTTTTGGAGTACCCCGCTCCCCGAGGCATTTGAGTTTCTCGCAACCGCTTTACAAGGGTATTTTTTGGAGTACCCCGCTCCCCGAGGCATTTGAGTTTCTCGCAACCGCTTTACTGGGGTATATTTTGGAGTACCCCGCTCCCCGAGGCATTTGAGTTTCTGGCAACCGCTTTTCTGGGATATTTTTTGGAGTACCCCGCTCCCCGAGGCATTTGAGTTTCTCGAAACCGCTTTTCTGGGGTATTTTTTGGAGTACCCCGCGCTCCGAGGCATTTGAGTTTCTCGCAACCGCTTTACTGGGGTATTTTTTGGAGTACCCGCTCCCCGAGGCATTTGAGTTTCTCGCAACCGCTTTTCTGGGGTATATTTTGGAGTACCCCGCTCCCCGAGGCATTTGAGTTTCTCGCAACCGCATTTCTGGGGTATTTTTTGGAGTACCCCGCTCCCCGAGGCATTTGAGTTTCTCGCAACCGCTTTACTTGGGTATTTTTTGGAGTACCCCGCTCCCCGAAGCATTTGAGTTTCTCGCAACCGCTTTACTTGGGTATTTTTTGGAGTACCCCGCTCCCCGAGGCATTTGAGTTTCTCGCAACTGCTTTACTGGGGTATTTTTTGGAGTACCCCGCTCCCCGAGGCATTTGAGTTTCTCGCAACCGCTTTACTTGGGTATTTTTTGGAGTACCCCGCTCCCCGAGGCATTTGAGTTTCTCGCAACCGCTTTACTTGGGTATTTTTTGGAGTACCCCGCTCCCCGAGGCATTTGAGTTTCTCGCAACCGCATTACTGGGGTATTTTTTGGAGTACCCCGCTCCCCGAGGCATTTGAGTTTCTCGCAACCGCTTTACTGGGTATTTTTTGGAGTACCCCGCTCCCCGAGGCATTTGAGTTTCTCGCAACCGCTTTTCTGGGGTATTTTTTGGAGTACCCCGCTCCCCGAGGCATTTGAGTTTCTCGCAACCGCTTTTCTGGGGTATATTTTGGAGTACCCCGCTCCCCGAGGCATTTGAGTTTCTCGCAACCGCTTTACTGGGGTATTTTTTGGAGTACCCCGTTCCCTGAGGCATTTGAGTTTCTCGCAACCGCATTTCTGGGGTATATTTTGGAGTACCCCGCTCCCCGAGGCATTTGAGTTTCTCGCAACCGCATTTCTGGGGTATTTTTTGGAGTATCCCGCTCCCCGAGGCATTTGAGTTTCTCGCAACCGCTTTACTTGGGTATTTTTTGGAGTACCCCGCTCCCCGAAGCATTTGAGTTTCTCGCAACCGCTTTACTTGGGTATTTTTTGGAGTACCCCGCTCCCCGAGGCATTTGAGTTTCTCGCAACTGCTTTACTGGGGTATTTTTTGGAGTACCCCGCTCCCCGAGGCATTTGAGTTTCTCGCAACCGCTTTACTTGGGTATTTTTTGGAGTACCCCGCTCCCCGAGGCATTTGAGTTTCTCGCAACCGCTTTACTGGGGTATTTTTTGGAGTACCCGGCTCCCCGAGGCATTTGAGTTTCTCGCAACCGCTTTACTGGGGTATTTTTGGAGTACCCCGCTCCCCGAGGCATTTGAGTTTCTCGCAACCGCATTTCTGGGATATATTTTGGAGTACCCCGCTCCCCGAGGCATTTGAGTTTCTCGCAACCGCATTTCTGGGGTATTTTTTGGAGTACCCCGCTCCCCGAGGCATTTGAGTTTCTCGCAACCGCTTAACTGGGGTATTTTTTGGAGTACCCCGCTCCCCGAAGCATTTGAGTTTCTCGCAACCGCTTTATTTGGGTATTTTTTGGAGTACACCGCTCCCCGAGGCATTTGAGTTTCTCGCAACCGCTTTACTGGGGTATTTTTTGGAGTACCTCGCTCCCCGAGGCATTTGAGTTTCTCGCAACCGCTTTACAGGGGTATTTTTTGGAGTACCCCGCTCCCCGAGGCATTTGAGTTTCTCGAAACCGCATTTCTGGGGTATTTTTTGGAGTACCCCGCTCCCCGAGGCATTTGAGTTTCTCGCAACCGCATTTCTGGGGTATTTTTTGGAGTACCCCGCTCCCCGAGGCATTTGAGTTTCTCGCAACCGCTTTTCTGGGGTATTTTTTGGAGTACCCCGCTCCCGAGGCATTTGAGTTTCTCGCAACCGCATTTCTGGGGTATTTTTTGGAGTACCCTGCTCCCCGAGGCATTTGAGTTTCTCGCAACCACTTTACTGGGGTATATTTTGGAGTACCCCGCTCCCCGAGGCATTTGAGTTTCTCGCAACCGCATTTCTGGAGTATTTTTTGGAGTACCCGCTCCCCGAGGCATTTGAGTTTTTCGCAACCGCATTTCTGGGGTATTTTTTGGAGTACCCCGCTCCCCGAGGCATTTGAGTTTCTCGCAATCACTTTATTGGGGTATATTTTGGAGTATCCCGCTCCCCGAGGCATTTGAGTTTCTCGCAACCGCTTTTCTGGAGTATTTTTTGGAGTACTCCGCTCCCCGAGGTATTTGAGTTTCTCGCAACCGCTTTTCTGGGGTATTTTTTGGAGTACCCAGCTCCCCGAGGCATTTGAGTTTCTCGCAACCTCTTTTCTGGAGTATTTTTTGGAGTACTCCGCTCCCCGAGGCATTTGAGTTTCTCGCAACCGCTTTTCTGGAGTATTTTTTGGAGTACCCCGCTCCCCGAGGCATTTGAGTTTCTCGCAACCGTTTTTCTGGGGTATTTTTTGGAGTACCCCGCTCCCCGAGGCATTTGAGTTTCTCGCAACCGCTTTACAAGGGTATTTTTTGGAGTACCCCGCTCCCCGAGGCATTTGAGTTTCTCGCAACCGCTTTACTGGGGTATATTTTGGAGTACCCCGCTCCCCGAGGCATTTGAGTTTCTGGCAACCGCTTTTCTGGGGTATTTTTTGGAGTACCCCGCTCCCCGAGGCATTTGAGTTTCTCGAAACCACTTTTCTGGGGTATTTTTTGGAGTACCCCGCTCCCCGAGGCATTTGAGTTTCTCGCAACCGCTTTACTGGGGTATTTTTTGGAGTACCCGCTCCCCGAGGCATTTGAGTTTCTCGCAACCGCTTTTCTGGGGTATTTTTTGGAGTACCACGCTCCCCGAGGCATTTGAGTTTCTCGAAACCGCTTTTCTGGGGTATTATTTGGAGTACCCCGCTCCCCGAGGCATTTGAGTTTCTCGCAACCGCTTTACTGGGGTATTTTTTGGAGTACCCGCTCCCCGAGGCATTTGAGTTTCTCGCAACTGCTTTTCTGGGGTATTTTTTGGAGAACCCCGCTCCCTGAGGCATTTGAGTTTCTCGCAACCGCTTTTCTGGGGTATTTTTTGGAGTACCCCGCTCCCCGAGACATTTGAGTTTCTCGCAACCGTATTTCTGGGGTATTTTTTGGAGTAACCCCGCTCCCCGAGGCATTTGAGTTTCTCGCAACCGCTTTTCTGGGGTATTTTTTGGAGTACCCCGCTCCCCGAGGCATTTGAGTTTCTCGCAACTGCTTTACTAGGGTATTTTTTGGAGTACCCCGCTCCCCGAGGCATTTGAGTTTATCGCAACCTCTTTACTTGGGTATTTTTTAGAGTACCCCGCTCCCCGAGGCATTTGAGTTTCTCGCAACCGCTTTACTGGGGTATTTTTTGGAGTACCCGGCTCCCCGAGGCATTTGAGTTTCTCGCAACCGCTTTACTGGGGTATTTTTTGGAGTACCCCGCTCCCCGAGGCATTTGAGTTTCTCGCAACCGCTTTTCTGGGGTATTTTTTGGAGTACCCCGCTCCCCGAGACATTTGAGTTTCTCGCAACCGTATTTCTGGGGTATTTTTTGGAGTAACCCCGCTCCCCGAGGCATTTGAGTTTCTCGCAACCGCTTTTCTGGGGTATTTTTTGGAGTACCCCGCTCCCCGAGGCATTTGAGTTTCTCGCAACTGCTTTACTAGGGTATTTTTTGGAGTACCCCGCTCCCCGAGGCATTTGAGTTTATCGCAACCTCTTTACTTGGGTATTTTTTAGAGTACCCCGCTCCCCGAGGCATTTGAGTTTCTCGCAACCGCTTTACTGGGGTATTTTTTGGAGTACCCGCTCCCCGAGGCATTTGAGTTTCTCGCAACCGCTTTTCTGGGGTATTTTTTGGAGTACCACGCTCCCCGAGGCATTTGAGTTTCTCGAAACCGCTTTTCTGGGGTATTATTTGGAGTACCCCGCTCCCCGAGGCATTTGAGTTTCTCGCAACCGCTTTACTGGGGTATTTTTTGGAGTACCCGCTCCCCGAGGCATTTGAGTTTCTCGCAACTGCTTTTCTGGGGTATTTTTTGGAGAACCCCGCTCCCCGAGGCATTTGAGTTTCTCGCAACCGCTTTTCTGGGGTATTTTTTGGAGTACCCCGCTCCCCGAGGCATTTGAGTTTCTCGCAACTGCTTTACTAGGGTATTTTTTGGAGTACCCCGCTCCCCGAGGCATTTGAGTTTATCGCAACCTCTTTACTTGGGTATTTTTTAGAGTACCCCGCTCCCCGAGGCATTTGAGTTTCTCGCAACCGCTTTACTGGGGTATTTTTTGGAGTACCCGGCTCCCCGAGGCATTTGAGTTTCTCGCAACCGCTTTACTGGGGTATTTTTTGGAGTACCCCGCTCCCCGAGGCATTTGAGTTTCTCGCAACCGCTTTTCTGGGGTATTTTTTGGAGTACCCCGCTCCCCGAGACATTTGAGTTTCTCGCAACCGTATTTCTGGGGTATTTTTTGGAGTAACCCCGCTCCCCGAGGCATTTGAGTTTCTCGCAACCGCTTTTCTGGGGTATTTTTTGGAGTACCCCGCTCCCCGAGGCATTTGAGTTTCTCGCAACTGCTTTACTAGGGTATTTTTTGGAGTACCCCGCTCCCCGAGGCATTTGAGTTTATCGCAACCTCTTTACTTGGGTATTTTTTGGAGTACCCCGCTCCCCGAGGCATTTGAGTTTCTCGCAACCGCTTTACTGGGGTATTTTTTGGAGTACCCGGCTCCCCGAGGCATTTGAGTTTCTCGCAACCGCTTTACTGGGGTATTTTTTGGAGTACCCCGCACCCCGAGGCATTTGAGTTTCTCGCAACCGTATTTCTGGGATATATTTTGGAGTACCCCGCTCCCCGAGGCATTTGAGTTTCTCGCAACCGCATTTCTGGGGTATTTTTTGGAGTACCCCGCTCCCCGAGGCATTTGAGTTTCTCGCAACCGCTTAACTGGGGTATTTTTTGGAGTACCCCGCTCCCCGAAGCATTTGAGTTTCTCGCAACCGCTTTACTTGGGTATTTTTTGGAGTACCCCGCTCCCCGAGGCATTTGAGTTTCTCGCAACCGCTTTACTGGGGTATTTTTTGGAGTACCTCGCTCCCCGAGGCATTTGAGTTTCTCGCAACCGCTTTACAGGGGTATTTTTTGGAGTACCCCGCTCCCCGAGGCATTTGAGTTTCTCGAAACCGCATTTCTGGGGTATTTTTTGGAGTACCCCGCTCCCCGAGGCATTTGAGTTTCTCGCAACCGCATTTCTGGGGTATTTTTTGGAGTACCCCGCTCCCCGAGGCATTTGAGTTTCTCGCAACCGCTTTTCTGGGGTATTTTTTGGAGTACCCCGCTCCCCGAGGCATTTGAGTTTCTCGCAACCGCAATTCTGGGGTATTTTTTGGAGTACCCTGCTCCCCGAGGCATTTGAGTTTCTCGCAACCACTTTACTGGGGTATATTTTGGAGTACCCCGCTCCCCGAGGCATTTGAGTTTCTCACAACCGCATTTCTGGAGTATTTTTTGGAGTACCCGCTCCCCGAGGCATTTGAGTTTTTCGCAACCGCATTTCTGGGGTATTTTTTGGAGTACCCCGCTCCCCGAGGCATTTGAGTTTCTCGCAACCACTTTACTGGGGTATATTTTGGAGTACCCCGCTCCCCGAGGCATTTGAGTTTCTCGCAACCGCTTTTCTGGAGTATTTTTTGGAGTACTCCGCTCCCCGAGGTATTTGAGTTTCTCGCAACCGCTTTTCTGGGGTATTTTTTGGAGTACCCAGCTCCCCGAGGCATTTGAGTTTCTCGCAACCTCTTTTCTGGAGTATTTTTTGGAGTACTCCGCTCCCCGAGGCATTTGAGTTTTTCGCAACCGCATTTCTGGAGTATTTTTTGGAGTACCCCCGCTCCCCGAGGCATTTGAGTTTCTCGCAACCGCTTTTCTGGAGTATTTTTTGGAGTACCCCGCTCCCCGAGGCATTTGAGTTTCTCGCAACCGTTTTTCTGGGTATTTTTTGGAGTACCCCGCTCCCCGAGGCATTTGAGTTTCTCGCAACCGCTTTACAAGGGTATTTTTTGGAGTACCCCGCTCCCCGAGGCATTTGAGTTTCTCGCAACCGCTTTACTGGGGTATATTTTGGAGTACCCCGCTCCCCGAGGCATTTGAGTTTCTGGCAACCGCTTTTCTGGGGTATTTTTTGGAGTACCCCGCTCCCCGAGGCATTTGAGTTTTTCGAAACCACTTTTCTGGGGTATTTTTTGGAGTACCCCGCTCCCCGAGGTATTTGAGTTTCTCGCAACCGCTTTACTGGGGTATTTTTTGGAGTACCCGCTCCCCGAGGCATTTGAGTTTCTCGCAACCGCTTTTCTGGGGTATTTTTTGGAGTACCACGCTCCCCGAGGCATTTGAGTTTCTCGAAACCGCTTTTCTGGGGTATTATTTGGAGTACCCCGCTCCCCGAGGCATTTGAGTTTCTCGCAACCGCTTTTCTGGGGTATTTTTTGGAGTACCCCGCTCCCCGAGGCATTTGAGTTTCTCGCAACCGCTTTTCTGGAGTATTTTTTGGAGTACTCCGCTCCCCGAGGTATTTGAGTTTCTCGCAACCGCTTTTCTGGGGTATTTTTTGGAGTACCCAGCTCCCCGAGGCATTTGAGTTTCTCGCAACCTCTTTTCTGGAGTATTTTTTGGAGTACTCCGCTCCCCGAGGCATTTGAGTTTTTCGCAACCGCATTTCTGGAGTATTTTTTGGAGTACCCCCGCTCCCCGAGGCATTTGAGTTTCTCGCAACCGCTTTTCTGGAGTATTTTTTGGAGTACCCCGCTCCCCGAGGCATTTGAGTTTCTCGCAACCGTTTTTCTGGGTATTTTTTGGAGTACCCCGCTCCCCGAGGCATTTGAGTTTCTCGCAACCGCTTTACAAGGGTATTTTTTGGAGTACCCCGCTCCCCGAGGCATTTGAGTTTCTCGCAACCGCTTTACTGGGGTATTTTTTGGAGTACCCCGCTCCCCGAGGCATTTGAGTTTCTCGCAACCGCTTTACTGGGTATTTTTTGGAGTACCCCGCTCCCTGAGGCATTTGAGTTTCTCGCAACCGCTTTTCTGGGTATTTTTTGGAGTACCCCGCTCCCCGAGGCATTTGACTTTCTCGCAACCGCTTTTCTGGGGTATATTTTGGAGTACCCCGCTCCCCGAGGCTTTTGAGTTTCTCGCAACCGCTTTACTGGGGTATTTTTTGGAGTACCCCGCTCCCCGAGGCATTTGAGTTTCTCGCAACCGCTTTTCTGGGGTATATTTTGGAGTACCCCGCTCCCCGAGGCATTTGAGTTTCTCGAAACCGCTTTACTGGGTATTTTTTGGAGTACCCGCTCCCCGAGGCATTTGAGTTTCTCGCAACCGCTTTTCTGGGGTATTTTTTGGAGTACCCGCTCCCCGAGGCTTTTGAGTTTCTCGCAACCGCTTTACTGGGGTATTTTTTGGAGTACCCCGCTCCCCGAGGCATTTGAGTTTCTCGCAACCGCTTTTCTGGGGTATATTTTGGAGTACCCCGCTCCCCGAGGCATTTGAGTTTCTCGCAACCGCTTTACTTGGGTATTTTTTGGAGTACCCCGCTCCCCGAGGCTTTTGAGTTTCTCGCAACCGCATTACTGGGGTATATTTTTGGAGTACCCCGCTCCCCGAGGCATTTGAGTTTCTCGCAACCGCTTTACTGGGTATTTTTTGGAGTACCCCGCTCCCTGAGGCATTTGAGTTTCTCGCAACCGCTTTTCTGGGGTATTTTTTGGAGTACCCCGCTCCCCGAGGCATTTGAGTTTCTCGCAACCGCTTTTCTGGGGTATATTTTGGAGTACCCCGCTCCCCGAGGCATTTGAGTTTCTCGCAACCGCTTTACTGGGGTATTTTTTGGAGTACCCCGCTCCCTGAGGCATTTGAATTTCTCGCAACCGCATTTCTGGTGTATATTTTGGAGTACCCCGCTCCCCGAGGCATTTGAGTTTCTCGCAACCGCATTTCTGGGGTATTTTTTGGAGTACCCCGCTCCCCGAGGCATTTGAGTTTCTCGCAACCGCTTTACTTGGGTATTTTTTGGAGTACCCCGCTCCCCGAAGCATTTGAGTTTCTCGCAACCGCTTTACTTGGGTATTTTTTGGAGTACCCCGCTCCCCGAGGCATTTGAGTTTCTCGCAACCGCTTTACTGGGGTATTTTTTGGAGTACCCCGCTCCCCGAGGCATTTGAGTTTCTCGCAACCGCTTTACTGGGGTATATTTTGGAGTACCCCGCTCCCCGAGGCATTTGACTTTCTCGCAACCGCTTTTCTGGGGTATATTTTGGAGTACCCCGCTCCCCGAGGCTTTTGAGTTTCTCGCAACCGCTTTACTGGGGTATTTTTTGGAGTACCCCGCTCCCCGAGGCATTTGAGTTTCTCGCAACCGCTTTTCTGGGGTATATTTTGGAGTACCCCGCTCCCCGAGGCATTTGAGTTTCTCGAAACCGCTTTACTGGGTATTTTTTGGAGTACCCTCTCTCCGAGGCATTTGAGTTTCTCGCAACCGCTTTTCTGGGGTATTTTTTGGAGTACCCGCTCCCCGAGGCTTTTGAGTTTCTCGCAACCGCTTTACTGGGGTATTTTTTGGAGTACCCCGCTCCCCGAGGCATTTGAGTTTCTCGCAACCGCTTTTCTGGGGTATATTTTGGAGTACCCCGCTCCCCGAGGCATTTGAGTTTCTCGCAACCGCTTTACTTGGGTATTTTTTGGAGTACCCCGCTCCCCGAGGCTTTTGAGTTTCTCGCAACCGCATTACTGGGGTATATTTTTGGAGTACCCCGCTCCCCGAGGCATTTGAGTTTCTCGCAACCGCTTTACTGGGTATTTTTTGGAGTACCCCGCTCCCTGAGGCATTTGAGTTTCTCGCAACCGCTTTTCTGGGGTATTTTTTGGAGTACCCCGCTCCCCGAGGCATTTGAGTTTCTCGCAACCGCTTTTCTGGGGTATATTTTGGAGTACCCCGCTCCCCGAGGCATTTGAGTTTCTCGCAACCGCTTTACTGGGGTATATTTTGGAGTACCCCGCTCCCCGAGGCATTTGAGTTTCTCGCAACCGCATTTCTGGAGTATTTTTTTGAGTACTCCGCTCCCCGAGGCATTTGAGTTTTTCGCAACCGCATTTCTGGGGTATTTTTTGGAGTACTCCGCTCCCCGAGGCATTTGAGTTTCTCGCAACCGCATTTCTGGGGTATTTTTTGGAGTACCCCGCTCTCCGAGGCATTTGAGTTTCTCGCAACCGCATTTCTGGGGTATTTTTTGGAGTACCCCGCTCCCCGAGGCATTTGAGTTTCTCGCAACCGTTTTTCTGGGGTATTTTTTGGAGTACCCCGCTCCCCGAGGCATTTGAGTTTCTCGCAACCGCATTTCTAGGGTATTTTTTGGAGTACCCTGCTCCCCGAGGCATTTGAGTTTCTCGCAACCGCTTTACTGGGGTATATTTTGGAGTACCCCGCTCCCCGAGGCATTTGAGTTTCTCGCAACCGCATTTCTGGAGTATTTTTTGGAGTACCCGCTCCCCGAGGCATTTGAGTTTCTCGCAACCGCTTTACTTGGGTATTTTTTGGAGTATCCCGCTCCCCGAGGCTTTTGAGTTTCTCGCAACCGCATTACTGGGGTATTTTTTGGAGTACCCCGCTCCCCGAGGCATTTGAGTTTCTCGCAACCGCTTTACTGGGTATTTTTTGGAGTACCCCGCTCCCTGAGGCATTTGAGTTTCTCGCAACCGCTTTTCTGGGTATTTTTTGGAGTACCCCGCTCCCCGAGGCATTTGACTTTCTCGCAACCGCTTTTCTGGGGTATATTTTGGAGTACCCCGCTCCCCGAGGCTTTTGAGTTTCTCGCAACCGCTTTACTGGGGTATTTTTTGGAGTACCCCGCTCCCCGAGGCATTTGAGTTTCTCGCAACCGCTTTTCTGGGGTATATTTTGGAGTACCCCGCTCCCCGAGGCATTTGAGTTTCTCGAAACCGCTTTACTGGGTATTTTTTGGAGTACCCGCTCCCCGAGGCATTTGAGTTTCTCGCAACCGCTTTTCTGGGGTATTTTTTGGAGTACCCGCTCCCCGAGGCTTTTGAGTTTCTCGCAACCGCTTTATTGGGGTATTTTTTGGAGTACCCCGCTCCCCGAGGCATTTGAGTTTCTCGCAACCGCTTTTCTGGGGTATATTTTGGAGTACCCCGCTCCCCGAGGCATTTGAGTTTCTCGCAACCGCTTTACTTGGGTATTTTTTGGAGTACCCCGCTCCCCGAGGCTTTTGAGTTTCTCGCAACCGCTTTTCTGGGGTATATTTTGGAGTACCCCGCTCCCCGAGGCATTTGAGTTTCTCGCAACCGCTTTACTGGGGTATTTTTTGGAGTACCCCGCTCCCTGAGGCATTTGAGTTTCTCGCAACCGCATTTCTGGTGTATATTTTGGAGTACCCCGCTCCCCGAGGCATTTGAGTTTCTCGCAACCGCATTTCTGGGGTATTTTTTGGAGTACCCCGCTCCCCGAGGCATTTGAGTTTCTCGCAACCGCTTTTCTGGGGTATTTTTTGGAGTACCCGCTCCCCGAGGCTTTTGAGTTTCTCGCAACCGCTTTACTGGGGTATTTTTTGGAGTACCCCGCTCCCCGAGGCATTTGAGTTTCTCGCAACCGCTTTTCTGGGGTATATTTTGGAGTACCCCGCTCCCCGAGGCATTTGAGTTTCTCGCAACCGCTTTACTTGGGTATTTTTTGGAGTACCCCGCTCCCCGAGGCATTTGAGTTTCTCGCAACCGCTTTACTGGGGTATTTTTTGGAGTACCCCGCTCCCCGAGGCATTTGAGTTTCTCGCAACCGCTTTACTGGGGTATATTTTGGAGTACCCCGCTCCCCGAGGCATTTGACTTTCTCGCAACCGCTTTTCTGGGGTATATTTTGGAGTACCCCGCTCCCCGAGGCTTTTGAGTTTCTCGCAACCGCTTTACTGGGGTATTTTTTGGAGTACCCCGCTCCCCGAGGCATTTGAGTTTCTCGCAACCGCTTTTCTGGGGTATATTTTGGAGTACCCCGCTCCCCGAGGCATTTGAGTTTCTCGAAACCGCTTTACTGGGTATTTTTTGGAGTACCCGCTCCCCGAGGCATTTGAGTTTCTCGCAACCGCTTTTCTGGGGTATTTTTTGGAGTACCCGCTCCCCGAGGCTTTTGAGTTTCTCGCAACCGCTTTATTGGGGTATTTTTTGGAGTACCCCGCTCCCCGAGGCATTTGAGTTTCTCGCAACCGCTTTTCTGGGGTATATTTTGGAGTACCCCGCTCCCCGAGGCATTTGAGTTTCTCGCAACCGCTTTACTTGGGTATTTTTTGGAGTACCCCGCTCCCCGAGGCTTTTGAGTTTCTCGCAACCGCTTTTCTGGGGTATATTTTGGAGTACCCCGCTCCCCGAGGCATTTGAGTTTCTCGCAACCGCTTTACTGGGGTATTTTTTGGAGTACCCCGCTCCCTGAGGCATTTGAGTTTCTCGCAACCGCATTTCTGGTGTATATTTTGGAGTACCCCGCTCCCCGAGGCATTTGAGTTTCTCGCAACCGCATTTCTGGGGTATTTTTTGGAGTACCCCGCTCCCCGAGGCATTTGAGTTTCTCGCAACCGCTTTTCTGGGGTATTTTTTGGAGTACCCGCTCCCCGAGGCTTTTGAGTTTCTCGCAACCGCTTTACTGGGGTATTTTTTGGAGTACCCCGCTCCCCGAGGCATTTGAGTTTCTCGCAACCGCTTTTCTGGGGTATATTTTGGAGTACCCCGCTCCCCGAGGCATTTGAGTTTCTCGCAACCGCTTTACTTGGGTATTTTTTGGAGTACCCCGCTCCCCGAGGCATTTGAGTTTCTCGCAACCGCTTTACTGGGGTATTTTTTGGAGTACCCCGCTCCCCGAGGCATTTGAGTTTCTCGCAACCGCTTTACTGGGGTATATTTTGGAGTACCCCGCTCCCCGAGGCATTTGACTTTCTCGCAACCGCTTTTCTGGGGTATATTTTGGAGTACCCCGCTCCCCGAGGCTTTTGAGTTTCTCGCAACCGCTTTACTGGGGTATTTTTTGGAGTACCCCGCTCCCCGAGGCATTTGAGTTTCTCGCAACCGCTTTTCTGGGGTATATTTTGGAGTACCCCGCTCCCCGAGGCATTTGAGTTTCTCGAAACCGCTTTACTGGGTATTTTTTGGAGTACCCGCTCCCCGAGGCATTTGAGTTTCTCGCAACCGCTTTTCTGGGGTATTTTTTGGAGTACCCGCTCCCCGAGGCTTTTGAGTTTCTCGCAACCGCTTTACTGGGGTATTTTTTGGAGTACCCCGCTCCCCGAGGCATTTGAGTTTCTCGCAACCGCTTTTCTGGGGTATATTTTGGAGTACCCCGCTCCCCGAGGCATTTGAGTTTCTCGCAACCGCTTTACTTGGGTATTTTTTGGAGTACCCCGCTCCCCGAGGCTTTTGAGTTTCTCGCAACCGCATTACTGGGGTATATTTTTGGAGTACCCCGCTCCCCGAGGCATTTGAGTTTCTCGCAACCGCTTTACTGGGTATTTTTTGGAGTACCCCGCTCCCTGAGGCATTTGAGTTTCTCGCAACCGCTTTTCTGGGGTATTTTTTGGAGTACCCCGCTCCCCGAGGCATTTGAGTTTCTCGCAACCGCTTTTCTGGGGTATATTTTGGAGTACCCCGCTCCCCGAGGCATTTGAGTTTCTCGCAACCGCTTTACTGGGGTATATTTTGGAGTACCCCGCTCCCCGAGGCATTTGAGTTTCTCGCAACCGCATTTCTGGAGTATTTTTTTGAGTACTCCGCTCCCCGAGGCATTTCAGTTTTTCGCAACCGCATTTCTGGGGTATTTTTTGGAGTACTCCGCTCCCCGAGGCATTTGAGTTTCTCGCAACCGCATTTCTGGGGTATTTTTTGGAGTACCCCGCTCTCCGAGGCATTTGAGTTTCTCGCAACCGCATTTCTGGGGTATTTTTTGGAGTACCCCGCTCCCCGAGGCATTTGAGTTTCTCGCAACCATTTTTCTGGGGTATTTTTTGGAGTACCCCGCTCCCCGAGGCATTTGAGTTTCTCGCAACCGCATTTCTAGGGTATTTTTTGGAGTACCCTGCTCCCCGAGGCATTTGAGTTTCTCGCAACCGCTTTACTGGGGTATATTTTGGAGTACCCCGCTCCCCGAGGCATTTGAGTTTCTCGCAACCGCATTTCTGGAGTATTTTTTGGAGTACCCGCTCCCCGAGGCATTTGAGTTTCTCGCAACCGCTTTACTTGGGTATTTTTTGGAGTATCCCGCTCCCCGAGGCTTTTGAGTTTCTCGCAACCGCATTACTGGGGTATTTTTTGGAGTACCCCGCTCCCCGAGGCATTTGAGTTTCTCGCAACCGCTTTACTGGGTATTTTTTGGAGTACCCCGCTCCCTGAGGCATTTGAGTTTCTCGCAACCGCTTTTCTGGGTATTTTTTGGAGTACCCCGCTCCCCGAGGCATTTGACTTTCTCGCAACCGCTTTTCTGGGGTATATTTTGGAGTACCCCGCTCCCCGAGGCTTTTGAGTTTCTCGCAACCGCTTTACTGGGGTATTTTTTGGAGTACCCCGCTCCCCGAGGCATTTGAGTTTCTCGCAACCGCTTTTCTGGGGTATATTTTGGAGTACCCCGCTCCCCGAGGCATTTGAGTTTCTCGAAACCGCTTTACTGGGTATTTTTTGGAGTACCCGCTCCCCGAGGCATTTGAGTTTCTCGCAACCGCTTTTCTGGGGTATTTTTTGGAGTACCAGCTCCCCGAGGCTTTTGAGTTTCTCGCAACCGCTTTACTGGGGTATTTTTTGGAGTACCCCGCTCCCCGAGGCATTTGAGTTTCTCGCAACCGCTTTTCTGGGGTATATTTTGGAGTACCCCGCTCCCCGAGGCATTTGAGTTTCTCGCAACCGCTTTACTTGGGTATTTTTTGGAGTACCCCGCTCCCCGAGGCTTTTGAGTTTCTCGCAACCGCATTACTGGGGTATATTTTTGGAGTACCCCGCTCCCCGAGGCATTTGAGTTTCTCGCAACCGCTTTACTGGGTATTTTTTGGAGTACCCCGCTCCCCGAGGCATTTGAGTTTCTCGCAACCGCTTTTCTGGGGTATATTTTGGAGTACCCCGCTCCCCGAGGCATTTGAGTTTCTCGAAACCGCTTTACTGGGTATTTTTTGGAGTACCCGCTCCCCGAGGCATTTGAGTTTCTCGCAACCGCTTTTCTGGGGTATTTTTTGGAGTACCCGCTCCCCGAGGCTTTTGAGTTTCTCGCAACCGCTTTACTGGGGTATTTTTTGGAGTACCCCGCTCCCCGAGGCATTTGAGTTTCTCGCAACCGCTTTTCTGGGGTATATTTTGGAGTACCCCGCTCCCCGAGGCATTTGAGTTTCTCGCAACCGCTTTACTTGGGTATTTTTTGGAGTACCCCGCTCCCCGAGGCTTTTGAGTTTCTCGCAACCGCATTACTGGGGTATATTTTTTGGAGTACCCCGCTCCCCGAGGCATTTGAGTTTTTCGAAACCACTTTTCTGGGGTATTTTTTGGAGTACCCCGCTCCCCGAGGTATTTGAGTTTCTCGCAACCGCTTTACTGGGGTATTTTTTGGAGTACCCGCTCCCCGAGGCATTTGAGTTTCTCGCAACCGCTTTTCTGGGGTATTTTTTGGAGTACCACGCTCCCCGAGGCATTTGAGTTTCTCGAAACCGCTTTTCTGGGGTATTATTTGGAGTACCCCGCTCCCCGAGGCATTTGAGTTTCTCGCAACCGCTTTTCTGGGGTATTTTTTGGAGTACCCCGCTCCCCGAGGCATTTGAGTTTCTCGCAACCGCTTTTCTGGAGTATTTTTTGGAGTACTCCGCTCCCCGAGGTATTTGAGTTTCTCGCAACCGCTTTTCTGGGGTATTTTTTGGAGTACCCAGCTCCCCGAGGCATTTGAGTTTCTCGCAACCTCTTTTCTGGAGTATTTTTTGGAGTACTCCGCTCCCCGAGGCATTTGAGTTTTTCGCAACCGCATTTCTGGAGTATTTTTTGGAGTACCCCCGCTCCCCGAGGCATTTGAGTTTCTCGCAACCGCTTTTCTGGAGTATTTTTTGGAGTACCCCGCTCCCCGAGGCATTTGAGTTTCTCGCAACCGTTTTTCTGGGTATTTTTTGGAGTACCCCGCTCCCCGAGGCATTTGAGTTTCTCGCAACCGCTTTACAAGGGTATTTTTTGGAGTACCCCGCTCCCCGAGGCATTTGAGTTTCTCGCAACCGCTTTACTGGGGTATTTTTTGGAGTACCCCGCTCCCCGAGGCATTTGAGTTTCTCGCAACCGCTTTACTGGGTATTTTTTGGAGTACCCCGCTCCCTGAGGCATTTGAGTTTCTCGCAACCGCTTTTCTGGGTATTTTTTGGAGTACCCCGCTCCCCGAGGCATTTGACTTTCTCGCAACCGCTTTTCTGGGGTATATTTTGGAGTACCCCGCTCCCCGAGGCTTTTGAGTTTCTCGCAACCGCTTTACTGGGGTATTTTTTGGAGTACCCCGCTCCCCGAGGCATTTGAGTTTCTCGCAACCGCTTTTCTGGGGTATATTTTGGAGTACCCCGCTCCCCGAGGCATTTGAGTTTCTCGAAACCGCTTTACTGGGTATTTTTTGGAGTACCCGCTCCCCGAGGCATTTGAGTTTCTCGCAACCGCTTTTCTGGGGTATTTTTTGGAGTACCCGCTCCCCGAGGCTTTTGAGTTTCTCGCAACCGCTTTACTGGGGTATTTTTTGGAGTACCCCGCTCCCCGAGGCATTTGAGTTTCTCGCAACCGCTTTTCTGGGGTATATTTTGGAGTACCCCGCTCCCCGAGGCATTTGAGTTTCTCGCAACCGCTTTACTTGGGTATTTTTTGGAGTACCCCGCTCCCCGAGGCTTTTGAGTTTCTCGCAACCGCATTACTGGGGTATATTTTTGGAGTACCCCGCTCCCCGAGGCATTTGAGTTTCTCGCAACCGCTTTACTGGGTATTTTTTGGAGTACCCCGCTCCCTGAGGCATTTGAGTTTCTCGCAACCGCTTTTCTGGGGTATTTTTTGGAGTACCCCGCTCCCCGAGGCATTTGAGTTTCTCGCAACCGCTTTTCTGGGGTATATTTTGGAGTACCCCGCTCCCCGAGGCATTTGAGTTTCTCGCAACCGCTTTACTGGGGTATTTTTTGGAGTACCCCGCTCCCTGAGGCATTTGAATTTCTCGCAACCGCATTTCTGGTGTATATTTTGGAGTACCCCGCTCCCCGAGGCATTTGAGTTTCTCGCAACCGCATTTCTGGGGTATTTTTTGGAGTACCCCGCTCCCCGAGGCATTTGAGTTTCTCGCAACCGCTTTACTTGGGTATTTTTTGGAGTACCCCGCTCCCCGAAGCATTTGAGTTTCTCGCAACCGCTTTACTTGGGTATTTTTTGGAGTACCCCGCTCCCCGAGGCATTTGAGTTTCTCGCAACCGCTTTACTGGGGTATTTTTTGGAGTACCCCGCTCCCCGAGGCATTTGAGTTTCTCGCAACCGCTTTACTGGGGTATATTTTGGAGTACCCCGCTCCCCGAGGCATTTGACTTTCTCGCAACCGCTTTTCTGGGGTATATTTTGGAGTACCCCGCTCCCCGAGGCTTTTGAGTTTCTCGCAACCGCTTTACTGGGGTATTTTTTGGAGTACCCCGCTCCCCGAGGCATTTGAGTTTCTCGCAACCGCTTTTCTGGGGTATATTTTGGAGTACCCCGCTCCCCGAGGCATTTGAGTTTCTCGAAACCGCTTTACTGGGTATTTTTTGGAGTACCCGCTCTCCGAGGCATTTGAGTTTCTCGCAACCGCTTTTCTGGGGTATTTTTTGGAGTACCCGCTCCCCGAGGCTTTTGAGTTTCTCGCAACCGCTTTACTGGGGTATTTTTTGGAGTACCCCGCTCCCCGAGGCATTTGAGTTTCTCGCAACCGCTTTTCTGGGGTATATTTTGGAGTACCCCGCTCCCCGAGGCATTTGAGTTTCTCGCAACCGCTTTACTTGGGTATTTTTTGGAGTACCCCGCTCCCCGAGGCTTTTGAGTTTCTCGCAACCGCATTACTGGGGTATATTTTTGGAGTACCCCGCTCCCCGAGGCATTTGAGTTTCTCGCAACCGCTTTACTGGGTATTTTTTGGAGTACCCCGCTCCCTGAGGCATTTGAGTTTCTCGCAACCGCTTTTCTGGGGTATTTTTTGGAGTACCCCGCTCCCCGAGGCATTTGAGTTTCTCGCAACCGCTTTTCTGGGGTATATTTTGGAGTACCCCGCTCCCCGAGGCATTTGAGTTTCTCGCAACCGCTTTACTGGGGTATATTTTGGAGTACCCCGCTCCCCGAGGCATTTGAGTTTCTCGCAACCGCATTTCTGGAGTATTTTTTTGAGTACTCCGCTCCCCGAGGCATTTGAGTTTTTCGCAACCGCATTTCTGGGGTATTTTTTGGAGTACTCCGCTCCCCGAGGCATTTGAGTTTCTCGCAACCGCATTTCTGGGGTATTTTTTGGAGTACCCCGCTCTCCGAGGCATTTGAGTTTCTCGCAACCGCATTTCTGGGGTATTTTTTGGAGTACCCCGCTCCCCGAGGCATTTGAGTTTCTCGCAACCGTTTTTCTGGGGTATTTTTTGGAGTACCCCGCTCCCCGAGGCATTTGAGTTTCTCGCAACCGCATTTCTAGGGTATTTTTTGGAGTACCCTGCTCCCCGAGGCATTTGAGTTTCTCGCAACCGCTTTACTGGGGTATATTTTGGAGTACCCCGCTCCCCGAGGCATTTGAGTTTCTCGCAACCGCATTTCTGGAGTATTTTTTGGAGTACCCGCTCCCCGAGGCATTTGAGTTTCTCGCAACCGCTTTACTTGGGTATTTTTTGGAGTATCCCGCTCCCCGAGGCTTTTGAGTTTCTCGCAACCGCATTACTGGGGTATTTTTTGGAGTACCCCGCTCCCCGAGGCATTTGAGTTTCTCGCAACCGCTTTACTGGGTATTTTTTGGAGTACCCCGCTCCCTGAGGCATTTGAGTTTCTCGCAACCGCTTTTCTGGGTATTTTTTGGAGTACCCCGCTCCCCGAGGCATTTGACTTTCTCGCAACCGCTTTTCTGGGGTATATTTTGGAGTACCCCGCTCCCCGAGGCTTTTGAGTTTCTCGCAACCGCTTTACTGGGGTATTTTTTGGAGTACCCCGCTCCCCGAGGCATTTGAGTTTCTCGCAACCGCTTTTCTGGGGTATATTTTGGAGTACCCCGCTCCCCGAGGCATTTGAGTTTCTCGAAACCGCTTTACTGGGTATTTTTTGGAGTACCCGCTCCCCGAGGCATTTGAGTTTCTCGCAACCGCTTTTCTGGGGTATTTTTTGGAGTACCCGCTCCCCGAGGCTTTTGAGTTTCTCGCAACCGCTTTATTGGGGTATTTTTTGGAGTACCCCGCTCCCCGAGGCATTTGAGTTTCTCGCAACCGCTTTTCTGGGGTATATTTTGGAGTACCCCGCTCCCCGAGGCATTTGAGTTTCTCGCAACCGCTTTACTTGGGTATTTTTTGGAGTACCCCGCTCCCCGAGGCTTTTGAGTTTCTCGCAACCGCTTTTCTGGGGTATATTTTGGAGTACCCCGCTCCCCGAGGCATTTGAGTTTCTCGCAACCGCTTTACTGGGGTATTTTTTGGAGTACCCCGCTCCCTGAGGCATTTGAGTTTCTCGCAACCGCATTTCTGGTGTATATTTTGGAGTACCCCGCTCCCCGAGGCATTTGAGTTTCTCGCAACCGCATTTCTGGGGTATTTTTTGGAGTACACCGCTCCCCGAGGCATTTGAGTTTCTCGCAACCGCTTTTCTGGGGTATTTTTTGGAGTACCCGCTCCCCGAGGCTTTTGAGTTTCTCGCAACCGCTTTACTGGGGTATTTTTTGGAGTACCCCGCTCCCCGAGGCATTTGAGTTTCTCGCAACCGCTTTTCTGGGGTATATTTTGGAGTACCCCGCTCCCCGAGGCATTTGAGTTTCTCGCAACCGCTTTACTTGGGTATTTTTTGGAGTACCCCGCTCCCCGAGGCATTTGAGTTTCTCGCAACCGCTTTACTGGGGTATTTTTTGGAGTACCCCGCTCCCCGAGGCATTTGAGTTTCTCGCAACCGCTTTACTGGGGTATATTTTGGAGTACCCCGCTCCCCGAGGCATTTGACTTTCTCGCAACCGCTTTTCTGGGGTATTTTTTGGAGTACCCCGCTCCCCGAGGCATTTGAGTTTCTCGCAACCGCTTTACTGGGGTATATTTTGGAGTACCCCGCTCCCCGAGGCATTTGACTTTCTCGAAACCGCTTTTCTGGGGTATTATTTGGAGTACCCCGCTCCCCGAGGCATTTGAGTTTCTCGCAACCGCTTTTCTGGGGTATTTTTTGGAGTACCCCGCTCCCCGAGGCATTTGAGTTTCTCGCAACCGCTTTTCTGGAGTATTTTTTGGAGTACTCCGCTCCCCGAGGTATTTGAGTTTCTCGCAACCGCTTTTCTGGGGTATTTTTTGGAGTACCCAGCTCCCCGAGGCATTTGAGTTTCTCGCAACCTCTTTTCTGGAGTATTTTTTGGAGTACTCCGCTCCCCGAGGCATTTGAGTTTTTCGCAACCGCATTTCTGGAGTATTTTTTGGAGTACCCCCGCTCCCCGAGGCATTTGAGTTTCTCGCAACCGCTTTTCTGGAGTATTTTTTGGAGTACCCCGCTCCCCGAGGCATTTGAGTTTCTCGCAACCGTTTTTCTGGGTATTTTTTGGAGTACCCCGCTCCCCGAGGCATTTGAGTTTCTCGCAACCGCTTTACAAGGGTATTTTTTGGAGTACCCCGCTCCCCGAGGCATTTGAGTTTCTCGCAACCGCTTTACTGGGGTATTTTTTGGAGTACCCCGCTCCCCGAGGCATTTGAGTTTCTCGCAACCGCTTTACTGGGTATTTTTTGGAGTACCCCGCTCCCTGAGGCATTTGAGTTTCTCGCAACCGCTTTTCTGGGTATTTTTTGGAGTACCCCGCTCCCCGAGGCATTTGACTTTCTCGCAACCGCTTTTCTGGGGTATATTTTGGAGTACCCCGCTCCCCGAGGCTTTTGAGTTTCTCGCAACCGCTTTACTGGGGTATTTTTTGGAGTACCCCGCTCCCCGAGGCATTTGAGTTTCTCGCAACCGCTTTTCTGGGGTATATTTTGGAGTACCCCGCTCCCCGAGGCATTTGAGTTTCTCGAAACCGCTTTACTGGGTATTTTTTGGAGTACCCGCTCCCCGAGGCATTTGAGTTTCTCGCAACCGCTTTTCTGGGGTATTTTTTGGAGTACCCGCTCCCCGAGGCTTTTGAGTTTCTCGCAACCGCTTTACTGGGGTATTTTTTGGAGTACCCCGCTCCCCGAGGCATTTGAGTTTCTCGCAACCGCTTTTCTGGGGTATATTTTGGAGTACCCCGCTCCCCGAGGCATTTGAGTTTCTCGCAACCGCTTTACTTGGGTATTTTTTGGAGTACCCCGCTCCCCGAGGCTTTTGAGTTTCTCGCAACCGCATTACTGGGGTATATTTTTGGAGTACCCCGCTCCCCGAGGCATTTGAGTTTCTCGCAACCGCTTTACTGGGTATTTTTTGGAGTACCCCGCTCCCTGAGGCATTTGAGTTTCTCGCAACCGCTTTTCTGGGGTATTTTTTGGAGTACCCCGCTCCCCGAGGCATTTGAGTTTCTCGCAACCGCTTTTCTGGGGTATATTTTGGAGTACCCCGCTCCCCGAGGCATTTGAGTTTCTCGCAACCGCTTTACTGGGGTATTTTTTGGAGTACCCCGCTCCCTGAGGCATTTGAATTTCTCGCAACCGCATTTCTGGTGTATATTTTGGAGTACCCCGCTCCCCGAGGCATTTGAGTTTCTCGCAACCGCATTTCTGGGGTATTTTTTGGAGTACCCCGCTCCCCGAGGCATTTGAGTTTCTCGCAACCGCTTTACTTGGGTATTTTTTGGAGTACCCCGCTCCCCGAAGCATTTGAGTTTCTCGCAACCGCTTTACTTGGGTATTTTTTGGAGTACCCCGCTCCCCGAGGCATTTGAGTTTCTCGCAACCGCTTTACTGGGGTATTTTTTGGAGTACCCCGCTCCCCGAGGCATTTGAGTTTCTCGCAACCGCTTTACTGGGGTATATTTTGGAGTACCCCGCTCCCCGAGGCATTTGACTTTCTCGCAACCGCTTTTCTGGGGTATATTTTGGAGTACCCCGCTCCCCGAGGCTTTTGAGTTTCTCGCAACCGCTTTACTGGGGTATTTTTTGGAGTACCCCGCTCCCCGAGGCATTTGAGTTTCTCGCAACCGCTTTTCTGGGGTATATTTTGGAGTACCCCGCTCCCCGAGGCATTTGAGTTTCTCGAAACCGCTTTACTGGGTATTTTTTGGAGTACCCGCTCTCCGAGGCATTTGAGTTTCTCGCAACCGCTTTTCTGGGGTATTTTTTGGAGTACCCGCTCCCCGAGGCTTTTGAGTTTCTCGCAACCGCTTTACTGGGGTATTTTTTGGAGTACCCCGCTCCCCGAGGCATTTGAGTTTCTCGCAACCGCTTTTCTGGGGTATATTTTGGAGTACCCCGCTCCCCGAGGCATTTGAGTTTCTCGCAACCGCTTTACTTGGGTATTTTTTGGAGTACCCCGCTCCCCGAGGCTTTTGAGTTTCTCGCAACCGCATTACTGGGGTATATTTTTGGAGTACCCCGCTCCCCGAGGCATTTGAGTTTCTCGCAACCGCTTTACTGGGTATTTTTTGGAGTACCCCGCTCCCTGAGGCATTTGAGTTTCTCGCAACCGCTTTTCTGGGGTATTTTTTGGAGTACCCCGCTCCCCGAGGCATTTGAGTTTCTCGCAACCGCTTTTCTGGGGTATATTTTGGAGTACCCCGCTCCCCGAGGCATTTGAGTTTCTCGCAACCGCTTTACTGGGGTATATTTTGGAGTACCCCGCTCCCCGAGGCATTTGAGTTTCTCGCAACCGCATTTCTGGAGTATTTTTTTGAGTACTCCGCTCCCCGAGGCATTTGAGTTTTTCGCAACCGCATTTCTGGGGTATTTTTTGGAGTACTCCGCTCCCCGAGGCATTTGAGTTTCTCGCAACCGCATTTCTGGGGTATTTTTTGGAGTACCCCGCTCTCCGAGGCATTTGAGTTTCTCGCAACCGCATTTCTGGGGTATTTTTTGGAGTACCCCGCTCCCCGAGGCATTTGAGTTTCTCGCAACCGTTTTTCTGGGGTATTTTTTGGAGTACCCCGCTCCCCGAGGCATTTGAGTTTCTCGCAACCGCATTTCTAGGGTATTTTTTGGAGTACCCTGCTCCCCGAGGCATTTGAGTTTCTCGCAACCGCTTTACTGGGGTATATTTTGGAGTACCCCGCTCCCCGAGGCATTTGAGTTTCTCGCAACCGCATTTCTGGAGTATTTTTTGGAGTACCCGCTCCCCGAGGCATTTGAGTTTCTCGCAACCGCTTTACTTGGGTATTTTTTGGAGTATCCCGCTCCCCGAGGCTTTTGAGTTTCTCGCAACCGCATTACTGGGGTATTTTTTGGAGTACCCCGCTCCCCGAGGCATTTGAGTTTCTCGCAACCGCTTTACTGGGTATTTTTTGGAGTACCCCGCTCCCTGAGGCATTTGAGTTTCTCGCAACCGCTTTTCTGGGTATTTTTTGGAGTACCCCGCTCCCCGAGGCATTTGACTTTCTCGCAACCGCTTTTCTGGGGTATATTTTGGAGTACCCCGCTCCCCGAGGCTTTTGAGTTTCTCGCAACCGCTTTACTGGGGTATTTTTTGGAGTACCCCGCTCCCCGAGGCATTTGAGTTTCTCGCAACCGCTTTTCTGGGGTATATTTTGGAGTACCCCGCTCCCCGAGGCATTTGAGTTTCTCGAAACCGCTTTACTGGGTATTTTTTGGAGTACCCGCTCCCCGAGGCATTTGAGTTTCTCGCAACCGCTTTTCTGGGGTATTTTTTGGAGTACCCGCTCCCCGAGGCTTTTGAGTTTCTCGCAACCGCTTTATTGGGGTATTTTTTGGAGTACCCCGCTCCCCGAGGCATTTGAGTTTCTCGCAACCGCTTTTCTGGGGTATATTTTGGAGTACCCCGCTCCCCGAGGCATTTGAGTTTCTCGCAACCGCTTTACTTGGGTATTTTTTGGAGTACCCCGCTCCCCGAGGCTTTTGAGTTTCTCGCAACCGCTTTTCTGGGGTATATTTTGGAGTACCCCGCTCCCCGAGGCATTTGAGTTTCTCGCAACCGCTTTACTGGGGTATTTTTTGGAGTACCCCGCTCCCTGAGGCATTTGAGTTTCTCGCAACCGCATTTCTGGTGTATATTTTGGAGTACCCCGCTCCCCGAGGCATTTGAGTTTCTCGCAACCGCATTTCTGGGGTATTTTTTGGAGTACACCGCTCCCCGAGGCATTTGAGTTTCTCGCAACCGCTTTTCTGGGGTATTTTTTGGAGTACCCGCTCCCCGAGGCTTTTGAGTTTCTCGCAACCGCTTTACTGGGGTATTTTTTGGAGTACCCCGCTCCCCGAGGCATTTGAGTTTCTCGCAACCGCTTTTCTGGGGTATATTTTGGAGTACCCCGCTCCCCGAGGCATTTGAGTTTCTCGCAACCGCTTTACTTGGGTATTTTTTGGAGTACCCCGCTCCCCGAGGCATTTGAGTTTCTCGCAACCGCTTTACTGGGGTATTTTTTGGAGTACCCCGCTCCCCGAGGCATTTGAGTTTCTCGCAACCGCTTTACTGGGGTATATTTTGGAGTACCCCGCTCCCCGAGGCATTTGACTTTCTCGCAACCGCTTTTCTGGGGTATATTTTGGAGTACCCCGCTCCCCGAGGCTTTTGAGTTTCTCGCAACCGCTTTACTGGGGTATTTTTTGGAGTACCCCGCTCCCCGAGGCATTTGAGTTTCTCGCAACCGCTTTTCTGGGGTATATTTTGGAGTACCCCGCTCCCCGAGGCATTTGAGTTTCTCGAAACCGCTTTACTGGGTATTTTTTGGAGTACCCGCTCCCCGAGGCATTTGAGTTTCTCGCAACCGCTTTTCTGGGGTATTTTTTGGAGTACCCGCTCCCCGAGGCTTTTGAGTTTCTCGCAACCGCTTTACTGGGGTATTTTTTGGAGTACCCCGCTCCCCGAGGCATTTGAGTTTCTCGCAACCGCTTTTCTGGGGTATATTTTGGAGTACCCCGCTCCCCGAGGCATTTGAGTTTCTCGCAACCGCTTTACTTGGGTATTTTTTGGAGTACCCCGCTCCCCGAGGCTTTTGAGTTTCTCGCAACCGCATTACTGGGGTATATTTTTGGAGTACCCCGCTCCCCGAGGCATTTGAGTTTCTCGCAACCGCTTTACTGGGTATTTTTTGGAGTACCCCGCTCCCTGAGGCATTTGAGTTTCTCGCAACCGCTTTTCTGGGGTATTTTTTGGAGTACCCCGCTCCCCGAGGCATTTGAGTTTCTCGCAACCGCTTTTCTGGGGTATATTTTGGAGTACCCCGCTCCCCGAGGCATTTGAGTTTCTCGCAACCGCTTTACTGGGGTATATTTTGGAGTACCCCGCTCCCCGAGGCATTTGAGTTTCTCGCAACCGCATTTCTGGAGTATTTTTTTGAGTACTCCGCTCCCCGAGGCATTTCAGTTTTTCGCAACCGCATTTCTGGGGTATTTTTTGGAGTACTCCGCTCCCCGAGGCATTTGAGTTTCTCGCAACCGCATTTCTGGGGTATTTTTTGGAGTACCCCGCTCTCCGAGGCATTTGAGTTTCTCGCAACCGCATTTCTGGGGTATTTTTTGGAGTACCCCGCTCCCCGAGGCATTTGAGTTTCTCGCAACCGTTTTTCTGGGGTATTTTTTGGAGTACCCCGCTCCCCGAGGCATTTGAGTTTCTCGCAACCGCATTTCTAGGGTATTTTTTGGAGTACCCTGCTCCCCGAGGCATTTGAGTTTCTCGCAACCGCTTTACTGGGGTATATTTTGGAGTACCCCGCTCCCCGAGGCATTTGAGTTTCTCGCAACCGCATTTCTGGAGTATTTTTTGGAGTACCCGCTCCCCGAGGCATTTGAGTTTCTCGCAACCGCTTTACTTGGGTATTTTTTGGAGTATCCCGCTCCCCGAGGCTTTTGAGTTTCTCGCAACCGCATTACTGGGGTATTTTTTGGAGTACCCCGCTCCCCGAGGCATTTGAGTTTCTCGCAACCGCTTTACTGGGTATTTTTTGGAGTACCCCGCTCCCTGAGGCATTTGAGTTTCTCGCAACCGCTTTTCTGGGTATTTTTTGGAGTACCCCGCTCCCCGAGGCATTTGACTTTCTCGCAACCGCTTTTCTGGGGTATATTTTGGAGTACCCCGCTCCCCGAGGCTTTTGAGTTTCTCGCAACCGCTTTACTGGGGTATTTTTTGGAGTACCCCGCTCCCCGAGGCATTTGAGTTTCTCGCAACCGCTTTTCTGGGGTATATTTTGGAGTACCCCGCTCCCCGAGGCATTTGAGTTTCTCGAAACCGCTTTACTGGGTATTTTTTGGAGTACCCGCTCCCCGAGGCATTTGAGTTTCTCGCAACCGCTTTTCTGGGGTATTTTTTGGAGTACCAGCTCCCCGAGGCTTTTGAGTTTCTCGCAACCGCTTTACTGGGGTATTTTTTGGAGTACCCCGCTCCCCGAGGCATTTGAGTTTCTCGCAACCGCTTTTCTGGGGTATATTTTGGAGTACCCCGCTCCCCGAGGCATTTGAGTTTCTCGCAACCGCTTTACTTGGGTATTTTTTGGAGTACCCCGCTCCCCGAGGCTTTTGAGTTTCTCGCAACCGCATTACTGGGGTATATTTTTGGAGTACCCCGCTCCCCGAGGCATTTGAGTTTCTCGCAACCGCTTTACTGGGTATTTTTTGGAGTACCCCGCTCCCCGAGGCATTTGAGTTTCTCGCAACCGCTTTTCTGGGGTATATTTTGGAGTACCCCGCTCCCCGAGGCATTTGAGTTTCTCGAAACCGCTTTACTGGGTATTTTTTGGAGTACCCGCTCCCCGAGGCATTTGAGTTTCTCGCAACCGCTTTTCTGGGGTATTTTTTGGAGTACCCGCTCCCCGAGGCTTTTGAGTTTCTCGCAACCGCTTTACTGGGGTATTTTTTGGAGTACCCCGCTCCCCGAGGCATTTGAGTTTCTCGCAACCGCTTTTCTGGGGTATATTTTGGAGTACCCCGCTCCCCGAGGCATTTGAGTTTCTCGCAACCGCTTTACTTGGGTATTTTTTGGAGTACCCCGCTCCCCGAGGCTTTTGAGTTTCTCGCAACCGCATTACTGGGGTATATTTTTGGAGTACCCCGCTCCCCGAGGCATTTGAGTTTCTCGCAACCGCTTTACTGGGTATTTTTTGGAGTACCCCGCTCCCTGAGGCATTTGAGTTTCTCGCAACCGCTTTTCTGGGGTATTTTTTGGAGTACCCCGCTCCCCGAGGCATTTGAGTTTCTCGCAACCGCTTTTCTGGGGTATATTTTGGAGTACCCCGCTCCCCGAGGCATTTGAGTTTCTCGCAACCGCTTTACTGGGGTATTTTTTGGAGTACCCCGCTCCCTGAGGCATTTGAGTTTCTCGCAACCGCATTTCTGGTGTATATTTTGGAGTACCCCGCTCCCCGAGGCATTTGAGTTTCTCGCAACCGCATTTTTGGGGTATTTTTTGGAGTACCCCGCTCCCCGAGGCATTTGAGTTTCTCGCAACCGCTTTACTTGGGTATTTTTTGGAGTACCCCGCTCCCCGAAGCATTTGAGTTTCTCGCAACCGCTTTACTTGGGTATTTTTTGGAGTACCCCGCTCCCCGAGGCATTTGAGTTTCTCGCAACCGCTTTACTGGGGTATTTTTTGGAGTACCCCGCTCCCCGAGGCATTTGAGTTTCTCGCAACCGCTTTACTGGGGTATTTTTTGGAGTACCCCGCTCCCCGAGGCATTTGAGTTTCTCGCAACCGCATTTCTGGGGTATTTTTTAGAGTACCCCGCTCCCCGAGGCATTTGAGTTTCTCGCAACCGCTTTTCTAGGGTATTTTTTGGAGTACCCCGCTCCCCGAGGCATTTGAGTTTCTCGCAACCGCATTTCTGGGGTATTTTTTGGAGTACCCCGCTCCCCGAGGCATTTGAGTTTCTCGCAACCGCTTTACTGGGGTATATTTTGGAGTACCCCGCTCCCCGAGGCATTTGAGTTTCTCGCAACCGCATTTCTGGAGTATTTTTTTGAGTACTCCGCTCCCCGAGGCATTTGAGTTTTTCGCAACCGCATTTCTGGGGTATTTTTTGGAGTACTCCGCTCCCCGAGGCATTTAAGTTTCTCGCAACCGCATTTCTGGGGTATTTTTTGGAGTACCCCGCTCCCCGAGGCATTTGAGTTTCTCGCAACCGCATTTCTGGGGTATTTTTTGGAGTACCCCGCTCCCCGAGGCATTTGAGTTTCTCGCAACCGTTTTTCTGGGGTATTTTTTGGAGTACCCCGCTCCCCGAGGCATTTGAGTTTCTCGCAACCGCATTTCAGGGGTATTTTTTGGAGTACCCTGCTCCCCGAGGCATTTGAGTTTCTCGCAACCGCTTTACTGGGGTATATTTTGGAGTACTCCGCTCCCCGAGGCATTTGAGTTTCTCGCAACCGCATTTCTGGAGTATTTTTTGGAGTACCCGCTCCCCGAGGCATTTGAGTTTCTCGCAACCGCTTTTCTGGGGTATTTTTTGGAGTACCCCGCTCCCCGAGGCATTTGAGTTTCTCGCAACCGCTTTACTGGGGTATTTTTTGGAGTACCCGGCTCCCTGAGGCATTTGAGTTTCTCGCAACCGCTTTACTGAGGTATTTTTTGGAGTACCCCGCTCCCCGAGGCATTTGAATTTCTCGCAACCGCTTTACAAGGGTATTTTTTGGAGTACCCCGCTCCCCGAGGCATTTGAGTTTCTCGCAACCGCTTTACTGGGGTATATTTTGGAGTACCCCGCTCCCCGAGGCATTTGAGTTTCTGGCAACCACTTTTCTGGGGTATTTTTTGGAGTACCCCGCTCCCCGAGGCATTTGAGTTTCTCGAAACCGCTTTTCTGGGTATTTTTTGGAGTACCCCGCTCCCCGAGGCATTTGAGTTTCTCGCAACCGCTTTACTGGGGTATTTTTTGGAGTACCCGCTCCCCGAGGCATTTGAGTTTCTCGCAACCGCTTTTCTGGGGTAATTTTTGGAGTACCACGCTCCCCGAGGCATTTGAGTTTCTCAAAACCGCTTTTCTGGGGTATTATTTGGAGTACCCCGCTCCCCGAGGCATTTGAGTTTCTCGCAACCGCTTTACTGGGGTATTTTTTGGAGTACCCGCTCCCCGAGGCATTTGAGTTTCTCGCAACCGCTTTTCTGGGGTATTTTTTGGAGAACCCCGCTCCCCGAGGCATTTGAGTTTCTCGCAACCGCTTTTCTGGGGTATTTTTTGGAGTACCCCGCTCCCCGAGGCATTTGAGTTTCTCGCAACCGTATTTCTGGGGTATTTTTTGGAGTAACCCCGCTCCCCGAGGCATTTGAGTTTCTCGCAACCGCTTTTCTGGGGTATTTTTTGGAGTACCCCGCTCCCCGAGGCATTTGAGTTTCTCGCAACCGCATTTCTGGGGTATTTTTTGGAGTACCCCGCTCCCCGAGGCATTTGAGTTTCTCGTAACCGCATTTCTGGGGTATTTTTTTGAGTACCCCGCTCCCCGAGGCATTTGAGTTTCTCGAAACCGCTTTACTGGGTATTTTTTGGAGTACCCGCTCCCCGAGGCATTTGAGTTTCTCGCAACCGCTTTTCTGGGGTATTTTTTGGAGTACCCGCTCCCCGAGGCTTTTGAGTTTCTCGCAACCGCTTTACTGGGGTATTTTTTGGAGTACCCCGCTCCCCGAGGCATTTGAGTTTCTCGCAACCGCTTTTCTGGGGTATATTTTGGAGTACCCCGCTCCCCGAGGCATTTGAGTTTCTCGCAACCGCTTTACTTGGGTATTTTTTGGAGTACCCCGCTCCCCGAGGCTTTTGAGTTTCTCGCAACCGCATTACTGGGGTATTTTTTGGAGTACCCCGCTCCCCGAGGCATTTGAGTTTCTCGCAACCGCTTTACTGGGTATTTTTTGGAGTACCCCGCTCCCTGAGGCATTTGAGTTTCTCGCAACCGCTTTTCTGGGGTATTTTTTGGAGTACCCCGCTCCCCGAGGCATTTGAGTTTCTCGCAACCGCTTTTCTGGGGTATATTTTGGAGTACCCCGCTCCCCGAGGCATTTGAGTTTCTCGCAACCGCTTTACTGGGGTATTTTTTGGAGTACCCCGCTCCCCGAGGCATTTGAGTTTCTCGCAACCGCTTTACTTGGGTATTTTTTGGAGTACCC
This sequence comes from Barbarea vulgaris, assembly GCA_963667165.1. NCBI lineage: Eukaryota > Viridiplantae > Streptophyta > Magnoliopsida > Brassicales > Brassicaceae > Barbarea > Barbarea vulgaris. Next base: position 15,861,925 of record OY763890.1, read on the forward strand.
CGCTCCCCGAAGCATTTGAGTTTCTCGGAACCGCTTTACTTGGGTATTTTTTGGAGTACCCCGCTCCCCGAGGCATTTGAGTTTCTCGCAACCGCTTTACTGGGGTATTTTTTGGAGTACCCCGCTCCCCGAGGCATTTGAGTTTCTCGCAACCGCTTTACTGGGGTATTTTTTGGAGTACCCCGCTCCCCGAGGCATTTGAGTTTCTCGCAACCGCATTTCTGGGGTATTTTTTGGAGTACCCCGCTCCCCGAGGCATTTGAGTTTCTCGCAACCGCTTTTCTAGGGTATTTTTTGGAGTACCCCGCTCCCCGAGGCATTTGAGTTTCTCGCAACCGCATTTCTGGGGTATTTTTTGGAGTACCCCGCTCCCCGAGGCATTTGAGTTTCTCGCAACCGCTTTTCTGGGGTATATTTTGGAGTACCCCGCTCCCCGAGGCATTTGAGTTTCTCGCAACCGCTTTACTGGGGTATTTTTTGGAGTACCCCGCTCCCTGAGGCATTTGAGTTTCTCGCAACCGCATTTCTGGTGTATATTTTGGAGTACCCCGCTCCCCGAGGCATTTGAGTTTCTCGCAACCGCATTTCTGGGGTATTTTTTGGAGTACCCCGCTCCCCGAGGCATTTGAGTTTCTCGCAACCGCTTTACTTGGGTATTTTTTGGAGTACCCCGCTCCCCGAAGCATTTGAGTTTCTCGGAACCGCTTTACTTGGGTATTTTTTGGAGTACCCCGCTCCCCGAGGCATTTGAGTTTCTCGCAACCGCTTTACTGGGGTATTTTTTGGAGTACCCCGCTCCCCGAGGCATTTGAGTTTCTCGCAACCGCTTTACTGGGGTATTTTTTGGAGTACCCCGCTCCCCGAGGCATTTGAGTTTCTCGCAACCGCATTTCTGGGGTATTTTTTGGAGTACCCCGCTCCCCGAGGCATTTGAGTTTCTCGCAACCGCTTTTCTAGGGTATTTTTTGGAGTACCCCGCTCCCCGAGGCATTTGAGTTTCTCGCAACCGCATTTCTGGGGTATTTTTTGGAGTACCCCGCTCCCCGAGGCATTTGAGTTTCTCGCAACCGCTTTACTGGGGTATATTTTGGAGTACCCCGCTCCCCGAGGCATTTGAGTTTCTCGCAACCGCATTTCTGGAGTATTTTTTTGAGTACTCCGCTCCCCGAGGCATTTGAGTTTTTCGCAACCGCATTTCTGGGGTATTTTTTGGAGTACTACGCTCCCCGAGGCATTTGAGTTTCTCGCAACCGCATTTTTGGGGTATTTTTTGGAGTACCCCGCTCCCCGAGGCATTTGAGTTTCTCGCAACCGCATTTCTGGGGTAGTTTTTGGAGTACCCCGCTCCCCGAGGCATTTGAGTTTCTCGCAACCGTTTTTCTGGGGTATTTTTTGGAGTACCCCGCTCCCCGAGGCATTTGAGTTTCTCGCAACCGCATTTCTGGGGTATTTTTTGGAGTACCCTGCTCCCCGAGGCATTTGAGTTTCTCGCAACCGCTTTACTGGGGTATATTTTGGAGTACCCCGCTCCCCGAGGCATTTGAGTTTCTCGCAACCGCATTTCTGGAGTATTTTTTGGAGTACCCGCTCCCCGAGGCATTTGAGTTTTTCGCAACCGCATTTCTGGGGTATTTTTTGGAGTACCCTGCTCCCCGAGGCATTTGAGTTTCTCGCAACCACTTTACTGGGGTATATTTTGGAGTACCACGCTCCCCGAGGCATTTGAGTTTCTCGCAACCGCTTTTCTGGAGTATTTTTTGGAGTACTCCGCTCCCAGAGGCATTTGAGTTTCTCGCAACCACTTTTCTGGGGTATTTTTTGGAGTACCCAGCTCCCCGAGGCATTTGAGTTTCTCGCAACCTCTTTTCTGGAGTATTTTTTGGAGTACTCCGCTCCCCGAGGCATTTGAGTTTTTCGCAACCGCATTTCTGGAGTATTTTTTGGAGTACCCCAGCTCCCCGAGGCATTTGAGTTTCTCGCAACCGCTTTTCTGGAGTATTTTTTGGAGTACCCCGCTCCCCGAGGCATTTGAGTTTCTCGCAACCGCTTTACTGGGGTATTTTTTGGAGTACCCGGCTCCCCGAGGCATTTGAGTTTCTCGCAACCGCTTTACTGGGGTATTTTTTGGAGTACCCCGCTCCCCGAGGCATTTGAGTTTCTCGCAACCGCATTTCTGGGATATATTTTGGAGTACCCCGCTCCCCGAGGCATTTGAGTTTCTCGCAACCGCATTTCTGGGGTATTTTTTGGAGTACCCCGCTCCCCGAGGCATTTGAGTTTCTCGCAACCGCTTAACTGGGGTATTTTTTGGAGTACCCCGCTCCCCGAAGCATTTGAGTTTCTCGCAACCGCTTTACTTGGGTATTTTTTGGAGTACCCCGCTCCCCGAGGCATTTGAGTTTCTCGCAACCGCTTTACTGGGGTATTTTTTGGAGTACCCGCTCCCCGAGGCTTTTGAGTTTCTCGCAACCGCTTTACTGGGGTATTTTTTGGAGTACCCCGCTCCCCGAGGCATTTGAGTTTCTCGCAACCGCTTTTCTGGGGTATATTTTGGAGTACCCCGCTCCCCGAGGCATTTGAGTTTCTCGCAACCGCTTTACTTGGGTATTTTTTGGAGTACCCCGCTCCCCGAGGCTTTTGAGTTTCTCGCAACCGCATTACTGGGGTATTTTTTGGAGTACCCCGCTCCCCGAGGCATTTGAGTTTCTCGCAACCGCTTTACTGGGTATTTTTTGGAGTACCCCCCTTCCCGAGGCATTTGAGTTTCTCGCAACCGCTTTTCTGGGGTATTTTTTGGAGTACCCCGCTCCCCGAGGCATTTGAGTTTCTCGCAACCGCTTTTCTGGGGTATATTTTGGAGTACCCCGCTCCCCGAGGCATTTGAGTTTCTCGCAACCGCTTTACTGGGGTATTTTTTGGAGTACCCCGCTCCCTGAGGCATTTGAGTTTCTCGCAACCGCATTTCTGGGGTATATTTTGGAGTACCCCGCTCCCCGAGGCATTTGAGTTTCTCGCAACCGCATTTCTGGGGTATTTTTTGGAGTACCCCGCTCCCCGAGGCATTTGAGTTTCTCGCAACCGCTTTACTTGGGTATTTTTTGGAGTACCCCGCTCCCCGAAGCATTTGAGTTTCTCGCAACCGCTTTACTTGGGTATTTTTTGGAGTACCCCGCTCCCCGAGGCATTTGAGTTTCTCGAAACCGCTTTACTGGGGTATTTTTTGGAGTACCCCGCTCCCCGAGGCATTTGAGTTTCTCGCAACCGCTTTACTGGGGTATTTTTTGGAGTACCCCGCTCCCCGAGGCATTTGAGTTTCTCGCAACCGCATTTCTGGGGTATTTTTTGGAGTACCCTGCTCCCCGAGGCATTTGAGTTTCTCGCAACCACTTTACTGGGGTATATTTTGGAGTACCACGCTCCCCGAGGCATTTGAGTTTCTCGCAACCGCCTTTCTGGAGTATTTTTTGGAGTACCCGCTCCCCGAGGCATTTGAGTTTTTCGCAACCGCATTTCTGTGGTATTTTTTGGAGTACCCTGCTCCCCGAGGCATTTGAGTTTCTCGCAACCACTTTACTGGGGTATATTTTGGAGTACCACGCTCCCCGAGGCATTTGAGTTTCTCGCAACCGCTTTTCTGGAGTATTTTTTGGAGTACTCCGCTCCCAGAGGCATTTGAGTTTCTCGCAACCACTTTTCTGGGGTATTTTTTGGAGTACCCAGCTCCCCGAGGCATTTGAGTTTCTCGCAACCTCTTTTCTGGAGTATTTTTTGGAGTACTCCGCTCCCCGAGGCATTTGAGTTTTTCGCAACCGCATTTCTGGAGTATTTTTTGGAGTACCCCAGCTCCCCGAGGCATTTGAGTTTCTCGCAACCGCTTTTCTGGAGTATTTTTTGGAGTACCCCGCTCCCCGAGGCATTTGAGTTTCTCGCAACCGCTTTACTGGGGTATTTTTTGGAGTACCCGGCTCCCCGAGGCATTTGAGTTTCTCGCAACCGCTTTACTGGGGTATTTTTTGGAGTACCCCGCTCCCCGAGGCATTTGAGTTTCTCGCAACCGCATTTCTGGGATATATTTTGGAGTACCCCGCTCCCCGAGGCATTTGAGTTTCTCGCAACCGCATTTCTGGGGTATTTTTTGGAGTACCCCGCTCCCCGAGGCATTTGAGTTTCTCGCAACCGCTTAACTGGGGTATTTTTTGGAGTACCCCGCTCCCCGAAGCATTTGAGTTTCTCGCAACCGCTTTACTTGGGTATTTTTTGGAGTACCCCGCTCCCCGAGGCATTTGAGTTTCTCGCAACCGCTTTACTGGGGTATTTTTTGGAGTACCCGCTCCCCGAGGCTTTTGAGTTTCTCGCAACCGCTTTACTGGGGTATTTTTTGGAGTACCCCGCTCCCCGAGGCATTTGAGTTTCTCGCAACCGCTTTTCTGGGGTATATTTTGGAGTACCCCGCTCCCCGAGGCATTTGAGTTTCTCGCAACCGCTTTACTTGGGTATTTTTTGGAGTACCCCGCTCCCCGAGGCTTTTGAGTTTCTCGCAACCGCATTACTGGGGTATTTTTTGGAGTACCCCGCTCCCCGAGGCATTTGAGTTTCTCGCAACCGCTTTACTGGGTATTTTTTGGAGTACCCCGCTCCCTGAGGCATTTGAGTTTCTCGCAACCGCTTTTCTGGGGTATTTTTTGGAGTACCCCGCTCCCCGAGGCATTTGAGTTTCTCGCAACCGCTTTTCTGGGGTATATTTTGGAGTACCCCGCTCCCCGAGGCATTTGAGTTTCTCGCAACCGCTTTACTGGGGTATTTTTTGGAGTACCCCGCTCCCTGAGGCATTTGAGTTTCTCGCAACCGCATTTCTGGGGTATATTTTGGAGTACCCCGCTCCCCGAGGCATTTGAGTTTCTCGCAACCGCATTTCTGGAGTATTTTTTTGAGTACTCCGCTCCCCGAGGCATTTGAGTTTTTCGCAACCGCATTTCTGGGGTATTTTTTGGAGTACTACGCTCCCCGAGGCATTTGAGTTTCTCGCAACCGCATTTCTGGGGTATTTTTTGGAGTACCCCGCTCCCCGAGGCATTTGAGTTTCTCGCAACCGCTTTACTTGGGTATTTTTTGGAGTACCCCGCTCCCCGAAGCATTTGAGTTTCTCGCAACCGCTTTACTTGGGTATTTTTTGGAGTACCCCGCTCCCCGAGGCATTTGAGTTTCTCGAAACCGCTTTACTGGGGTATTTTTTGGAGTACCCCGCTCCCCGAGGCATTTGAGTTTCTCGCAACCGCTTTACTGGGGTATTTTTTGGAGTACCCCGCTCCCCGAGGCATTTGAGTTTCTCGCAACCGCATTTCTGGGGTATTTTTTGGAGTACCCTGCTCCCCGAGGCATTTGAGTTTCTCGCAACCACTTTACTGGGGTATATTTTGGAGTACCACGCTCCCCGAGGCATTTGAGTTTCTCGCAACCGCCTTTCTGGAGTATTTTTTGGAGTACCCGCTCCCCGAGGCATTTGAGTTTTTCGCAACCGCATTTCTGTGGTATTTTTTGGAGTACCCTGCTCCCCGAGGCATTTGAGTTTCTCGCAACCACTTTACTGGGGTATATTTTGGAGTACCACGCTCCCCGAGGCATTTGAGTTTCTCGCAACCGCTTTTCTGGAGTATTTTTTGGAGTACTCCGCTCCCAGAGGCATTTGAGTTTCTCGCAACCACTTTTCTGGGGTATTTTTTGGAGTACCCAGCTCCCCGAGGCATTTGAGTTTCTCGCAACCTCTTTTCTGGAGTATTTTTTGGAGTACTCCGCTCCCCGAGGCATTTGAGTTTTTCGCAACCGCATTTCTGGAGTATTTTTTGGAGTACCCCAGCTCCCCGAGGCATTTGAGTTTCTCGCAACCGCTTTTCTGGAGTATTTTTTGGAGTACCCCGCTCCCCGAGGCATTTGAGTTTCTCGCAACCGCTTTACTGGGGTATTTTTTGGAGTACCCGGCTCCCCGAGGCATTTGAGTTTCTCGCAACCGCTTTACTGGGGTATTTTTTGGAGTACCCCGCTCCCCGAGGCATTTGAGTTTCTCGCAACCGCATTTCTGGGATATATTTTGGAGTACCCCGCTCCCCGAGGCATTTGAGTTTCTCGCAACCGCATTTCTGGGGTATTTTTTGGAGTACCCCGCTCCCCGAGGCATTTGAGTTTCTCGCAACCGCTTAACTGGGGTATTTTTTGGAGTACCCCGCTCCCCGAAGCATTTGAGTTTCTCGCAACCGCTTTACTTGGGTATTTTTTGGAGTACCCCGCTCCCCGAGGCATTTGAGTTTCTCGCAACCGCTTTACTGGGGTATTTTTTGGAGTACCCGCTCCCCGAGGCTTTTGAGTTTCTCGCAACCGCTTTACTGGGGTATTTTTTGGAGTACCCCGCTCCCCGAGGCATTTGAGTTTCTCGCAACCGCTTTTCTGGGGTATATTTTGGAGTACCCCGCTCCCCGAGGCATTTGAGTTTCTCGCAACCGCTTTACTTGGGTATTTTTTGGAGTACCCCGCTCCCCGAGGCTTTTGAGTTTCTCGCAACCGCATTACTGGGGTATTTTTTGGAGTACCCCGCTCCCCGAGGCATTTGAGTTTCTCGCAACCGCTTTACTGGGTATTTTTTGGAGTACCCCGCTCCCTGAGGCATTTGAGTTTCTCGCAACCGCTTTTCTGGGGTATTTTTTGGAGTACCCCGCTCCCCGAGGCATTTGAGTTTCTCGCAACCGCTTTTCTGGGGTATATTTTGGAGTACCCCGCTCCCCGAGGCATTTGAGTTTCTCGCAACCGCTTTACTGGGGTATTTTTTGGAGTACCCCGCTCCCTGAGGCATTTGAGTTTCTCGCAACCGCATTTCTGGGGTATATTTTGGAGTACCCCGCTCCCCGAGGCATTTGAGTTTCTCGCAACCGCATTTCTGGAGTATTTTTTTGAGTACTCCGCTCCCCGAGGCATTTGAGTTTTTCGCAACCGCATTTCTGGGGTATTTTTTGGAGTACTACGCTCCCCGAGGCATTTGAGTTTCTCGCAACCGCATTTTTGGGGTATTTTTTGGAGTACCCCGCTCCCCGAGGCATTTGAGTTTCTCGCAACCGCATTTCTGGGGTAGTTTTTGGAGTACCCCGCTCCCCGAGGCATTTGAGTTTCTCGCAACCGTTTTTCTGGGGTATTTTTTGGAGTACCCCGCTCCCCGAGGCATTTGAGTTTCTCGCAACCGCATTTCTGGGGTATTTTTTGGAGTACCCTGCTCCCCGAGGCATTTGAGTTTCTCGCAACCGCTTTACTGGGGTATATTTTGGAGTACCCCGCTCCCCGAGGCATTTGAGTTTCTCGCAACCGCATTTCTGGAGTATTTTTTGGAGTACCCGCTCCCCGAGGCATTTGAGTTTTTCGCAACCGCATTTCTGGGGTATTTTTTGGAGTACCCTGCTCCCCGAGGCATTTGAGTTTCTCGCAACCACTTTACTGGGGTATATTTTGGAGTACCACGCTCCCCGAGGCATTTGAGTTTCTCGCAACCGCTTTTCTGGAGTATTTTTTGGAGTACTCCGCTCCCAGAGGCATTTGAGTTTCTCGCAACCACTTTTCTGGGGTATTTTTTGGAGTACCCAGCTCCCCGAGGCATTTGAGTTTCTCGCAACCTCTTTTCTGGAGTATTTTTTGGAGTACTCCGCTCCCCGAGGCATTTGAGTTTTTCGCAACCGCATTTCTGGAGTATTTTTTGGAGTACCCCAGCTCCCCGAGGCATTTGAGTTTCTCGCAACCGCTTTTCTGGAGTATTTTTTGGAGTACCCCGCTCCCCGAGGCATTTGAGTTTCTCGCAACCGCTTTACTGGGGTATTTTTTGGAGTACCCGGCTCCCCGAGGCATTTGAGTTTCTCGCAACCGCTTTACTGGGGTATTTTTTGGAGTACCCCGCTCCCCGAGGCATTTGAGTTTCTCGCAACCGCATTTCTGGGATATATTTTGGAGTACCCCGCTCCCCGAGGCATTTGAGTTTCTCGCAACCGCATTTCTGGGGTATTTTTTGGAGTACCCCGCTCCCCGAGGCATTTGAGTTTCTCGCAACCGCTTAACTGGGGTATTTTTTGGAGTACCCCGCTCCCCGAAGCATTTGAGTTTCTCGCAACCGCTTTACTTGGGTATTTTTTGGAGTACCCCGCTCCCCGAGGCATTTGAGTTTCTCGCAACCGCTTTACTGGGGTATTTTTTGGAGTACCCGCTCCCCGAGGCTTTTGAGTTTCTCGCAACCGCTTTACTGGGGTATTTTTTGGAGTACCCCGCTCCCCGAGGCATTTGAGTTTCTCGCAACCGCTTTTCTGGGGTATATTTTGGAGTACCCCGCTCCCCGAGGCATTTGAGTTTCTCGCAACCGCTTTACTTGGGTATTTTTTGGAGTACCCCGCTCCCCGAGGCTTTTGAGTTTCTCGCAACCGCATTACTGGGGTATTTTTTGGAGTACCCCGCTCCCCGAGGCATTTGAGTTTCTCGCAACCGCTTTACTGGGTATTTTTTGGAGTACCCCCCTTCCCGAGGCATTTGAGTTTCTCGCAACCGCTTTTCTGGGGTATTTTTTGGAGTACCCCGCTCCCCGAGGCATTTGAGTTTCTCGCAACCGCTTTTCTGGGGTATATTTTGGAGTACCCCGCTCCCCGAGGCATTTGAGTTTCTCGCAACCGCTTTACTGGGGTATTTTTTGGAGTACCCCGCTCCCTGAGGCATTTGAGTTTCTCGCAACCGCATTTCTGGGGTATATTTTGGAGTACCCCGCTCCCCGAGGCATTTGAGTTTCTCGCAACCGCATTTCTGGGGTATTTTTTGGAGTACCCCGCTCCCCGAGGCATTTGAGTTTCTCGCAACCGCTTTACTTGGGTATTTTTTGGAGTACCCCGCTCCCCGAAGCATTTGAGTTTCTCGCAACCGCTTTACTTGGGTATTTTTTGGAGTACCCCGCTCCCCGAGGCATTTGAGTTTCTCGCAACCGCTTTACTGGGGTATTTTTTGGAGTACCCCCCTCCCCGAGGCATTTGAGTTTCTCGCAACCGCTTTACTGGGGTATTTTTTGGAGTACCCCGCTCCCCGAGGCATTTGAGTTTCTCGCAACCGCATTTCTGGGGTATTTTTTGGAGTACCCTGCTCCCCGAGGCATTTGAGTTTCTCGCAACCACTTTACTGGGGTATATTTTGGAGTACCACGCTCCCCGAGGCATTTGAGTTTCTCGCAACCGCTTTTCTGGAGTATTTTTTGGAGTACCCGCTCCCCGAGGCATTTGAGTTTTTTCGCAACCGCATTTCTGGGGTATTTTTTGGAGTACCCTGCTCCCCGAGGCATTTGAGTTTCTCGCAACCACTTTACTGGGGTATATTTTGGAGTACCACGCTCCCCGAGGCATTTGAGTTTCTCGCAACCGCTTTTCTGGAGTATTTTTTGGAGTACTCCGCTCCCAGAGGCATTTGAGTTTCTCGCAACCACTTTTCTGGGGTATTTTTTGGAGTACCCAGCTCCCCGAGGCATTTGAGTTTCTCGCAACCTCTTTTCTGGAGTATTTTTTGGAGTACTCCGCTCCCCGAGGCATTTGAGTTTCTCGCAACCGCTTTACTTGGGTATTTTTTGGAGTACCCCGCTCCCCGAGGCTTTTGAGTTTCTCGCAACCGCATTACTGGGGTATTTTTTGGAGTACCCCGCTCCCCGAGGCATTTGAGTTTCTCGCAACCGCTTTACTGGGTATTTTTTGGAGTACCCCCCTTCCCGAGGCATTTGAGTTTCTCGCAACCGCTTTTCTGGGGTATTTTTTGGAGTACCCCGCTCCCCGAGGCATTTGAGTTTCTCGCAACCGCTTTTCTGGGGTATATTTTGGAGTACCCCGCTCCCCGAGGCATTTGAGTTTCTCGCAACCGCTTTACTGGGGTATTTTTTGGAGTACCCCGCTCCCTGAGGCATTTGAGTTTCTCGCAACCGCATTTCTGGGGTATATTTTGGAGTACCCCGCTCCCCGAGGCATTTGAGTTTCTCGCAACCGCATTTCTGGAGTATTTTTTTGAGTACTCCGCTCCCCGAGGCATTTGAGTTTTTCGCAACCGCATTTCTGGGGTATTTTTTGGAGTACTACGCTCCCCGAGGCATTTGAGTTTCTCGCAACCGCATTTTTGGGGTATTTTTTGGAGTACCCCGCTCCCCGAGGCATTTGAGTTTCTCGCAACCGCATTTCTGGGGTAGTTTTTGGAGTACCCCGCTCCCCGAGGCATTTGAGTTTCTCGCAACCGTTTTTCTGGGGTATTTTTTGGAGTACCCCGCTCCCCGAGGCATTTGAGTTTCTCGCAACCGCATTTCTGGGGTATTTTTTGGAGTACCCTGCTCCCCGAGGCATTTGAGTTTCTCGCAACCGCTTTACTGGGGTATATTTTGGAGTACCCCGCTCCCCGAGGCATTTGAGTTTCTCGCAACCGCATTTCTGGAGTATTTTTTGGAGTACCCGCTCCCCGAGGCATTTGAGTTTTTCGCAACCGCATTTCTGGGGTATTTTTTGGAGTACCCTGCTCCCCGAGGCATTTGAGTTTCTCGCAACCACTTTACTGGGGTATATTTTGGAGTACCACGCTCCCCGAGGCATTTGAGTTTCTCGCAACCGCTTTTCTGGAGTATTTTTTGGAGTACTCCGCTCCCAGAGGCATTTGAGTTTCTCGCAACCACTTTTCTGGGGTATTTTTTGGAGTACCCAGCTCCCCGAGGCATTTGAGTTTCTCGCAACCTCTTTTCTGGAGTATTTTTTGGAGTACTCCGCTCCCCGAGGCATTTGAGTTTTTCGCAACCGCATTTCTGGAGTATTTTTTGGAGTACCCCAGCTCCCCGAGGCATTTGAGTTTCTCGCAACCGCTTTTCTGGAGTATTTTTTGGAGTACCCCGCTCCCCGAGGCATTTGAGTTTCTCGCAACCGCTTTACTGGGGTATTTTTTGGAGTACCCGGCTCCCCGAGGCATTTGAGTTTCTCGCAACCGCTTTACTGGGGTATTTTTTGGAGTACCCCGCTCCCCGAGGCATTTGAGTTTCTCGCAACCGCATTTCTGGGATATATTTTGGAGTACCCCGCTCCCCGAGGCATTTGAGTTTCTCGCAACCGCATTTCTGGGGTATTTTTTGGAGTACCCCGCTCCCCGAGGCATTTGAGTTTCTCGCAACCGCTTAACTGGGGTATTTTTTGGAGTACCCCGCTCCCCGAAGCATTTGAGTTTCTCGCAACCGCTTTACTTGGGTATTTTTTGGAGTACCCCGCTCCCCGAGGCATTTGAGTTTCTCGCAACCGCTTTACTGGGGTATTTTTTGGAGTACCCGCTCCCCGAGGCTTTTGAGTTTCTCGCAACCGCTTTACTGGGGTATTTTTTGGAGTACCCCGCTCCCCGAGGCATTTGAGTTTCTCGCAACCGCTTTTCTGGGGTATATTTTGGAGTACCCCGCTCCCCGAGGCATTTGAGTTTCTCGCAACCGCTTTACTTGGGTATTTTTTGGAGTACCCCGCTCCCCGAGGCTTTTGAGTTTCTCGCAACCGCATTACTGGGGTATTTTTTGGAGTACCCCGCTCCCCGAGGCATTTGAGTTTCTCGCAACCGCTTTACTGGGTATTTTTTGGAGTACCCCCCTTCCCGAGGCATTTGAGTTTCTCGCAACCGCTTTTCTGGGGTATTTTTTGGAGTACCCCGCTCCCCGAGGCATTTGAGTTTCTCGCAACCGCTTTTCTGGGGTATATTTTGGAGTACCCCGCTCCCCGAGGCATTTGAGTTTCTCGCAACCGCTTTACTGGGGTATTTTTTGGAGTACCCCGCTCCCTGAGGCATTTGAGTTTCTCGCAACCGCATTTCTGGGGTATATTTTGGAGTACCCCGCTCCCCGAGGCATTTGAGTTTCTCGCAACCGCATTTCTGGGGTATTTTTTGGAGTACCCCGCTCCCCGAGGCATTTGAGTTTCTCGCAACCGCTTTACTTGGGTATTTTTTGGAGTACCCCGCTCCCCGAAGCATTTGAGTTTCTCGCAACCGCTTTACTTGGGTATTTTTTGGAGTACCCCGCTCCCCGAGGCATTTGAGTTTCTCGCAACCGCTTTACTGGGGTATTTTTTGGAGTACCCCCCTCCCCGAGGCATTTGAGTTTCTCGCAACCGCTTTACTGGGGTATTTTTTGGAGTACCCCGCTCCCCGAGGCATTTGAGTTTCTCGCAACCGCATTTCTGGGGTATTTTTTGGAGTACCCTGCTCCCCGAGGCATTTGAGTTTCTCGCAACCACTTTACTGGGGTATATTTTGGAGTACCACGCTCCCCGAGGCATTTGAGTTTCTCGCAACCGCTTTTCTGGAGTATTTTTTGGAGTACCCGCTCCCCGAGGCATTTGAGTTTTTTCGCAACCGCATTTCTGGGGTATTTTTTGGAGTACCCTGCTCCCCGAGGCATTTGAGTTTCTCGCAACCACTTTACTGGGGTATATTTTGGAGTACCACGCTCCCCGAGGCATTTGAGTTTCTCGCAACCGCTTTTCTGGAGTATTTTTTGGAGTACTCCGCTCCCAGAGGCATTTGAGTTTCTCGCAACCACTTTTCTGGGGTATTTTTTGGAGTACCCAGCTCCCCGAGGCATTTGAGTTTCTCGCAACCTCTTTTCTGGAGTATTTTTTGGAGTACTCCGCTCCCCGAGGCATTTGAGTTTCTCGCAACCGCTTTACTTGGGTATTTTTTGGAGTACCCCGCTCCCCGAGGCTTTTGAGTTTCTCGCAACCGCATTACTGGGGTATTTTTTGGAGTACCCCGCTCCCCGAGGCATTTGAGTTTCTCGCAACCGCTTTACTGGGTATTTTTTGGAGTACCCCCCTTCCCGAGGCATTTGAGTTTCTCGCAACCGCTTTTCTGGGGTATTTTTTGGAGTACCCCGCTCCCCGAGGCATTTGAGTTTCTCGCAACCGCTTTTCTGGGGTATATTTTGGAGTACCCCGCTCCCCGAGGCATTTGAGTTTCTCGCAACCGCTTTACTGGGGTATTTTTTGGAGTACCCCGCTCCCTGAGGCATTTGAGTTTCTCGCAACCGCATTTCTGGGGTATATTTTGGAGTACCCCGCTCCCCGAGGCATTTGAGTTTCTCGCAACCGCATTTCTGGGGTATTTTTTGGAGTACCCCGCTCCCCGAGGCATTTGAGTTTCTCGCAACCGCTTTACTTGGGTATTTTTTGGAGTACCCCGCTCCCCGAAGCATTTGAGTTTCTCGCAACCGCTTTACTTGGGTATTTTTTGGAGTACCCCGCTCCCCGAGGCATTTGAGTTTCTCGCAACCGCTTTACTGGGGTATTTTTTGGAGTACCCCCCTCCCCGAGGCATTTGAGTTTCTCGCAACCGCTTTACTGGGGTATTTTTTGGAGTACCCCGCTCCCCGAGGCATTTGAGTTTCTCGCAACCGCATTTCTGGGGTATTTTTTGGAGTACCCTGCTCCCCGAGGCATTTGAGTTTCTCGCAACCACTTTACTGGGGTATATTTTGGAGTACCACGCTCCCCGAGGCATTTGAGTTTCTCGCAACCGCTTTTCTGGAGTATTTTTTGGAGTACCCGCTCCCCGAGGCATTTGAGTTTTTTCGCAACCGCATTTCTGGGGTATTTTTTGGAGTACCCTGCTCCCCGAGGCATTTGAGTTTCTCGCAACCACTTTACTGGGGTATATTTTGGAGTACCACGCTCCCCGAGGCATTTGAGTTTCTCGCAACCGCTTTTCTGGAGTATTTTTTGGAGTACTCCGCTCCCAGAGGCATTTGAGTTTCTCGCAACCACTTTTCTGGGGTATTTTTTGGAGTACCCAGCTCCCCGAGGCATTTGAGTTTCTCGCAACCTCTTTTCTGGAGTATTTTTTGGAGTACTCCGCTCCCCGAGGCATTTGAGTTTTTCGCAACCGCATTTCTGGAGTATTTTTTGGAGTACCCCAGCTCCCCGAGGCATTTGAGTTTCTCGCAACCGCTTTTCTGGAGTATTTTTTGGAGTACCCCGCTCCCCGAGGCATTTGAGTTTCTCGCAACCGCTTTACTGGGGTATTTTTTGGAGTACCCGGCTCCCCGAGGCATTTGAGTTTCTCGCAACCGCTTTACTGGGGTATTTTTTGGAGTACCCCGCTCCCCGAGGCATTTGAGTTTCTCGCAACCGCATTTCTGGGATATATTTTGGAGTACCCCGCTCCCCGAGGCATTTGAGTTTCTCGCAACCGCATTTCTGGGGTATTTTTTGGAGTACCCCGCTCCCCGAGGCATTTGAGTTTCTCGCAACCGCTTAACTGGGGTATTTTTTGGAGTACCCCGCTCCCCGAAGCATTTGAGTTTCTCGCAACCGCTTTACTTGGGTATTTTTTGGAGTACCCCGCTCCCCGAGGCATTTGAGTTTCTCGCAACCGCTTTACTGGGGTATTTTTTGGAGTACCCGCTCCCCGAGGCTTTTGAGTTTCTCGCAACCGCTTTACTGGGGTATTTTTTGGAGTACCCCGCTCCCCGAGGCATTTGAGTTTCTCGCATCCGCTTTTCTGGGGTATATTTTGGAGTACCCCGCTCCCCGAGGCATTTGAGTTTCTCGCAACCGCTTTACTTGGGTATTTTTTGGAGTACCCCGCTCCCCGAGGCTTTTGAGTTTCTCGCAACCGCATTACTGGGGTATTTTTTGGAGTACCCCGCTCCCCGAGGCATTTGAGTTTCTCGCAACCGCTTTACTGGGTATTTTTTGGAGTACCCCGCTCCCTGAGGCATTTGAGTTTCTCGCAACCGCTTTTCTGGGGTATTTTTTGGAGTACCCCGCTCCCCGAGGCATTTGAGTTTCTCGCAACCGCTTTTCTGGGGTATATTTTGGAGTACCCCGCTCCCCGAGGCATTTGAGTTTCTCGCAACCGCTTTACTGGGGTATTTTTTGGAGTACCCCGCTCCCTGAGGCATTTGAGTTTCTCGCAACCGCATTTCTGGGGTATATTTTGGAGTACCCCGCTCCCCGAGGCATTTGAGTTTCTCGCAACCGCATTTCTGGAGTATTTTTTTGAGTACTCCGCTCCCCGAGGCATTTGAGTTTTTCGCAACCGCATTTCTGGGGTATTTTTTGGAGTACTACGCTCCCCGAGGCATTTGAGTTTCTCGCAACCGCATTTTTGGGGTATTTTTTGGAGTACCCCGCTCCCCGAGGCATTTGAGTTTCTCGCAACCGCATTTCTGGGGTAGTTTTTGGAGTACCCCGCTCCCCGAGGCATTTGAGTTTCTCGCAACCGTTTTTCTGGGGTATTTTTTGGAGTACCCCGCTCCCCGAGGCATTTGAGTTTCTCGCAACCGCATTTCTGGGGTATTTTTTGGAGTACCCTGCTCCCCGAGGCATTTGAGTTTCTCGCAACCGCTTTACTGGGGTATATTTTGGAGTACCCCGCTCCCCGAGGCATTTGAGTTTCTCGCAACCGCATTTCTGGAGTATTTTTTGGAGTACCCGCTCCCCGAGGCATTTGAGTTTTTCGCAACCGCATTTCTGGGGTATTTTTTGGAGTACCCTGCTCCCCGAGGCATTTGAGTTTCTCGCAACCACTTTACTGGGGTATATTTTGGAGTACCACGCTCCCCGAGGCATTTGAGTTTCTCGCAACCGCTTTTCTGGAGTATTTTTTGGAGTACTCCGCTCCCAGAGGCATTTGAGTTTCTCGCAACCACTTTTCTGGGGTATTTTTTGGAGTACCCAGCTCCCCGAGGCATTTGAGTTTCTCGCAACCTCTTTTCTGGAGTATTTTTTGGAGTACTCCGCTCCCCGAGGCATTTGAGTTTTTCGCAACCGCATTTCTGGAGTATTTTTTGGAGTACCCCAGCTCCCCGAGGCATTTGAGTTTCTCGCAACCGCTTTTCTGGAGTATTTTTTGGAGTACCCCGCTCCCCGAGGCATTTGAGTTTCTCGCAACCGCTTTACTGGGGTATTTTTTGGAGTACCCGGCTCCCCGAGGCATTTGAGTTTCTCGCAACCGCTTTACTGGGGTATTTTTTGGAGTACCCCGCTCCCCGAGGTATTTGAGTTTCTCGCAACCGCATTTCTGGGATATATTTTGGAGTACCCCGCTCCCCGAGGCATTTGAGTTTCTCGCAACCGCATTTCTGGGGTATTTTTTGGAGTACCCCGCTCCCCGAGGCATTTGAGTTTCTCGCAACCGCTTAACTGGGGTATTTTTTGGAGTACCCCGCTCCCCGAAGCATTTGAGTTTCTCGCAACCGCTTTACTTGGGTATTTTTTGGAGTACCCCGCTCCCCGAGGCATTTGAGTTTCTCGCAACCGCTTTACTGGGGTATTTTTTGGAGTACCCGCTCCCCGAGCCTTTTGAGTTTCTCGCAACCGCTTTACTGGGGTATTTTTTGGAGTACCCCGCTCCCCGAGGCATTTGAGTTTCTCGCAACCGCTTTTCTGGGGTATATTTTGGAGTACCCCGCTCCCCGAGGCATTTGAGTTTCTCGCAACCGCTTTACTTGGGTATTTTTTGGAGTACCCCGCTCCCCGAGGCTTTTGAGTTTCTCGCAACCGCATTACTGGGGTATTTTTTGGAGTACCCCGCTCCCCGAGGCATTTGAGTTTCTCGCAACCGCTTTACTGGGTATTTTTTGGAGTACCCCCCTTCCCGAGGCATTTGAGTTTCTCGCAACCGCTTTTCTGGGGTATTTTTTGGAGTACCCCGCTCCCCGAGGCATTTGAGTTTCTCGCAACCGCTTTTCTGGGGTATATTTTGGAGTACCCCGCTCCCCGAGGCATTTGAGTTTCTCGCAACCGCTTTACTGGGGTATTTTTTGGAGTACCCCGCTCCCTGAGGCATTTGAGTTTCTCGCAACCGCATTTCTGGGGTATATTTTGGAGTACCCCGCTCCCCGAGGCATTTGAGTTTCTCGCAACCGCATTTCTGGGGTATTTTTTGGAGTACCCCGCTCCCCGAGGCATTTGAGTTTCTCGCAACCGCTTTACTTGGGTATTTTTTGGAGTACCCCGCTCCCCGAAGCATTTGAGTTTCTCGCAACCGCTTTACTTGGGTATTTTTTGGAGTACCCCGCTCCCCGAGGCATTTGAGTTTCTCGCAACCCCTTTACTGGGGTATTTTTTGGAGTACCCCGCTCCCCGAGGCATTTGAGTTTCTCGCAACCGCTTTACTGGGGTATTTTTTGGAGTACCCCGCTCCCCGAGGCATTTGAGTTTCTCGCAACCGCATTTCTGATGTATTTTTTGGAGTACCCTGCTCCCCGAGGCATTTGAGTTTCTCGCAACCGCTTTACTGGGGTATATTTTGGAGTACCCCGCTCCCCGAGGCATTTGAGTTTCTCGCAACCGCTTTTCTGGAGTATTTTTTGGAGTACCCGCTCCCCGAGGCATTTGAGTTTTTCGCAACCGCATTTCTGGGGTATTTTTTGGAGTACCCTGCTCCCCGAGGCATTTGAGTTTCTCGCAACCACTTTACTGGGCTATATTTTGGAGTACCACGCTCCCCGAGGCATTTGAGTTTCTCGCAACCGCTTTTCTGGAGTATTTTTTGGAGTACTCCGCTCCCAGAGGCATTTGAGTTTCTCGCAACCACTTTTCTGGGGTATTTTTTGGAGTACCCAGCTCCCCGAGGCATTTGAGTTTCTCGCAACCTCTTTTCTGGAGTATTTTTTGGAGTACTCCGCTCCCCGAGGCATTTGAGTTTTTCGCAACCGCATTTCTGGAGTATTTTTTGGAGTACCCCAGCTCCCCGAGGCATTTGAGTTTCTCGCAACCGCTTTTCTGGAGTATTTTTTGGAGTACCCCGCTCCCCGAGGCATTTGAGTTTCTCGCAACCGCTTTACTGGGGTATTTTTTGGAGTACCCGGCTCCCCGAGGCATTTGAGTTTCTCGCAACCGCTTTACTGGGGTATTTTTTGGAGTACCCCGCTCCCCGAGGCATTTGAGTTTCTCGCAACCGCATTTCTGGGATATATTTTGGAGTACCCCGCTCCCCGAGGCATTTGAGTTTCTCGCAACCGCATTTCTGGGGTATTTTTTGGAGTACCCCGCTCCCCGAGGCATTTGAGTTTCTCGCAACCGCTTAACTGGGGTATTTTTTGGAGTACCCCGCTCCCCGAAGCATTTGAGTTTCTCGCAACCGCTTTACTTGGGTATTTTTTGGAGTACCCCGCTCCCCGAGGCATTTGAGTTTCTCGCAACCGCTTTACTGGGGTATTTTTTGGAGTACCCGCTCCCCGAGGCTTTTGAGTTTCTCGCAACCGCTTTACTGGGGTATTTTTTGGAGTACCCCGCTCCCCGAGGCATTTGAGTTTCTCGCAACCGCTTTTCTGGGGTATATTTTGGAGTACCCCGCTCCCCGAGGCATTTGAGTTTCTCGCAACCGCTTTACTTGGGTATTTTTTGGAGTACCCCGCTCCCCGAGGCTTTTGAGTTTCTCGCAACCGCATTACTGGGGTATTTTTTGGAGTACCCCGCTCCCCGAGGCATTTGAGTTTCTCGCAACCGCTTTACTGGGTATTTTTTGGAGTACCCCCCTTCCCGAGGCATTTGAGTTTCTCGCAACCGCTTTTCTGGGGTATTTTTTGGAGTACCCCGCTCCCCGAGGCATTTGAGTTTCTCGCAACCGCTTTTCTGGGGTATATTTTGGAGTACCCCGCTCCCCGAGGCATTTGAGTTTCTCGCAACCGCTTTACTGGGGTATTTTTTGGAGTACCCCGCTCCCTGAGGCATTTGAGTTTCTCGCAACCGCATTTCTGGGGTATTTTTTGGAGTACCCCGCTCCCCGAGGCATTTGAGTTTCTCGCAACCGCTTAACTGGGGTATTTTTTGGAGTACCCCGCTCCCCGAAGCATTTGAGTTTCTCGCAACCGCTTTACTTGGGTATTTTTTGGAGTACCCCGCTCCCCGAGGCATTTGAGTTTCTCGCAACCGCTTTACTGGGGTATTTTTTGGAGTACCCGCTCCCCGAGGCTTTTGAGTTTCTCGCAACCGCTTTACTGGGGTATTTTTTGGAGTACCCCGCTCCCCGAGGCATTTGAGTTTCTCGCAACCGCTTTTCTGGGGTATATTTTGGAGTACCCCGCTCCCCGAGGCATTTGAGTTTCTCGCAACCGCTTTACTTGGGTATTTTTTGGAGTACCCCGCTCCCCGAGGCTTTTGAGTTTCTCGCAACCGCATTACTGGGGTATTTTTTGGAGTACCCCGCTCCCCGAGGCATTTGAGTTTCTCGCAACCGCTTTACTGGGTATTTTTTGGAGTACCCCGCTCCCTGAGGCATTTGAGTTTCTCGCAACCGCTTTTCTGGGGTATTTTTTGGAGTACCCCGCTCCCCGAGGCATTTGAGTTTCTCGCAACCGCTTTTCTGGGGTATATTTTGGAGTACCCCGCTCCCCGAGGCATTTGAGTTTCTCGCAACCGCTTTACTGGGGTATTTTTTGGAGTACCCCGCTCCCTGAGGCATTTGAGTTTCTCGCAACCGCATTTCTGGGGTATATTTTGGAGTACCCCGCTCCCCGAGGCATTTGAGTTTCTCGCAACCGCATTTCTGGGGTATTTTTTGGAGTACCCCGCTCCCCGAGGCATTTGAGTTTCTCGCAACCGCTTTACTTGGGTATTTTTTGGAGTACCCCGCTCCCCGAAGCATTTGAGTTTCTCGCAACCGCTTTACTTGGGTATTTTTTGGAGTACCCCGCTCCCCGAGGCATTTGAGTTTCTCGCAACCGCTTTACTGGGGTATTTTTTGGAGTACCCCGCTCCCCGAGGCATTTGAGTTTCTCGCAACCGCTTTACTGGGGTATTTTTTGGAGTACCCCGCTCCCCGAGGCATTTGAGTTTCTCGCAACCGCATTTCTGGGGTATTTTTTGGAGTACCCCGCTCCCCGAGGCATTTGAGTTTCTCGCAATCGCTTTTCTAGGGTATTTTTTGGAGTACCCCGCTCCCCGAGGCATTTGAGTTTCTCGCAACCGCATTTCTGGGGTATTTTTTGGAGTACCCCGCTCCCCGAGGCATTTGAGTTTCTCGCAACCGCTTTTCTAGGGTATTTTTTGGAGTACCCCGCTCCCCGAGGCATTTGAGTTTTTCGCAACCGCATTTCTGGGGTATTTTTTGGAGTACCCTGCTCCCCGAGGCATTTGAGTTTCTCGCAACCACTTTACTGGGGTATATTTTGGAGTACCCCGCTCCCCGAGGCATTTGAGTTTCTCGCAACCGCTTTTCTGGAGTATTTTTTGGAGTACTCCGCTCCCAGAGGCATTTGAGTTTCTCGCAACCACTTTTCTGGGGTATTTTTTGGAGTACTCCGCTCCCCGAGGCATTTGAGTTTTTCGCAACCGCATTTCTGGAGTATTTTTTGGAGTACCCCCGCTCCCCGAGGCATTTGAGTTTCTCGCAACCGCTTTTCTGGGGTATTTTTTGGAGTACCCCGCTCCCCGAGGCATTTGAGTTTCTCGCAACCGCTTTACTGGGGTATTTTTTGGAGTACCCGCTCCCCGAGGCATTTGAGTTTCTCGCAACCGCTTTTCTGGGGTAATTTTTGGAGTACCACGCTCCCCGAGGCATTTGAGTTTCTCGAAACCGCTTTTCTGGGGTATTATTTGGAGTACCCCGCTCCCCGAGGCATTTGAGTTTCTCGCAACCGCTTTACTGGGGTATTTTTTGGAGTACCCGCTCCCCGAGGCATTTGAGTTTCTCGCAACCGCTTTTCTGGGGTATTTTTTGGAGAACCCCGCTCCCCGAGGCATTTGAGTTTCTCGCAACCGCTTTTCTGGGGTATTTTTTGGAGTACCCCGCTCCCCGAGGCATTTGAGTTTCTCGCAACCGTATTTTTGGGGTATTTTTTTGGAGTAACCCCGCTCCCTGAGGCATTTGAGTTTCTCGCAACCGCTTTTTTGGGGTATTTTTTGGAGTACCCCGCTCCCCGAGGCATTTGAGTTTCTCGCAACCGCATTTCTGGGGTATTTTTTGGAGTACCCCGCTCCCCGAGGCATTTGAGTTTCTCATAACCGCATTTCTGGGGTATTTTTTGGAGTACCCCGCTCCCCGAGGCATTTGAGTTTCTCGAAACCGCTTTACTGGGTATTTTTTGGAGTACCCGCTCCCCGAGGCATTTGAGTTTCTCGCAACCGCTTTTCTGGGGTATTTTTTGGAGTACCCGCTCCCCGAGGCTTTTGAGTTTCTCGCAACCGCTTTACTGGGGTATTTTTTGGAGTACCCCGCTCCCCGAAGCATTTGAGTTTCTCGCAACCGCTTTACTTGGGTATTTTTTGGAGTACCCCGCTCCCCGAGGCATTTGAGTTTCTCGCAACCGCTTTACTGGGGTATTTTTTGGAGTACCCGCTCCCCGAGGCTTTTGAGTTTCTCGCAACCGCTTTACTGGGGTATTTTTTGGAGTACCCCGCTCCCCGAGGCATTTGAGTTTCTCGCAACCGCTTTTCTGGGGTATATTTTGGAGTACCCCGCTCCCCGAGGCATTTGAGTTTCTCGCAACCGCTTTACTTGGGTATTTTTTGGAGTACCCCGCTCCCCGAGGCTTTTGAGTTTCTCGCAACCGCATTACTGGGGTATTTTTTGGAGTACCCCGCTCCCCGAGGCATTTGAGTTTCTCGCAACCGCTTTACTGGGTATTTTTTGGAGTACCCCGCTCCCTGAGGCATTTGAGTTTCTCGCAACCGCTTTTCTGGGGTATTTTTTGGAGTACCCCGCTCCCCGAGGCATTTGAGTTTCTCGCAACCGCTTTTCTGGGGTATATTTTGGAGTACCCCGCTCCCCGAGGCATTTGAGTTTCTCGCAACCGCTTTACTGGGGTATTTTTTGGAGTACCCCGCTCCCTGAGGCATTTGAGTTTCTCGCAACCGCATTTCTGGGGTATATTTTGGAGTACCCCGCTCCCCGAGGCATTTGAGTTTCTCGCAACCGCATTTCTGGGGTATTTTTTGGAGTACCCCGCTCCCCGAGGCATTTGAGTTTCTCGCAACCGCTTTACTTGGGTATTTTTTGGAGTACCCCGCTCCCCGAAGCATTTGAGTTTCTCGCAACCGCTTTACTTGGGTATTTTTTGGAGTACCCCGCTCCCCGAGGCATTTGAGTTTCTCGCAACCGCTTTACTGGGGTATTTTTTGGAGTACCCCGCTCCCCGAAGCATTTGAGTTTCTCGCAACCGCTTTACTGGGGTATTTTTTGGAGTACCCCGCTCCCCGAGGCATTTGAGTTTCTCGCAACCGCATTTCTGGGGTATTTTTTGGAGTACCCCGCTCCCCGAGGCATTTGAGTTTCTCGCAATCGCTTTTCTAGGGTATTTTTTGGAGTACCCCGCTCCCCGAGGCATTTGAGTTTCTCGCAACCGCATTTCTGGGGTATTTTTTGGAGTACCCCGCTCCCCGAGGCATTTGAGTTTCTCGCAACCGCTTTTCTAGGGTATTTTTTGGAGTACCCCGCTCCCCGAGGCATTTGAGTTTTTCGCAACCGCATTTCTGGGGTATTTTTTGGAGTACCCTGCTCCCCGAGGCATTTGAGTTTCTCGCAACCACTTTACTGGGGTATATTTTGGAGTACCCCGCTCCCCGAGGCATTTGAGTTTCTCGCAACCGCTTTTCTGGAGTATTTTTTGGAGTACTCCGCTCCCAGAGGCATTTGAGTTTCTCGCAACCACTTTTCTGGGGTATTTTTTGGAGTACTCCGCTCCCCGAGGCATTTGAGTTTTTCGCAACCGCATTTCTGGAGTATTTTTTGGAGTACCCCCGCTCCCCGAGGCATTTGAGTTTCTCGCAACCGCTTTTCTGGGGTATTTTTTGGAGTACCCCGCTCCCCGAGGCATTTGAGTTTCTCGCAACCGCTTTACTGGGGTATTTTTTGGAGTACCCGCTCCCCGAGGCATTTGAGTTTCTCGCAACCGCTTTTCTGGGGTAATTTTTGGAGTACCACGCTCCCCGAGGCATTTGAGTTTCTCGAAACCGCTTTTCTGGGGTATTATTTGGAGTACCCCGCTCCCCGAGGCATTTGAGTTTCTCGCAACCGCTTTACTGGGGTATTTTTTGGAGTACCCGCTCCCCGAGGCATTTGAGTTTCTCGCAACCGCTTTTCTGGGGTATTTTTTGGAGAACCCCGCTCCCCGAGGCATTTGAGTTTCTCGCAACCGCTTTTCTGGGGTATTTTTTGGAGTACCCCGCTCCCCGAGGCATTTGAGTTTCTCGCAACCGTATTTTTGGGGTATTTTTTTGGAGTAACCCCGCTCCCTGAGGCATTTGAGTTTCTCGCAACCGCTTTTTTGGGGTATTTTTTGGAGTACCCCGCTCCCCGAGGCATTTGAGTTTCTCGCAACCGCATTTCTGGGGTATTTTTTGGAGTACCCCGCTCCCCGAGGCATTTGAGTTTCTCATAACCGCATTTCTGGGGTATTTTTTGGAGTACCCCGCTCCCCGAGGCATTTGAGTTTCTCGAAACCGCTTTACTGGGTATTTTTTGGAGTACCCGCTCCCCGAGGCATTTGAGTTTCTCGCAACCGCTTTTCTGGGGTATTTTTTGGAGTACCCGCTCCCCGAGGCTTTTGAGTTTCTCGCAACCGCTTTACTGGGGTATTTTTTGGAGTACCCCGCTCCCCGAGGCATTTGAGTTTCTCGCAACCGCTTTACTGGGTATTTTTTGGAGTACCCCGCTCCCTGAGGCATTTGAGTTTCTCGCAACCGCTTTTCTGGGGTATTTTTTGGAGTACCCCGCTCCCCGAGGCATTTGAGTTTCTCGCAACCGCTTTTCTGGGGTATATTTTGGAGTACCCCGCTCCCCGAGGCATTTGAGTTTCTCGCAACCGCTTTACTGGGGTATTTTTTGGAGTACCCCGCTCCCTGAGGCATTTGAGTTTCTCGCAACCGCATTTCTGGTGTATATTTTGGAGTACCCCGCTCCCCGAGGCATTTGAGTTTCTCGCAACCGCATTTCTGGGGTATTTTTTGGAGTACCCCGCTCCCCAAGGCATTTGAGTTTCTCGCAACCGCTTTACTTGGGTATTTTTTGGAGTACCCCGCTCCCCGAAGCATTTGAGTTTCTCGCAACCGCTTTACTTGGGTATTTTTTGGAGTACCCCGCTCCCCGAGGCATTTGAGTTTCTCGCAACCGCTTTACTGGGGTATTTTTTGGAGTACCCCGCTCCCCGAGGCATTTGAGTTTCTCGCAACCGCTTTACTGGGGTATTTTTTGGAGTACCCCGCTCCCCGAGGCATTTGAGTTTCTCGCAACCGCATTTCTGGGGTATTTTTTGGAGTACCCCGCTCCCCGAGGCATTTGAGTTTCTCGCAACCGCTTTTCTAGGGTATTTTTTGGAGTACCCCGCTCCCCGAGGCATTTGAGTTTCTCGCAACCGCATTTCTGGGGTATTTTTTGGAGTACCCCGCTCCCCGAGGCATTTGAGTTTCTCGCAACCGCTTTACTGGGGTATATTTTGGAGTACCCCGCTCCCCGAGGCATTTGAGTTTCTCGCAACCGCATTTCTGGAGTATTTTTTTGAGTACTCCGCTCCCCGAGGCATTTGAGTTTTTCGCAACCGCATTTCTGGGGTATTTTTTGGAGTACTCCGCTCCCCGAGGCATTTGAGTTTCTCGCAACCGCATTTCTGGGGTATTTTTTGGAGTACCCCGCTCCCCGAGGCATTTGAGTTTCTCGCAACCGCATTTCTGGGGTATTTTTTGGAGTACCCCGCTCCCCGAGGCATTTGAGTTTCTCGCAACCGTTTTTCTGGGGTATTTTTTGGAGTACCCCGCTCCCCGAGGCATTTGAGTTTCTCGCAACCGCATTTCTGGGGTATTTTTTGGAGTACCCTGCTCCCCGAGGCATTTGAGTTTCTCGCAACCGCTTTACTGGGGTATATTTTGGAGTACCCCGCTCCCCGAGGCATTTGAGTTTCTCGCAACCGCATTTCTGGAGTATTTTTTGGAGTACCTGCTCCCCGAGGCATTTGAGTTTTTCGCAACCGCATTTCTGGGGTATTTTTTGGAGTACCCTGCTCCCTGAGGCATTTGAGTTTCTCGCAACCACTTTACTGGGGTATATTTTGGAGTACCACGCTCCCCGAGGCATTTGAGTTTCTCGCAACCGCTTTTCTGGAGTATTTTTTGGAGTACTCCGCTCCCAGAGGCATTTGAGTTTCTCGCAACCACTTTTCTGGGGTATTTTTTGGAGTACCCAGCTCCCCGAGGCATTTGAGTTTCTCGCAACCTCTTTTCTGGAGTATTTTTTGGAGTACTCCGCTCCCCGAGGCATTTGAGTTTTTCGCAACCGCATTTCTGGAGTATTTTTTGGAGTACCCCAGCTCCCCGAGGCATTTGAGTTTCTCGCAACCGCTTTTCTGGAGTATTTTTTGGAGTACCCCGCTCCCCGAGGCATTTGAGTTTCTCGCAACCGCTTTACTGGGGTATTTTTTGGAGTACCCGGCTCCCCGAGGCATTTGAGTTTCTCGCAACCGCTTTACTGGGGTATTTTTTGGAGTACCCCGCTCCCCGAGGCATTTGAGTTTCTCGCAACCGCATTTCTGGGGTATTTTTTGGAGTACCCCGCTCCCCGAGGCATTTGAGTTTCTCGCAACCGCTTTTCTAGGGTATTTTTTGGAGTACCCCGCTCCCCGAGGCATTTGAGTTTCTCGCAACCGCATTTCTGGGGTATTTTTTGGAGTACCCCGCTCCCCGAGGCATTTGAGTTTCTCGCAACCGCTTTACTGGGGTATATTTTGGAGTACCCCGCTCCCCGAGGCATTTGAGTTTCTCGCAACCGCATTTCTGGAGTATTTTTTTGAGTACTCCGCTCCCCGAGGCATTTGAGTTTTTCGCAACCGCATTTCTGGGGTATTTTTTGGAGTACTCCGCTCCCCGAGGCATTTGAGTTTCTCGCAACCGCATTTCTGGGGTATTTTTTGGAGTACCCCGCTCCCCGAGGCATTTGAGTTTCTCGCAACCGCATTTCTGGGGTATTTTTTGGAGTACCCCGCTCCCCGAGGCATTTGAGTTTCTCGCAACCGTTTTTCTGGGGTATTTTTTGGAGTACCCCGCTCCCCGAGGCATTTGAGTTTCTCGCAACCGCATTTCTGGGGTATTTTTTGGAGTACCCTGCTCCCCGAGGCATTTGAGTTTCTCGCAACCGCTTTACTGGGGTATATTTTGGAGTACCCCGCTCCCCGAGGCATTTGAGTTTCTCGCAACCGCATTTCTGGAGTATTTTTTGGAGTACCTGCTCCCCGAGGCATTTGAGTTTTTCGCAACCGCATTTCTGGGGTATTTTTTGGAGTACCCTGCTCCCTGAGGCATTTGAGTTTCTCGCAACCACTTTACTGGGGTATATTTTGGAGTACCACGCTCCCCGAGGCATTTGAGTTTCTCGCAACCGCTTTTCTGGAGTATTTTTTGGAGTACTCCGCTCCCAGAGGCATTTGAGTTTCTCGCAACCACTTTTCTGGGGTATTTTTTGGAGTACCCAGCTCCCCGAGGCATTTGAGTTTCTCGCAACCTCTTTTCTGGAGTATTTTTTGGAGTACTCCGCTCCCCGAGGCATTTGAGTTTTTCGCAACCGCATTTCTGGAGTATTTTTTGGAGTACCCCAGCTCCCCGAGGCATTTGAGTTTCTCGCAACCGCTTTTCTGGAGTATTTTTTGGAGTACCCCGCTCCCCGAGGCATTTGAGTTTCTCGCAACCGCTTTACTGGGGTATTTTTTGGAGTACCCGGCTCCCCGAGGCATTTGAGTTTCTCGCAACCGCTTTACTGGGGTATTTTTTGGAGTACCCCGCTCCCCGAGGCATTTGAGTTTCTCGCAACCGCATTTCTGGGATATATTTTGGAGTACCCCGCTCCCCGAGGCATTTGAGTTTCTCGCAACCGCTTAACTGGGGTATTTTTTGGAGTACCCCGCTCCCCGAAGCATTTGAGTTTCTCGCAACCGCTTTACTTGGGTATTTTTTGGAGTACCCCGCTCCCCGAGGCATTTGAGTTTCTCGCAACCGCTTTACTGGGGTATTTTTTGGAGTACCCGCTCCCCGAGGCTTTTGAGTTTCTCGCAACCGCTTTACTGGGGTATTTTTTGGAGTACCCCGCTCCCCGAGGCATTTGAGTTTCTCGCAACCGCTTTTCTGGGGTATATTTTGGAGTACCCCGCTCCCCGAGGCATTTGAGTTTCTCGCAACCGCTTTACTTGGGTATTTTTTGGAGTACCCCGCTCCCCGAGGCTTTTGAGTTTCTCGCAACCGCATTACTGGGGTATTTTTTGGAGTACCCCGCTCCCCGAGGCATTTGAGTTTCTCGCAACCGCTTTACTGGGTATTTTTTGGAGTACCCCGCTCCCTGAGGCATTTGAGTTTCTCGCAACCGCTTTTCTGGGGTATTTTTTGGAGTACCCCGCTCCCCGAGGCATTTGAGTTTCTCGCAACCGCATTTCTGGGGTATTTTTTGGAGTACCCCGCTCCCCGAGGCATTTGAGTTTCTCGCAACCGCATTTCTGGGGTATTTTTTGGAGTACCCCGCTCCCCGAGGCATTTGAGTTTCTCGCAACCGCTTTTCTGGGGTATTTTTTGGAGTACCCCGCTCCCCGAGGCATTTGAGTTTTTCGCAACCGCATTTCTGGGGTATTTTTTGGAGTACCCTGCTCCCCGAGGTATTTGAGTTTCTCGCAACCACTTTACTGGGGTATATTTTGGAGTACCCCGCTCCCCGAGGCATTTGAGTTTCTCGCAACCGCTCTTCTGGAGTATTTTTTGGAGTACTCCCCTCCCAGAGGCATTTGAGTTTCTCGCAACCACTTTTCTGGGGTATTTTTTGGAGTACCCAGCTCCCCGAGGCATTTGAGTTTCTCGCAACCTCTTTTCTGGAGTATTTTTTGGAGTACTCCGCTCCCAGAGGCATTTGAGTTTTTCGCAACCGCATTTCTGGAGTATTTTTTGGAGTACCCCCGCTCCCCGAGGCATTTGGGTTTCTCGCAACCGCTTTTCTGGAGTATTTTTTGGAGTACCCCGCTCCCCGAGGCATTTGAGTTTCTCGCAACCGCTTTACTGGGGTATTTTTTGGAGTACCCGGCTCCCCGAGGCATTTGAGTTTCTCGCAACCGCTTTACTGGGGTATTTTTTGGAGTACCCCGCTCCCCGAGGCATTTGAGTTTCTCGCAACCGCATTTCTGGGATATATTTTGGAGTACCCCGCTCCCCGAGGCATTTGAGTTTCTCGCAACCGCATTTCTGGGGTATTTTTTGGAGTACCCCGCTCCCCGAGGCATTTGAGTTTCTCGCAACCGCTTTACTTGGGTATTTTTTGGAGTACCCCGCTCCCCGAAGCATTTGAGTTTCTCGCAACCGCTTTACTGGGGTATTTTTTGGAGTACCCCGCTCCCCGAGGCATTTGAGTTTCTCGCAACCGCTTTACTTGGGTATTTTTTGGAGTACCCCGCTCCCCGTGGCTTTTGAGTTTCTCGCAACCGCATTACTGGGGTATTTTTTGGAGTACCCCGCTCCCCGAGGCATTTGAGTTTCTCGCAACCGCTTTACTGGGTATTTTTTGGAGTACCCCGCTCCCTGAGGCATTTGAGTTTCTCGCAACCGCTTTTCTGGGGTATTTTTTGGAGTACCCCGCTCCCCGAGGCATTTGAGTTTCTCGCAACCGCTTTTCTGGGGTATATTTTGGAGTACCCCGCTCCCCGAGGCATTTGAGTTTCTCGCAACCGCTTTACTGGGGTATTTTTTGGAGTACCCCGCTCCCTGAGGCATTTGAGTTTCTCGCAACCGCATTTCTGGGGTATATTTTGGAGTACCCCGCTCCCCGAGGCATTTGAGTTTCTCGCAACCGCATTTCTGGGGTATTTTTTGGAGTACCCCGCTCCCCGAGGCATGTGAGTTTCTCGCAACCGCTTTACTTGGGTATTTTTTGGAGTACCCCGCTCCCCGAAGCATTTGAGTTTCTCGCAACCGCTTTACTTGGGTATTTTTTGGAGTACCCCGCTCCCCGAGGCATTTGAGTTTCTCGCAACCGCTTTACTGGGGTATTTTTTGGAGTACCCCGCTCCCCGAGGCATTTGAGTTTCTCGCAACCGCTTTACTGGGGTATTTTTTGGAGTACCCCGCTCCCCGAGGCATTTGAGTTTCTCGCAACCGCATTTCTGGGGTATTTTTTGGAGTACCCCGCTCCCCGAGGCATTTGAGTTTCTCGCAACCGCTTTTCTAGGGTATTTTTTGGAGTACCCCGCTCCCCGAGGCATTTGAGTTTCTCGCAACCGCATTTCTGGGGTATTTTTTGGAGTACCCCGCTCCCCGAGGCATTTGAGTTTCTCGCAACCGCTTTTCTAGGGTATTTTTTGGAGTACCCCGCTCCCCGAGGCATTTGAGTTTCTCGCAACCGCATTTCTGGGGTATTTTTTGGAGTACCCCGCTCCCCGAGGCATTTGAGTTTCTCGCAACCGCATTTCTGGGGTATTTTTTGGAGTACCCCGCTCCCCGAGGCATTTGAGTTTCTCGCAACCGCTTTTCTAGGGTATTTTTTGGAGTACTCCGCTCCCAGAGGCATTTGAGTTTCTCGCAACCACTTTTCTGGGGTATTTTTTGGAGTACCCAGCTCCCCGAGGCATTTGAGTTTCTCGCAACCTCTTTTCTGGAGTATTTTTTGGAGTACTCCGCTCCCCGAGGCATTTGAGTTTTTCGCAACCGCATTTCTGGAGTATTTTTTGGAGTACCCCAGCTCCCCGAGGCATTTGAGTTTCTCGCAACCGCTTTTCTGGAGTATTTTTTGGAGTACCCCGCTCCCCGAGGCATTTGAGTTTCTCGCAACCGCTTTACTGGGGTATTTTTTGGAGTACCCGGCTCCCCGAGGCATTTGAGTTTCTCGCAACCGCTTTACTGGGGTATTTTTTGGAGTACCCCGCTCCCCGAGGCATTTGAGTTTCTCGCAACCGCATTTCTGGGATATATTTTGGAGTACCCCGCTCCCCGAGGCATTTGAGTTTCTCGCAACCGCTTAACTGGGGTATTTTTTGGAGTACCCCGCTCCCCGAAGCATTTGAGTTTCTCGCAACCGCTTTACTTGGGTATTTTTTGGAGTACCCCGCTCCCCGAGGCATTTGAGTTTCTCGCAACCGCTTTACTGGGGTATTTTTTGGAGTACCCGCTCCCCGAGGCTTTTGAGTTTCTCGCAACCGCTTTACTGGGGTATTTTTTGGAGTACCCCGCTCCCCGAGGCATTTGAGTTTCTCGCAACCGCTTTTCTGGGGTATATTTTGGAGTACCCCGCTCCCCGAGGCATTTGAGTTTCTCGCAACCGCTTTACTTGGGTATTTTTTGGAGTACCCCGCTCCCCGAGGCTTTTGAGTTTCTCGCAACCGCATTACTGGGGTATTTTTTGGAGTACCCCGCTCCCCGAGGCATTTGAGTTTCTCGCAACCGCTTTACTGGGTATTTTTTGGAGTACCCCGCTCCCTGAGGCATTTGAGTTTCTCGCAACCGCTTTTCTGGGGTATTTTTTGGAGTACCCCGCTCCCCGAGGCATTTGAGTTTCTCGCAACCGCATTTCTGGGGTATTTTTTGGAGTACCCCGCTCCCCGAGGCATTTGAGTTTCTCGCAACCGCATTTCTGGGGTATTTTTTGGAGTACCCCGCTCCCCGAGGCATTTGAGTTTCTCGCAACCGCTTTTCTGGGGTATTTTTTGGAGTACCCCGCTCCCCGAGGCATTTGAGTTTTTCGCAACCGCATTTCTGGGGTATTTTTTGGAGTACCCTGCTCCCCGAGGTATTTGAGTTTCTCGCAACCACTTTACTGGGGTATATTTTGGAGTACCCCGCTCCCCGAGGCATTTGAGTTTCTCGCAACCGCTCTTCTGGAGTATTTTTTGGAGTACTCCCCTCCCAGAGGCATTTGAGTTTCTCGCAACCACTTTTCTGGGGTATTTTTTGGAGTACCCAGCTCCCCGAGGCATTTGAGTTTCTCGCAACCTCTTTTCTGGAGTATTTTTTGGAGTACTCCGCTCCCAGAGGCATTTGAGTTTTTCGCAACCGCATTTCTGGAGTATTTTTTGGAGTACCCCCGCTCCCCGAGGCATTTGGGTTTCTCGCAACCGCTTTTCTGGAGTATTTTTTGGAGTACCCCGCTCCCCGAGGCATTTGAGTTTCTCGCAACCGCTTTACTGGGGTATTTTTTGGAGTACCCGGCTCCCCGAGGCATTTGAGTTTCTCGCAACCGCTTTACTGGGGTATTTTTTGGAGTACCCCGCTCCCCGAGGCATTTGAGTTTCTCGCAACCGCATTTCTGGGATATATTTTGGAGTACCCCGCTCCCCGAGGCATTTGAGTTTCTCGCAACCGCATTTCTGGGGTATTTTTTGGAGTACCCCGCTCCCCGAGGCATTTGAGTTTCTCGCAACCGCTTAACTGCGGTATTTTTTGGAGTACCCCGCTCCCCGAAGCATTTGAGTTTCTCGCAACCGCTTTACTTGGGTATTTTTTGGAGTACCCCGCTCCCCGAGGCATTTGAGTTTCTCGCAACCGCTTTACTGGGGTATTTTTTGGAGTACCCGCTCCCCGAGGCTTTTGAGTTTCTCGCAACCGCTTTACTGGGGTATTTTTTGGGGTACCCCGCTCCCCGAGGCATTTGAGTTTCTCGCAACCGCTTTTCTGGGGTATATTTTGGAGTACCCCGCTCCCCGAGGCATTTGAGTTTCTCGCAACCGCTTTACTTGGGTATTTTTTGGAGTACCCCGCTCCCCGTGGCTTTTGAGTTTCTCGCAACCGCATTACTGGGGTATTTTTTGGAGTACCCCGCTCCCCGAGGCATTTGAGTTTCTCGCAACCGCTTTACTGGGTATTTTTTGGAGTACCCCGCTCCCTGAGGCATTTGAGTTTCTCGCAACCGCTTTTCTGGGGTATTTTTTGGAGTACCCCGCTCCCCGAGGCATTTGAGTTTCTCGCAACCGCTTTTCTGGGGTATATTTTGGAGTACCCCGCTCCCCGAGGCATTTGAGTTTCTCGCAACCGCTTTACTGGGGTATTTTTTGGAGTACCCCGCTCCCTGAGGCATTTGAGTTTCTCGCAACCGCATTTCTGGGGTATATTTTGGAGTACCCCGCTCCCCGAGGCATTTGAGTTTCTCGCAACCGCATTTCTGGGGTATTTTTTGGAGTACCCCGCTCCCCGAGGCATGTGAGTTTCTCGCAACCGCTTTACTTGGGTATTTTTTGGAGTACCCCGCTCCCCGAAGCATTTGAGTTTCTCGCAACCGCTTTACTTGGGTATTTTTTGGAGTACCCCGCTCCCCGAGGCATTTGAGTTTCTCGCAACCGCTTTACTGGGGTATTTTTTGGAGTACCCCGCTCCCCGAGGCATTTGAGTTTCTCGCAACCGCTTTACTGGGGTATTTTTTGGAGTACCCCGCTCCCCGAGGCATTTGAGTTTCTCGCAACCGCATTTCTGGGGTATTTTTTGGAGTACCCCGCTCCCCGAGGCATTTGAGTTTCTCGCAACCGCTTTTCTAGGGTATTTTTTGGAGTACCCCGCTCCCCGAGGCATTTGAGTTTCTCGCAACCGCATTTCTGGGGTATTTTTTGGAGTACCCCGCTCCCCGAGGCATTTGAGTTTCTCGCAACCGCTTTTCTAGGGTATTTTTTGGAGTACCCCGCTCCCCGAGGCATTTGAGTTTCTCGCAACCGCATTTCTGGGGTATTTTTTGGAGTACCCCGCTCCCCGAGGCATTTGAGTTTCTCGCAACCGCATTTCTGGGGTATTTTTTGGAGTACCCCGCTCCCCGAGGCATTTGAGTTTCTCGCAACCGCTTTTCTAGGGTATTTTTTGGAGTACCCCGCTCCCCGAGGCATTTGAGTTTCTCGCAACCGCATTTCTGGAGTATTTTTTGGAGTACCCCGCTCCCCGAGGCATTTGAGTTTCTCGCAACCGCATTTCTGGAGTATTTTTTTGAGTACTCCGCTCCTCGAGGCATTTGAGTTTTTCGCAACCGCATTTCTGGGGTATTTTTTGGAGTACTCCGCTCCCCGAGGCATTTGAGTTTCTCGCAACCGCATTTCTGGGGTATTTTTTGGAGTACCCCGCTCCCCGAGGCATTTGAGTTTCTCGCAACCGCATTGCTGGGGTATTTTTTGGAGTACCCCGCTCCCCGAGGCATTTGAGTTTCTCGCAACCGTTTTTCTGGGGTATTTTTTGGAGTACCCCGCTCCCCAAGGCATTTGAGTTTCTCGCAACCGCATTTCTGGGATATTTTTTGGAGTACCCTGCTCCCCGAGGCATTTGAGTTTCTCGCAACCGCTTTACTGGGGTATATTTTGGAGTACCCCGCTCCCCGAGGCATTTGAGTTTCTCGCAACCGCATTTCTGGAGTATTTTTTGGAGTACCCGCTCCCCGAGGCATTTGAGTTTTTCGCAACCGCATTTCTGGGGTATTTTTTGGAGTACCCTGCTCCCCGAGGCATTTGAGTTTCTCGCAACCACTTTACTTGGGTATATTTTGGAGTACCCCGCTCCCCGAGGCATTTGAGTTTCTCGCAACCGCTTTTCTGGAGTATTTTTTGGAGTACTCCGCTCCCAGAGGCATTTGAGTTTCTCGCAACCACTTTTCTGGGGTATTTTTTGGAGTACCCAGCTCCCCGAGGCATTTGAGTTTCTCGCAACCTCTTTTCTGGAGTATTTTTTGGAGTACTCCGCTCCCCGAGGCATTTGAGTTTTTCGCAACCGCATTTCTGGAGTATTTTTTGGAGTACCCCCGCTCCCCGAGGCATTTGAGTTTCTCGCAACCGCTTTTCTGGAGTATTTTTTGGAGTACCCCGCTCCCCGAGGCATTTGAGTTTCTCGCAACCGCTTTACTGGGGTATTTTTTGGAGTACCTGGCTCCCCGAGGCATTTGAGTTTCTCGCAACCGCTTTACTGGGGTATTTTTTGGAGTACCCCGCTCCCCGAGGCATTTGAGTTTCTCGCAACCGCATTTCTGGGATATATTTTGGAGTACCCCGCTCCCCGAGGCATTTGAGTTTCTCGCAACCGCATTTCTGGGGTATTTTTTGGAGTACCCCGCTCCCCGAGGCATTTGAGTTTCTCGCAACCGCTTAACTGGGGTTTTTTTTGGAGTACCCCGCTCCCCGAAGCATTTGAGTTTCTCGCAACCGCTTTACTTGGGTATTTTTTGGAGTACCCCGCTCCCCGAGGCATTTGAGTTTCTCGCTACCGCTTTACTGGGGTATTTTTTGGAGTACCCCGCTCCCCGAGGCATTTGAGTTTCTCGCAACCGCATTTCTGGGATATATTTTGGAGTACCCCGCTCCCCGAGGCATTTGAGTTTCTCGCAACCGCATTTCTGGGGTATTTTTTGGAGTACCCCGCTCCCCGAGGCATTTGAGTTTCTCGCAACCGCTTAACTGGGGTATTTTTTGGAGTACCCCGCTCCCCAAAGCATTTGAGTTTCTCGCAACCGCTTTACTTGGGTATTTTTTGGAGTACCCCGCTCCCCGAGGCATTTGAGTTTCTCGCAACCGCTTTACTGGGGTATTTTTTGGAGTACTCCGCTCCCAGAGGCATTTGAGTTTCTCGCAACCACTTTTCTGGGGTATTTTTTGGAGTACCCAGCTCCCCGAGGCATTTGAGTTTCTCGCAACCTCTTTTCTGGAGTATTTTTTGGAGTACTCCGCTCCCCGAGGCATTTGAGTTTTTCGCAACCGCATTTCTGGAGTATTTTTTGGAGTACCCCCGCTCCCCGAGGCATTTGAGTTTCTCGCAACCGCTTTTCTGGAGTATTTTTTGGAGTACCCCGCTCCCCGAGGCATTTGAGTTTCTCGCAACCGCTTTACTGGGGTATTTTTTGGAGTACCTGGCTCCCCGAGGCATTTGAGTTTCTCGCAACCGCTTTACTGGGGTATTTTTTGGAGTACCCGCTCCCCGAGGCATTTGAGTTTCTCGCAACCGCATTTCTGGGATATATTTTGGAGTACCCCGCTCCCCGAGGCATTTGAGTTTCTCGCAACCGCATTTCTGGGGTATTTTTTGGAGTACCCCGCTCCCCGAGGCATTTGAGTTTCTCGCAACCGCTTAACTGGGGTATTTTTTGGAGTACCCCGCTCCCCGAAGCATTTGAGTTTCTCGCAACCGCTTTACTTGGGTATTTTTTGGAGTACCCCGCTCCCCGAGGCATTTGAGTTTCTCGCAACCGCTTTACTGGGGTATTTTTTGGAGTACCCCGCTCCCCGAGGCATTTGAGTTTCTCGCAACCGCTTTACTGGGGTATTTTTTTGAGTACCCCGCTCCCCGAGGCATTGGAGTTTCTCGAAACCGCATTTCTGGGGTATTTTTTGGAGTACCCCGCTCCCCGAGGCATTTGAGTTTCTCGCAACCGCATTTCTGGGGTATTTTTTGGAGTACCCCGCTCCCCGAGGCATTTGAGTTTCTCGCAACCGCTTTTCTGGGGTATTTTTTGGAGTACCCCGCTCCCCGAGGCATTTGAGTTTCTCGCAACCGCTTTACTGGGGTATTTTTTGGAGTACCCGGCTCCCCGAGGCATTTGAGTTTCTCGCAACCGCTTTACTGGGGTATTTTTTGGAGTACCCCGCTCCCCGACGCATATGAGTTTCTCGCAACCGCATTTCTGGGATATAATTTTGAGTACCCCGCTCCCCGAGGCATTTGAGTTTCTCGCAACCGCATTTCTGGGGTATTTTTTGGAGTACCCCGCTCCCCGAGGCATTTGAGTTTCTCGCAACCGCTTAACTGGGGTATTTTTTGGAGTACCCCACTCCCCGAAGCATTTGAGTTTCTCGCAACCGCTTTACTTGGGTATTTTTTGGAGTACCCCGCTCCCCGAGGCATTTGAGTTTCTCGCAACCGCTTTACTGGGGTATTTTTTGGAGTACCCCGCTCCCCGAGGCATTTGAGTTTCTCGCAACCGCTTTACTGGGGTATTTTTTGGAGTACCCCGCTCCCCGAGGCATTTGAGTTTCTCGAAACCGCATTTCTGGGGTATTTTTTGGAGTACCCCGCTCCCCGAGGCATTTGAGTTTCTCGCAACCGCATTTCTGGGTTATTTTTTGGAGTACCCCGCTCTCTGAGGCATTTGAGATTCTCGCAACCGCTTTTCTGGGGTATTTTTTGGAGTACCCCGCTCCCCGAAGCATTTGAGTTTCTCGCAACCGCTTTACTTGGGTATTTTTTGGAGTACCCCGCTCCCCGAGGCATTTGAGTTTCTCGCAACCGCTTTACTGGGGTATTTTTTGGAGTACCCCGCTCCCCGAGGCATTTGAGTTTCTCGCAACCGCTTTACTGGGGTATTTTTTGGAGTACCCCGCTCCCCGAGGCATTGGAGTTTCTCGAAACCGCATTTCTGGGGTATTTTTTGGAGTACCCCGCTCCCCGAGGCATTTGAGTTTCTCGCAACCGCATTTCTGGGGTATTTTTTGGAGTACCCCGCTCCCCGAGGCATTTGAGTTTCTCGCAACCGCTTAACTGGGGTATTTTTTGGAGTACCCCGCTCCCCGAAGCATTTGAGTTTCTCGCAACCGCTTTACTTGGGTATTTTTTGGAGTACCCCGCTCTTCGAGGCATTTGAGTTTCTCGCAACCGCTTTATTGGGGTATTTTTTGGAGTACCCCGCTCCCCGAGGCATTTGAGTTTCTCGCAACCGCTTTTCTGGGGTATTTTTTGGAGTACCCCGCTCCCCGAGGCATTTGAGTTTCTCGCAACCGTTTTTCTGGGGTATTTTTTGGAGTACCCCGCTCCCCGAGGCATTTGAGTTTCTCGCAACCGCATTTCTGGGGTATTTTTTGGAGTACCCTGCTCCCCGAGGCATTTGAGTTTCTCGCAACCGCTTTACTGGGGTATATTTTGGAGTACCCCGCTCCCCGAGGCATTTGAGTTTCTCGCAACCGCTTTTCTGGAGTATTTTTTGGAGTACTCCGCTCCTAGAGGCATTTGAGTTTCTCGCAACCACTTTTCTGGGGTATTTTTTGGAGTACCCAGCTCCCCGAGGCATTTGAGTTTCTCGCAACCTCTTTTCTGGAGTATTTTTTGGAGTACTCCGCACCCCGAGGCATTTGAGTTTTTCGCAACCGCATTTCTGGAGTATTTTTTGGAGTACCCCCGCTCCCCGAGGCATTTGAGTTTCTCGCAACCGCTTTACTGGGGTATTTTTTGGAGTACCCGCTCCCCGAGGCATTTGAGTTTCTCGCAACCGCTTTTCTGGGGTAATTTTTGGAGTACCACGCTCCCCGAGGCATTTGAGTTTCTCGAAACCGCTTTTCTGGGGTATTATTTGGAGTACCACGCTCCCCGAGGCATTTGAGTTTCTCGCAACCGCTTTACTTGGGTATTTTTTGGAGTACCCGCTCCCCGAGGCATTTGAGTTTCTCGCAACCGCTTTTCTGGGGTATTTTTTGGAGAACCCCGCTCCCCGAGGCATTTGAGTTTCTCGCAACCGCTTTTCTGGGGTATTTTTTGGAGTACCCCGCTCCCCGAGGCATTTGAGTTTCTCGCAACCGTATTTCTGGGGTATTTTTTGGAGTAACCCCGCTCCCCGAGGCATTTGAGTTTCTCGCAACCGCTTTACTGGGTATTTTTTGGAGTACCCCGCTCCCTGAGGCATTTGAGTTTCTCGCAACCGCTTTTCTGGGGTATTTTTTGGAGTACCCCGCTCCCCGAGGCATTTGAGTTTCTCGCAACCGCTTTTCTGGGGTATATTTTGGAGTACCCCGCTCCCCGAGGCATTTGAGTTTCTCGCAACCGCTTTACTGGGGTATTTTTTGGAGTACCCCGCTCCCTGAGGCATTTGAGTTTCTCGCAACCGCATTTCTGGGGTATATTTTGGAGTACCCCGCTCCCCGAGGCATTTGAGTTTCTCGCAACCGCATTTCTGGGGTATTTTTTGGAGTACCCCGCTCCCCGAGGCATGTGAGTTTCTCGCAACCGCTTTACTTGGGTATTTTTTGGAGTACCCCGCTCCCCGAAGCATTTGAGTTTCTCGCAACCGCTTTACTTGGGTATTTTTTGGAGTACCCCGCTCCCCGAGGCATTTGAGTTTCTCGCAACCGCTTTACTGGGGTATTTTTTGGAGTACCCCGCTCCCCGAGGCATTTGAGTTTCTCGCAACCGCTTTACTGGGGTATTTTTTGGAGTACCCCGCTCCCCGAGGCATTTGAGTTTCTCGCAACCGCATTTCTGGGGTATTTTTTGGAGTACCCCGCTCCCCGAGGCATTTGAGTTTCTCGCAACCGCTTTTCTAGGGTATTTTTTGGAGTACCCCGCTCCCCGAGGCATTTGAGTTTCTCGCAACCGCATTTCTGGGGTATTTTTTGGAGTACCCCGCTCCCCGAGGCATTTGAGTTTCTCGCAACCGCTTTTCTAGGGTATTTTTTGGAGTACCCCGCTCCCCGAGGCATTTGAGTTTCTCGCAACCGCATTTCTGGGGTATTTTTTGGAGTACCCCGCTCCCCGAGGCATTTGAGTTTCTCGCAACCGCATTTCTGGGGTATTTTTTGGAGTACCCCGCTCCCCGAGGCATTTGAGTTTCTCGCAACCGCATTTCTGGAGTATTTTTTGGAGTACCCCGCTCCCCGAGGCATTTGAGTTTCTCGCAACCGCATTTCTGGAGTATTTTTTTGAGTACTCCGCTCCTCGAGGCATTTGAGTTTTTCGCAACCGCATTTCTGGGGTATTTTTTGGAGTACTCCGCTCCCCGAGGCATTTGAGTTTCTCGCAACCGCATTTCTGGGGTATTTTTTGGAGTACCCCGCTCCCCGAGGCATTTGAGTTTCTCGCAACCGCATTGCTGGGGTATATTTTGGAGTACCCCGCTCCCCGAGGCATTTGAGTTTCTCGCAACCGTTTTTCTGGGGTATTTTTTGGAGTACCCCGCTCCCCAAGGCATTTGAGTTTCTCGCAACCGCATTTCTGGGGTATTTTTTGGAGTACCCTGCTCCCCGAGGCATTTGAGTTTCTCGCAACCGCTTTACTGGGGTATATTTTGGAGTACCCCGCTCCCCGAGGCATTTGAGTTTCTCGCAACCGCATTTCTGGAGTATTTTTTGGAGTACCCGCTCCCCGAGGCATTTGAGTTTTTCGCAACCGCATTTCTGGGGTATTTTTTGGAGTACCCTGCTCCCCGAGGCATTTGAGTTTCTCGCAACCACTTTACTGGGGTATATTTTGGAGTACCCCGCTCCCCGAGGCATTTGAGTTTCTCGCAACCGCTTTTCTGGAGTATTTTTTGGAGTACTCCGCTCCCAGAGGCATTTGAGTTTCTCGCAACCACTTTTCTGGGGTATTTTTTGGAGTACCCAGCTCCCCGAGGCATTTGAGTTTCTCGCAACCTCTTTTCTGGAGTATTTTTTGGAGTACTCCGCTCCCCGAGGCATTTGAGTTTTTCGCAACCGCATTTCTGGAGTATTTTTTGGAGTACCCCCGCTCCCCGAGGCATTTGAGTTTCTCGCAACCGCTTTTCTGGAGTATTTTTTGGAGTACCCCGCTCCCCGAGGCATTTGAGTTTCTCGCAACCGCTTTACTGGGGTATTTTTTGGAGTACCTGGCTCCCCGAGGCATTTGAGTTTCTCGCAACCGCTTTACTGGGGTATTTTTTGGAGTACCCCGCTCCCCGAGGCATTTGAGTTTCTCGCAACCGCATTTCTGGGATATATTTTGGAGTACCCCGCTCCCCGAGGCATTTGAGTTTCTCGCAACCGCATTTCTGGGGTATTTTTTGGAGTACCCCGCTCCCCGAGGCATTTGAGTTTCTCGCAACCGCTTAACTGGGGTTTTTTTTGGAGTACCCCGCTCCCCGAAGCATTTGAGTTTCTCGCAACCGCTTTACTTGGGTATTTTTTGGAGTACCCCGCTCCCCGAGGCATTTGAGTTTCTCGCTACCGCTTTACTGGGGTATTTTTTGGAGTACCCCGCTCCCCGAGGCATTTGAGTTTCTCGCAACCGCATTTCTGGGATATATTTTGGAGTACCCCGCTCCCCGAGGCATTTGAGTTTCTCGCAACCGCATTTCTGGGGTATTTTTTGGAGTACCCCGCTCCCCGAGGCATTTGAGTTTCTCGCAACCGCTTAACTGGGGTATTTTTTGGAGTACCCCGCTCCCCGAAGCATTTGAGTTTCTCGCAACCGCTTTACTTGGGTATTTTTTGGAGTACCCCGCTCCCCGAGGCATTTGAGTTTCTCGCAACCGCTTTACTGGGGTATTTTTTGGAGTACTCCGCTCCCAGAGGCATTTGAGTTTCTCGCAACCACTTTTCTGGGGTATTTTTTGGAGTACCCAGCTCCCCGAGGCATTTGAGTTTCTCGCAACCTCTTTTCTGGAGTATTTTTTGGAGTACTCCGCTCCCCGAGGCATTTGAGTTTTTCGCAACCGCATTTCTGGAGTATTTTTTGGAGTACCCCCGCTCCCCGAGGCATTTGAGTTTCTTGCAACCGCTTTTCTGGAGTATTTTTTGGAGTACCCCGCTCCCCGAGGCATTTGAGTTTCTCGCAACCGCTTTACTGGGGTATTTTTTGGAGTACCTGGCTCCCCGAGGCATTTGAGTTTCTCGCAACCGCTTTACTGGGGTATTTTTTGGAGTACCCGCTCCCCGAGGCATTTGAGTTTCTCGCAACCGCATTTCTGGGATATATTTTGGAGTACCCCGCTCCCCGAGGCATTTGAGTTTCTCGCAACCGCATTTCTGGGGTATTTTTTGGAGTACCCCGCTCCCCGAGGCATTTGAGTTTCTCGCAACCGCTTAACTGGGGTATTTTTTGGAGTACCCCGCTCCCCGAAGCATTTGAGTTTCTCGCAACCGCTTTACTTGGGTATTTTTTGGAGTACCCCGCTCCCCGAGGCATTTGAGTTTCTCGCAACCGCTTTACTGGGGTATTTTTTGGAGTACCCCGCTCCCCGAGGCATTTGAGTTTCTCGCAACCGCTTTACTGGGGTATTTTTTTGAGTACCCCGCTCCCCGAGGCATTGGAGTTTCTCGAAACCGCATTTCTGGGGTATTTTTTGGAGTACCCCGCTCCCCGAGGCATTTGAGTTTCTCGCAACCGCATTTCTGGGGTATTTTTTGGAGTACCCCGCTCCCCGAGGCATTTGAGTTTCTCGCAACCGCTTTTCTGGGGTATTTTTTGGAGTACCCCGCTCCCCGAGGCATTTGAGTTTCTCGCAACCGCTTTACTGGGGTATTTTTTGGAGTACCCGGCTCCCCGAGGCATTTGAGTTTCTCGCAACCGCTTTACTGGGGTATTTTTTGGAGTACCCCGCTCCCCGACGCATATGAGTTTCTCGCAACCGCATTTCTGGGATATAATTTTGAGTACCCCGCTCCCCGAGGCATTTGAGTTTCTCGCAACCGCATTTCTGGGGTATTTTTTGGAGTACCCCGCTCCCCGAGGCATTTGAGTTTCTCGCAACCGCTCAACTGGGGTATTTTTTGGAGTACCCCACTCCCCGAAGCATTTGAGTTTCTCGCAACCGCTTTACTTGGGTATTTTTTGGAGTACCCCGCTCCCCGAGGCATTTGAGTTTCTCGCAACCGCTTTACTGGGGTATTTTTTGGAGTACCCCGCTCCCCGAGGCATTTGAGTTTCTCGCAACCGCTTTGCTGGGGTATTTTTTGGAGTACCCCGCTCCCCGAGGCATTTGAGTTTCTCGAAACCGCATTTCTGGGGTATTTTTTGGAGTACCCCGCTCCCCGAGGCATTTGAGTTTCTCGCAACCGCATTTCTGGGTTATTTTTTGGAGTACCCCGCTCTCTGAGGCATTTGAGATTCTCGCAACCGCTTTTCTGGGGTATTTTTTGGAGTACCCCGCTCCCCGAAGCATTTGAGTTTCTCGCAACCGCTTTACTTGGGTATTTTTTGGAGTACCCCGCTCCCCGAGGCATTTGAGTTTCTCGCAACCGCTTTACTGGGGTATTTTTTGGAGTACCCCGCTCCCCGAGGCATTTGAGTTTCTCGCAACCGCTTTACTGGGGTATTTTTTGGAGTACCCCGCTCCCCGAGGCATTGGAGTTTCTCGAAACCGCATTTCTGGGGTATTTTTTGGAGTACCCCGCTCCCCGAGGCATTTGAGTTTCTCGCAACCGCATTTCTGGGGTATTTTTTGGAGTACCCCGCTCCCCGAGGCATTTGAGTTTCTCGCAACCGCTTAACTGGGGTATTTTTTGGAGTACCCCGCTCCCCGAAGCATTTGAGTTTCTCGCAACCGCTTTACTTGGGTATTTTTTGGAGTACCCCGCTCTTCGAGGCATTTGAGTTTCTCGCAACCGCTTTATTGGGGTATTTTTTGGAGTACCCCGCTCCCCGAGGCATTTGAGTTTCTCGCAACCGCTTTTCTGGGGTATTTTTTGGAGTACCCCGCTCCCCGAGGCATTTGAGTTTCTCGCAACCGTTTTTCTGGGGTATTTTTTGGAGTAC
This sequence comes from Barbarea vulgaris, assembly GCA_963667165.1. Taxonomy (NCBI): domain Eukaryota; kingdom Viridiplantae; phylum Streptophyta; class Magnoliopsida; order Brassicales; family Brassicaceae; genus Barbarea; species Barbarea vulgaris. The sequence continues at coordinate 15,904,287 of OY763890.1, forward strand.
CCCGCTCCCCGAGGCATTTGAGTTTCTCGCAACCGCATTTCTGGGGTATTTTTTGGAGTACCCTGCTCCCCGAGGCATTTGAGTTTCTCGCAACCGCTTTACTGGGGTATATTTTGGAGTACCCTGCTCCCCGAGGCATTTGAGTTTCTCGCAACCGCATTTCTGGAGTATTTTTTGGAGTACCCGCTCCCCGAGGCATTTGAGTTTTTCGCAACCGCATTTCTGGGGTATTTTTTGGAGTACCCTGCTCCCCGAGGCATTTGAGTTTCTCGCAACCACTTTACTGGGGTATATTTTGGAGTACCCCGCTCCCCGAGGCATTTGAGTTTCTCGCAACCGCTTTTCTGGAGTATTTTTTGGAGTACTCCGCTCCTAGAGGCATTTGAGTTTCTCGCAACCACTTTTCTGGGGTATTTTTTGGAGTACCCAGCTCCCCGAGGCATTTGAGTTTCTCGCAACCTCTTTTCTGGAGTATTTTTTGGAGTACTCCGCACCCCGAGGCATTTGAATTTTCGCAACCGCATTTCTGGAGTATTTTTTGGAGTACCCCCGCTCCCCGAGGCATTTGAGTTTCTCGCAACCGCTTTACTGGGGTATTTTTTGGAGTACCCGCTCCCCGAGGCATTTGAGTTTCTCGCAACCGCTTTTCTGGGGTAATTTTTGGAGTACCACGCTCCCCGAGGCATTTGAGTTTCTCGAAACCGCTTTTCTGGGGTATTATTTGGAGTACCACGCTCCCCGAGGCATTTGAGTTTCTCGCAACCGCTTTACTTGGGTATTTTTTGGAGTACCCGCTCCCCGAGGCATTTGAGTTTCTCGCAACCGCTTTTCTGGGGTATTTTTTGGAGAACCCCGCTCCCCGAGGCATTTGAGTTTCTCGCAACCGCTTTTCTGGGGTATTTTTTGGAGTACCCCGCTCCCCGAGGCATTTGAGTTTCTCGCAACCGTATTTCTGGGGTATTTTTTGGAGTAACCCCGCTCCCCGAGGCATTTGAGTTTCTCGCAACCGCTTTTCTGGGGTATTTTTTGGAGTACCCCGCTCCCCGAGGCATTTGAGTTTCTCGCAACCGCATTTCTGTGGTATTTTTTGGAGTACCCCGCTCCCCGAGGCATTTGAGTTTCTCGTAACCGCATTTCTGGGGTATTTTTTGGAGTACCCCGCTCCCCGAGGCATTTGAGTTTCTCGAAACCGCTTTACTGGGTATTTTTTGGAGTACCCGCTCCCCGAGGCATTTGAGTTTCTCGCAACCGCTTTTCTGGGGTATTTTTTGGAGTACCCGCTCCCCGAGGCTTTTGAGTTTCTCGCAACCGCTTTACTGGGGTATTTTTTGGAGTACCCCGCTCCCCGAGGTATTTGAGTTTCTCGCAACCGCTTTTCTGGGGTATATTTTGGAGTACCCCGCTCCCCGAGGCATTTGAGTTTCTCGCAACCGCTTTACTTGGGTATTTTTTGGAGTACCCCGCTCCCCGAGGCTTTTGAGTTTCTCGCAACCGCATTACTGAGGTATTTTTTGGAGTACCCCGCTCCCCGAGGCATTTGAGTTTCTCGCAACCGCTTTACTGGGTATTTTTTGGAGTACCCCGCTCCGTGAGGCATTTGAGTTTCTCGCAACCGCTTTTCTAGGGTATTTTTTGGAGTACCCCGCTCCCCGAGGCATTTGAGTTTCTCGCAACCGCTTTTCTGGGGTATATTTTGGAGTACCCCGCTCCCCGAGGCATTTGAGTTTCTCGCAACCGCTTTACTGGGGTATTTTTTGGAGTACCCCGCTCCCTGAGGCATTTGAGTTTATCGCAACCGCATTTCTGGGGTATATTTTGGAGTACCCCGCTCCCCGAGGCATTTGAGTTTCTCGCAACCGCATTTCTGGGGTATTTTTTGGAGTACCCCGCTCCCCGAGGCATTTGAGTTTCTCGCAACCGCTTTACTTGGGTATTTTTTGGAGTACCCCGCTCCCCGAAGCATTTGAGTTTCTCGCAACCGCTTTACTTGGGTATTTTTTGGAGTACCCCGCTCCCCGAGGCATTTGAGTTTCTCGCAACCGCTTTACTTGGGTATTTTTTGGAGTACCCCGCTCCCTGAGGCTTTTGAGTTTCTCGCAACCGCATTACTGGGGTATTTTTTGGAGTACCCGCTCCCCGAGGCATTTGAGTTTCTCGCAACCGCTTTTCTGGGGTATTTTTTGGAGAACCCCGCTCCCCGAGGCATTTGAGTTTCTCGCAACCGCTTTTCTGGGGTATTTTTTGGAGTACCCCGCTCCCCGAGGCATTTGAGTTTCTCGCAACCGTATTTCTGGGGTATTTTTTGGAGTAACCCCGCTCCCCGAGGCATTTGAGTTTCTCGCAACCGCTTTTCTGGGGTATTTTTTGGAGTACCCCGCTCCCCGAGGCATTTGAGTTTCTCGCAACCGCATTTCTGGGGTATTTTTTGGAGTACCCCGCTCCCCGAGGCATTTGAGTTTCTCGTAACCGCATTTCTGGGGTATTTTTTGGAGTACCCCGCTCCCTGAGGCATTTGAGTTTCTCGAAACCGCTTTACTGGGTATTTTTTAGAGTACCCGCTCCCCGAGGCATTTGAGTTTCTCGCAACCGCTTTTCTGGGGTATTTTTTGGAGTACCCGCTCCCCGAGGCTTTTGAGTTTCTCGCAACCGCTTTACTGGGGTATTTTTTGGAGTACCCCGCTCCCCGAGGCATTTGAGTTTCTCGCAACCGCTTTTCTGGGGTATATTTTGGAGTACCCCGCTCCCCGAGGCATTTGAGTTTCTCGCAAGCGCTTTACTTGGGTATTTTTTGGAGTACCCCGCTCCCCGAGGCTTTTGAGTTTCTCGCAACCGCATTACTGGGGTATTTTTTGGAGTACCCCGCTCCCCGAGGCATTTGAGTTTCTCGCAACCGCTTTACTGGGTATTTTTTGGAGTACCCCGCTCCGTGAGGCATTTGAGTTTCTCGCAACCGCTTTTCTGGGGTATTTTTTGGAGTACCCCGCTCCCCGAGGCATTTGAGTTTCTCGCAACCGCTTTTCTGGGGTATATTTTGGAGTACCCCGCTCCCCGAGGCATTTGAGTTTCTCGCAACCGCTTTACTGGGGTATTTTTTGGAGTACCCCGCTCCCTGAGGCATTTGAGTTTCTCGCAACCGCATTTCTGGGGTATATTTTGGAGTACCCCGCTCCCCGAGGCATTTGAGTTTCTCGCAACCGCATTTCTAGGGTATTTTTTGGAGTACCCCGCTCCCCGAGGCATTTGAGTTTCTCGCAACCGCTTTACTTGGGTATTTTTTGGAGTACCCCGCTCCCCGAAGCATTTGAGTTTCTCGCAACCGCTTTACTTGGGTATTTTTTGGAGTACCCCGCTCCCCGAGGCATTTGAGTTTCTCGCAACCGCTTTACTGGGGTATTTTTTGGAGTACCCCGCTCCCCGAGGCATTTGAGTTTCTCGCAACCGCTTGACTGGGGTATTTTTTGGAGTACCCCGCTCCCCGAGGCATTTGAGTTTCTCGCAACCGCATTTCTGGGGTATTTTTTGGAGTACCCCGCTCCCCGAGGCATTTGAGTTTCTCGCAACCGCTTTTCTAGGGTATTTTTTGGAGTACCCCGCTCCCCGAGGCATTTGAGTTTCTCGCAACCGCATTTCTGGGGTATTTTTTGGAGTACCTCGCTCCCCGAGGCATTTGAGTTTCTCGCAACCGCTTTACTGGGGTATATTTTGGAGTACCCCGCTCCCCGAGGCATTTGAGTTTCTCGCAACCGCATTTCTGGAGTATTTTTTTGAGTACTCCGCTCCCCGAGGCATTTGAGTTTTTCGCAACCGCATTTCTGGGGTATTTTTTGGAGTACTCCGCTCCCCGAGGCATTTGAGTTTCTCGCAACCGCATTTCTGGGGTATTTTTTGGAGTACCCCGCTCCCCGAGGCATTTGAGTTTCTCGCAACCGCATTTCTGGGGTATTTTTGGAGTACCCCGCTCCCCGAGGCATTTGAGTTTCTCGCAACCGCATTTCTGGAGTATTTTTTGGAGTACCCGCTCCCCGAGGCATTTGAGTTTTTCGCAACCGCATTTCTGGGGTATTTTTTGGAGTACCCTGTTCCCCGAGGCATTTGAGTTTCTCGCAACCACTTTACTGGGGTATATTTTGGAGTACCTCGCTCCCCGAGGCATTTGAGTTTCTCGCAACCGCTTTTCTGGAGTATTTTTTGGAGTACTCCGCTCCCAGAGGCATTTGAGTTTCTCGCAACCACTTTTCTGGGGTATTTTTTGGAGTACCCAGCTCCCCGAGGCATTTGAGTTTCTCGCAACCTCTTTTCTGGAGTATTTTTTGGAGTACTCCGCTCCCCGAGGCATTTGAGTTTTTCGCAACCGCATTTCTGGAGTATTTTTTGGAGTACCCCCGCTCCCCGAGGCATTTGAGTTTCTCGCAACCGCTTTTCTGGAGTATTTTTTGGAGTACCCCGCTCCCCGAGGCATTTGAGTTTCTCGCAACCACTTTTCTGGGGTATTTTTTGGAGTACTCCGCTCCTAGAGGCATTTGAGTTTCTCGCAACCACTTTTCTGGGGTATTTTTTGGAGTACCCAGCTCCCCGAGGCATTTGAGTTTCTCGCAACCTCTTTTCTGGAGTATTTTTTGGAGTACTCCGCTCCCCGAGGCATTTGAGTTTTTCGCAACCGCATTTCTGGAGTATTTTTGGGAGTACTCCCGCTCCCCGAGGCATTTGAGTTTCTCGCAACCGCTTTACTGGGGTATTTTTTGGAGTACCCGCTCCCCGAGGCATTTGAGTTTCTCGCAACCGCTTTTCTGGGGTAATTTTTGGAGTACCACGCTCCCCGAGGCATTTGAGTTTCTCGAAACCGCTTTTCTGGGGTATTATTTGGAGTACCACGCTCCCCGAGGCATTTGAGTTTCTCGCAACCGCTTTACTTGGGTATTTTTTGGAGTACCCGCTCCCCGAGGCATTTGAGTTTCTCGCAACCGCTTTTCTGGGGTATTTTTTGGAGAACCCCGCTCCCCGAGGCATTTGAGTTTCTCGCAACCGCTTTTCTGGGGTATTTTTTGGAGTACCCCGCTCCCCGAGGCATTTGAGTTTCTCGCAACCGTATTTCTGGGGTATTTTTTGGAGTAACCCCGCTCCCCGAGGCATTTGAGTTTCTCGCAACCGCTTTTCTGGGGTATTTTTTGGAGTACTCCGCTCCCCGAGGCATTTGAGTTTCTCGCAACCGCATTTCTGTGGTATTTTTTGGAGTACCCCGCTCCCCGAGGCATTTGAGTTTCTCGTAACCGCATTTCTGGGGTATTTTTTGGAGTACCCCGCTCCCCGAGGCATTTGAGTTTCTCGAAACCGCTTTACTGGGTATTTTTTGGAGTACCCGCTCCCCGAGGCATTTGAGTTTCTCGCAACCGCTTTTCTGGGGTATTTTTTGGAGTACCCGCTCCCCGAGGCTTTTGAGTTTCTCGCAACCGCTTTACTGGGGTATTTTTTGGAGTACCCCGCTCCCCGAGGTATTTGAGTTTCTCGCAACCGCTTTTCTGGGGTATATTTTGGAGTACCCCGCTCCCCGAGGCATTTGAGTTTCTCGCAACCGCTTTACTTGGGTATTTTTTGGAGTACCCCGCTCCCCGAGGCTTTTGAGTTTCTCGCAACCGCATTACTGAGGTATTTTTTGGAGTACCCCGCTCCCCGAGGCATTTGAGTTTCTCGCAACCGCTTTACTGGGTATTTTTTGGAGTACCCCGCTCCGTGAGGCATTTGAGTTTCTCGCAACCGCTTTTCTAGGGTATTTTTTGGAGTACCCCGCTCCCCGAGCCATTTGAGTTTCTCGCAACCGCTTTTCTGGGGTATATTTTGGAGTACCCCGCTCCCCGAGGCATTTGAGTTTCTCGCAACCGCTTTACTGGGGTATTTTTTGGAGTACCCCGCTCCCTGAGGCATTTGAGTTTCTCGCAACCGCATTTCTGGGGTATATTTTGGAGTACCCCGCTCCCCGAGGCATTTGAGTTTCTCGCAACCGCATTTCTGGGGTATTTTTTGGAGTACCCCGCTCCCCGAGGCATTTGAGTTTCTCGCAACCGCTTTACTTGGGTATTTTTTGGAGTACCCCGCTCCCCGAAGCATTTGAGTTTCTCGCAACCGCTTTACTTGGGTATTTTTTGGAGTACCCCGCTCCCCGAGGCATTTGAGTTTCGAGCAACCGCTTTACTTGGGTATTTTTTGGAGTACCCCGCTCCCTGAGGCTTTTGAGTTTCTCGCAACCGCATTACTGGGGTATTTTTTGGAGTACCCGCTCCCCGAGGCATTTGAGTTTCTCGCAACCGCTTTTCTGGGGTATTTTTTGGAGAACCCCGCTCCCCGAGGCATTTGAGTTTCTCGCAACCGCTTTTCTGGGGTATTTTTTGGAGTACCCCGCTCCCCGAGGCATTTGAGTTTCTCGCAACCGTATTTCTGGGGTATTTTTTGGAGTAACCCCGCTCCCCGAGGCATTTGAGTTTCTCGCAACCGCTTTTCTGGGGTATTTTTTGGAGTACCCCGCTCCCCGAGGCATTTGAGTTTCTCGCAACCGCATTTCTGGGGTATTTTTTGGAGTACCCCGCTCCCCGAGGCATTTGAGTTTCTCGTAACCGCATTTCTGGGGTATTTTTTGGAGTACCCCGCTCCCCGAGGCATTTGAGTTTCTCGAAACCGCTTTACTGGGTATTTTTTGGAGTACCCGCTCCCCGAGGCATTTGAGTTTCTCGCAACCGCTTTTCTGGGGTATTTTTTGGAGTACCCGCTCCCCGAGGCTTTTGAGTTTCTCGCAACCGCTTTACTGGGGTATTTTTTGGAGTACCCCGCTCCCCGAGGCATTTGAGTTTCTCGCAACCGCTTTTCTGGGGTATATTTTGGAGTACCCCGCTCCCCGAGGCATTTGAGTTTCTCGCAACCGCTTTACTTGGGTATTTTTTGGAGTACCCCGCTCCCCGAGGCTTTTGAGTTTCTCGCAACCGTATTACTGGGGTATTTTTTGGAGTACCCCGCTCCCCGAGGCATTTGAGTTTCTCGCAACCGCTTTACTGGGTATTTTTTGGAGTACCCCGCTCCGTGAGGCATTTGAGTTTCTCGCAACCGCTTTTCTGGGGTATTTTTTGGAGTACCCCGCTCCCCGAGGCATTTGAGTTTCTCGCAACCGCTTTTCTGGGGTATATTTTGGAGTACCCCGCTCCCCGAGGCATTTGAGTTTCTCGCAACCGCTTTACTGGGGTATTTTTTGGAGTACCCCGCTCCCTGAGGCATTTGAGTTTCTCGCAACCGCATTTCTGGGGTATATTTTGGAGTACCCCGCTCCCCGAGGCATTTGAGTTTCTCGCAACCGCATTTCTGGGGTATTTTTTGGAGTACCCCGCTCCCCGAGGCATTTGAGTTTCTCGCAACCGCTTTACTTGGGTATTTTTTGGAGTACCCCGCTCCCCGAAGCATTTGAGTTTCTCGCAACCGCTTTACTTGGGTATTTTTTGGAGTACCCCGCTCCCTGAGGCATTTGAGTTTCTCGCAACCGCTTTACTGGGGTATTTTTTGGAGTACCCCGCTCCCCGAGGCATTTGAGTTTCTCGCAACCGCTTGACTGGGGTATTTTTTGGAGTACCCCGCTCCCCGAGGCATTTGAGTTTCTCGCAACCGCATTTCTGGGGTATTTTTTGGAGTACCCCGCTCCCCGAGGCATTTGAGTTTCTCGCAACCGCTTTTCTAGGGTATTTTTTGGAGTACCCCGCTCCCCGAGGCATTTGAGTTTCTCGCAACCGCATTTCTGGGGTATTTTTTGGAGTACCTCGCTCCCCGAGGCATTTGAGTTTCTCGCAACCGCTTTACTGGGGTATATTTTGGAGTACCCCGCTCCCCGAGGCATTTGAGTTTCTCTCAACCGCATTTCTGGAGTATTTTTTTGAGTACTCCGCTCCCCGAGGCATTTGAGTTTTTCGCAACCGCATTTCTGGGGTATTTTTTGGAGTACTCCGCTCCCCGAGGCATTTGAGTTTCTCGCAACCGCATTTCTGGGGTATTTTTTGGAGTACCCCGCTCCCCGAGGCATTTGAGTTTCTCGCAACCGCATTTCTGGGGTATTTTTGGAGTACCCCGCTCCCCGAGGCATTTGAGTTTCTCGCAACCGCATTTCTGGAGTATTTTTTGGAGTACCCGCTCCCCGAGGCATTTGAGTTTTTCGCAACCGCATTTCTGGGGTATTTTTTGGAGTACCCTGTTCCCCGAGGCATTTGAGTTTCTCGCAACCACTTTACTGGGGTATATTTTGGAGTACCCCGCTCCCCGAGGCATTTGAGTTTCTCGCAACCGCTTTTCTGGAGTATTTTTTGGAGTACTCCGCTCCCAGAGGCATTTGAGTTTCTCGCAACCACTTTTCTGGGGTATTTTTTGGAGTACCCAGCTCCCCGAGGCATTTGAGTTTCTCGCAACCTCTTTTCTGGAGTATTTTTTGGAGTACTCCGCTCCCCGAGGCATTTGAGTTTTTCGCAACCGCATTTCTGGAGTATTTTTTGGAGTACCCCCGCTCCCCGAGGCATTTGAGTTTCTCGCAACCGCTTTTCTGGAGTATTTTTTGGAGTACCCCGCTCCCCGAGGCATTTGAGTTTCTCGCAACCGCTTTACTGGGGTATTTTTTGGAGTACCCGGCTCCCCGAGGCATTTGACTTTCTCGCAACCGCTTTACTGGGGTATTTTTTGGAGTACCCCGCTCCCCGAGGCATTTGAGTTTCTCGCAACCGCATTTCTGGGATATATTTTGGAGTACCCCGCTCCCCGAGGCATTTGAGTTTCTCGCAACCGCATTTCTGGGGTATTTTTTGGAGTACCCCGCTCCCCGAGGCATTTGAGTTTCTCGCAACCGCTTAACTGGGGTATTTTTTGGAGTACCCCGCTCCCCGAAGCATTTGAGTTTCTCGCAACCGCTTTACTTGGGTATTTTTTGGAGTACCCCGCTCCCCGAGGCATTTGAGTTTCTCGCAACCGCTTTACTGGGGTATTTTTTGGAGTACCCCGCTCCCCGAGGCATTTGAGTTTCTCGCAACCGCTTTACTGGGGTATTTTTTGGAGTACCCCGCTCCCCGAGGCATTGGAGTTTCTCGAAACCGCATTTCTGGGGTATTTTTTGGAGTACCCCGCTCCCCGAGGCATTTGAGTTTCTCGCAACCGCATTTCTGGGGTATTTTTTGGAGTACCCCGCTCCCCGAGGCATTTGAGTTTCTCGCAACCGCTTAACTGGGGTATTTTTTGGAGTACCCCACTCCCCGAAGCATTTGAGTTTCTCGCAACCGCTTTTCTGGGGTATTTTTTGGAGTACCCCGCTCCCCGAGGCATTTGAGTTTCTCGCAACCGTATTTCTGGGGTATTTTTTGGAGTAACCCCGCTCCCCGAGGCATTTGAGTTTCTCGCAACCGCTTTTCTGGGGTATATTTTTTAGTACCCCGCTCCCCGAGGCATTTGAGTTTCTCGCAACCGCATTTCTGGAGTATTTTTTTGAGTACTCCGCTCCCCGAGGCATTTGAGTTTTTCGCAACCGCATTTCTGGGGTATTTTTTGGAGTACCCCGCTCCCCGAGGCATTTGAGTTTCTCGCAACCGCTTTACTTGGGTATTTTTTGGAGTACCCCGCTCCCCGAAGCATTTGAGTTTCTCGCAACCGCTTTACTTGGGTATTTTTTGGAGTACCCCGCTCCCCGAGGCATTTGAGTTTCTCGCAACCGCTTTACTGGGGTATTTTTTGGAGTACCCCGCTCCCCGAGGCATTTGAGTTTCTCGCAACCGCTTGACTGGGGTATTTTTTGGAGTACCCCGCTCCCCGAGGCATTTGAGTTTCTCGCAACCGCATTTCTGGGGTATTTTTTGGAGTACCCCGCTCCCCGAGGCATTTGAGTTTCTCGCAACCGCTTTTCTAGGGTATTTTTTGGAGTACCCCGCTCCCCGAGGCATTTGAGTTTCTCGCAACCGCATTTCTGGGGTATTTTTTGGAGTACCCCGCTCCCCGAGGCATTTGAGTTTCTCGCAACCGCTTTACTGGGGTATATTTTGGAGTACCCCGCTCCCCAAGGCATTTGAGTTTCTCGCAACCGCATTTCTGGAGTATTTTTTTGAGTACTCCGCTCCCCGAGGCATTTGAGTTTTTCGCAACCGCATTTCTGGGGTATTTTTTGGAGTACTCCGCTCCCCGAGGCATTTGAGTTTCTCGCAACCGCATTTCTGGGGTATTTTTTGGAGTACCCCGCTCCCCGAGGCATTTGAGTTTCTCGCAACCGCATTTCTGGGGTATTTTTGGAGTACCCCGCTCCCCGAGGCATTTGAGTTTCTCGCAACCGCATTTCTGGAGTATTTTTTGGAGTACCCGCTCCCCGAGGCATTTGAGTTTTTCGCAACCGCATTTCTGGGGTATTTTTTGGAGTACCCTGCTCCCCGAGGCATTTGAGTTTCTCGCAACCACTTTACTGGGGTATATTTTGGAGTACCCCGCTCCCCGAGGCATTTGAGTTTCTCGCAACCGCTTTTCTGGAGTATTTTTTGGAGTACTCCGCTCCCAGAGGCATTTGAGTTTCTCGCAACCACTTTTCTGGGGTATTTTTTGGAGTACCCAGCTCCCCGAGGCATTTGAGTTTCTCGCAACCTCTTTTCTGGAGTATTTTTTGGAGTACTCCGCTCCCCGAGGCATTTGAGTTTTTCGCAACCGCATTTCTGGAGTATTTTTTGGAGTACCCCCTCTCCCCGAGGCATTTGAGTTTCTCGCAACCGCTTTTCTGGAGTATTTTTTGGAGTACCCCGCTCCCCGAGGCATTTGAGTTTCTCGCAACCGCTTTACTGGGGTATTTTTTGGAGTACCCGGCTCCCCGAGGCATTTGAGTTTCTCGCAACCGCTTTACTGGGGTATTTTTTGGAGTACCCCGCTCCCCGAGGCATTTGAGTTTCTCGCAACCGCATTTCTGGGATATATTTTGGAGTACCCCGCTCCCCGAGGCATTTGAGTTTCTCGCAACCGCATTTCTGGGGTATTTTTTGGAGTACCCCGCTCCCCGAGGCATTTGAGTTTCTCGCAACCGCTTAACTGGGGTATTTTTTGGAGTACCCCGCTCCCCGAAGCATTTGAGTTTCTCGCAACCGCTTTACTTGGGTATTTTTTGGAGTACCCCGCTCCCCGAGGCATTTGAGTTTCTCGCAACCGCTTTACTGGGGTATTTTTTGGAGTACCCCGCTCCCCGAGGCATTTGAGTTTCTCGCAACCGCTTTACTGGGGTATTTTTTGGAGTACCCCGCTCCCCGAGGCATTTGAGTTTCTCGAAACCGAATTTCTGGGGTATTTTTTGGAGTACCCCGCTCCCCGAGGCATTTGAGTTTCTCGCAACCGCATTTCTGGGGTATTTTTTGGAGTGCCCCGCTCCCCGAGGCATTTGAGTTTCTCGCAACCGCTTAACTGGGGTATTTTTTGGAGTACCCCACTCCCCGAAGCATTTGAGTTTCTCGCAACCGCTTTTCTGGGGTATTTTTTGGAGTACCCCGCTCCCCGAGGCATTTGAGTTTCTCGCAACCGTATTTCTGGGGTATTTTTTGGAGTAACCCCGCTCCCCGAGGCATTTGAGTTTCTCGCAACCGCTTTTCTGGGGTATATTTTGGAGTACCCCGCTCCCCGAGGCATTTGAGTTTCTCGCAACCGCATTTCTGGAGTATTTTTTTGAGTACTCCGCTCCCCGAGGCATTTGAGTTTTTCGCAACCGCATTTCTGGGGTATTTTTTGGAGAAGTCCGCTCCCCGAGGCATTTGAGTTTCTCGCAACCGCTTTTCTAGAGTATTTTTTGGAGTACTCCGCTCCCCGAGGCATTTGAGTTTTTCGCAACCGCTTTTCTGGGGTATTTTTTGGAGTACCCAGCTCCCCGAGGCATTTGAGTTTCTCGCAACCGCTTTTCTGGAGTATTTTTTGGAGTACTCCGCTCCCCGAGGCATTTGAGTTTTTCGCAACCGCATTTCTGGAGTATTTTTTGGAGTACCCAAACTCAACCGCTTTACTGGGTTATTTTTTGGAGTACCCCGCTCCCCGAGGCATTTGAGTTTCTCGTAACCGCTTTTCTGGGGTATTTTTTGGAGTACCCCGCTCCCCGAGGCATTTGAGTTTCTCGCAACCGCATTACTGGGGTATTTTTTGGAGTACCCCGCTCCCCGAGGCATTTGAGTTTCACGAAACCGCTTTACTGGGTATTTTTTGGAGTACCCGCTCCCCGAGGCATTTGAGTTTCTCGCAACCGCTTTTCTGGGGTATTTTTTGGAGTACCCGCTCCCCGAGGCATTTGAGTTTCTCGCAACCGCTTTACTGGGGTAATTTTTGGAGTACCCCGCTCCCCGAGGCATTTGAGTTTCTCGCAACCGCTTTTCTGGGGTATATTTTGGAGTACCCCGCTCCCCGAGGCATTTGAGTTTCTCGCAACCGCTTTACTTGGGTATTTTTTGGAGTACCCCGCTCCCCGAGGCATTTGAGTTTCTCGCAACCGCATTACTGGGGTATTTTTTGGAGTACCCCGCTACCCGAGGCATTTGAGTTTCTCGCAACCGCTTTACTGGGTATTTTTTGGAGTACCCCGCTCCCCGAGGCATTTGAGTTTCTCGCAACCGCTTTTCTGGGGTATTTTTTGGAGTACCCCGCTCCCCGAGGCATTTGAGTTTCTCGCAACCGCTTTTCTGGGGTATATTTTGGAGTACCCCGCTCCCCGAGGCATTTGAGTTTCTCGCAACCGCTTTACTGGGGTATTTTTTGGAGTACCCCGCTCCCGGAGGCATTTGAGTTTCTCGCAACCGCATTTCTGGGGTATATTTTGGAGTACCCCACTCCCCGAGGCATTTGAGTTTCTCGCAACCGCATTTCTGGGGTATTTTTTGGAGTACCCCGCTCCCCGAGGCATTTGAGTTTCTCGCAACCGCTTTACTTGGGTATTTTTTGGAGTACCCCGCTCCCCGAAGCATTTGAGTTTCTCGCAACCGCTTTACTTGGGTATTTTTTGGAGTACCCCGCTCCCCGAGGCATTTGAGTTTCTCGCAACCGCTTTACTGGGGTATTTTTTGGAGTACCCCGCTCCCCGAGGCATTTGAGTTTCTCGCAACCGCTTTACTGGGGTATTTTTTGGAGTACCCCGCTCCCCGAGGCATTTGAGTTTTTCGCAACCGCATTTCTGGGGTATTTTTTGGAGTACCCCGCTCCCCGAGGCATTTGAGTTTCTCGCAACAGCTTTTCTGGGGTATTTTTTGGAGTACCCCGCTCCCCGAGGCATTTGAGTTTCTCGCAACCGCATTTCTGGGGTATTTTTTGGAGTACCCCGCTCCCCGAGGCATTTGAGTTTCTCGCAACCGCTTTTCTGGGGTATTTTTTGGAGTACCCCGCTCCCCGAGGCATTTGAGTTTCTCGCAACCGCATTACTGGGGTATTTTTTGGAGTACCCCGCTCCCCGAGGCATTTGAGTTTCTCGAAACCGCTTTACTGGGTATTTTTTGGAGTACCCGCTCCCCGAGGCATTTGAGTTTCTCGCAACCACTTTTCTGGGGTATTTTTTGGAGTACCCGCTCCCCGAGGCATTTGAGTTTCTCGCAACCGCTTTACTGGGGTATTTTTTGGAGTACCCCGCTCCCCGAGGCATTTGAGTTTCTCGCAACCGCATTTCTGGGGTATTTTTTGGAGTACCCCGCTCCCCGAGGCATTTGAGTTTCTCGCAACCGCTTTTCTGGGGTATATTTTGGAGTACCCCGCTCCCCGAGGCATTTGAGTTTCTCGCAACCGCATTTCTGGAGTATTTTTTTGAGTACTCCGCTCCCCGAGGCATTTGAGTTTTTCGCAACCGCATTTCTGGGGTATTTTTTGGAGTAGTCCGCTCCCCGAGGCATTTGAGTTTCTCGCAACCGCTTTTCTAGAGTATTTTTTGGAGTACTCCGCTCCCCGAGGCATTTGAGTTTTTCGCAACCGCTTTTCTGGGGTATTTTTTGGAGTACCCAGCTCCCCGAGGCATTTGAGTTTCTCTTAACCGCTTTTCTGGAGTATTTTTTGGAGTACTCCGCTCCCCGAGGCATTTGAGTTTTTCGCAACCGCATTTCTGGAGTATTTTTTGGAGTACCCAAACTCAACCGCTTTACTGGGTTATTTTTTGGAGTACCCCGCTCCCCGAGGCATTTGAGTTTCTCGCAACCGCTTTTCTGGGGTATTTTTTGGAGTACCCCGCTCCCCGAGGCATTTGAGTTTCTCGCAACCGCATTACTGGGGTATTTTTTGGAGTACCCCGCTCCCCGAGGCATTTGAGTTTCTCGAAACCGCTTTACTGGGTATTTTTTGGAGTACCCGCTCCCCGAGGCATTTGAGTTTCTCGCAACCGCTTTTCTGGGGTATTTTTTGGAGTACCCGCTCCCCGAGGCATTTGAGTTTCTCGCAACCGCTTTACTGGGGTATTTTTTGGAGTACCCCGCTACCCGAGGCATTTGAGTTTCTCGCAACCGCTTTTCTGGGGTATGTTTTGGAGTACCCCGCTCCCCGAGGCATTTGAGTTTCTCGCAACCGCTTTACTTGGGTATTTTTTGGAGTACCCCGCTCCCCGAGGCATTTGAGTTTCTCGCAACCGCATTACTGGGGTATTTTTTGGAGTACCCCGCTCCCCGAGGCATTTGAGTTTCTCGCAACCGCTTTACTGGGTATTTTTTGGAGTACCCCGCTCTCCGAGGCATTTGAGTTTCTCGCAACCGCTTTTCTGGGGTATTTTTTGGAGTACTCCGCTCCCCGAGGCATTTGAGTTTCTCGCAACCGCTTTTCTGGGGTATATTTTGGAGTACCCCGCTCCCCGAGGCATTTGAGTTTCTCGCAACCGCTTTACTGGGGTATTTTTTGGAGTACCCCGCTCCCGGAGGCATTTGAGTTTCTCGCAACCGCATTTCTGGGGTATATTTTGGAGTACCCCGCTCCCCGAGGCATTTGAGTTTCTCGCAACCGCATTTCTGGGGTATTTTTTGGAGTACCCCGCTCCCCGAGGCATTTGAGTTTCTCGCAACCGCTTTACTTGGGTATTTTTTGGAGTACCCCGCTCCCCGAAGCATTTGAGTTTCTCGCAACCGCTTTACTTGGGTATTTTTTGGAGTACCCAGCTCCCCGAGGCATTTGAGTTTCTCGCAACCGCTTTACTGGGGTATTTTTTGGAGTACCCCGCTTCCCGAGGCATTTGAGTTTCTCGCAACCGCTTTACTGGGGTATTTTTTGGAGTACCCCGCTCCCCGAGGCATTTGAGTTTGTCGCAACCGCTTTACTGGGGTATTTTTTGGAGTACCCCGCTCCCCGAGGCATTTGAGTTTCTCGCAACCGCTTTACTGGGTATTTTTTGGAGTACCCGCTCCCCGAGGAATTTGAGTTTCTCGCAACCACTTTTCTGGGGTATTTTTTGGAGTACCCGCTCCCCGAGGCATTTGAGTTTCTCGCAACCGCTTTACTTGGGTATTTTTTGGAGTACCCCGCTCCCCGAGGCATTTGAGTTTCTCGCAACCGCATTTCTGGGGTATTTTTTGGAGTACCCCGCTCCCCGAGGCATTTGAGTTTCTCGCAACAGCTTTTCTGGGGTATTTTTTGGAGTACCCCGCTCCCCGAGGCATTTGAGTTTCTCGCAACCGCATTTCTGGGGTATTTTTTGGAGTACCCCGCTCCCCGAGGCATTTGAGTTTTTCGCAACCGCTTTTCTGGGGTATTTTTTGGAGTGCCCCGCTCCCCGAGGCATTTGAGTTTCTCGCAACCGCATTACTGGGGTATTTTTTGGAGTACCCCGCTCCCCGAGGCATTTGAGTTTCTCGAAACCGCTTTACTGGGTATTTTTTGGAGTACCCGCTCCCCGAGGCATTTGAGTTTCTCGCAACCGCTTTTCTGGGGTATTTTTTGGAGTACCCGCTCCCCGAGGCATTTGAGTTTCTCGCAACCGCTTTACTGGGGTATTTTTTGGAGTACCTTGCTCCCCGAGGCATTTGAGTTTCTCGCAACCGCTTTTCTGGGGTATATTTTGGAGTACCCCGCTCCCCGAGGCATTTGAGTTTCTCGCAACCGCTTTACTTGGGTATTTTTTGGAGTACCCCGCTCCCCGAGGCATTTGAGTTTCTCGCAACCGCATTACTAGGGTATTTTTTGGAGTACCCCGCTCCCCGAGGCATTTGAGTTTCTCGCAACCGCTTTACTGGGATATTTTTTGGAGTACCCCGCTCCCGAGGCATTTGAGTTTCTCGCAACCGCATTTCTGGGGTATTTTTTGGAGTACCCCGCTCCCCGAGGCATTTGAGTTTCTCGCAACCGCTTTACTTGTGTATTTTTTGGAGTACCCCGCTCCCCGAAGCATTTGAGTTTCTCGCAACCGCTTTACTTGGGTATTTTTTGGAGTACCCCGCTCCCCGAGGCATTTGAGTTTCTCGCAACCGCTTTACTGGGGTATTTTTTCGAGTACCCCGCTCCCCGAGGCATTTGAGTTTCTCGAAACCGCTTTACTGGGTATTTTTTGGAGTACCCGCTCCCCGAGGCATTTGAGTTTCTCGCAACCACTTTTCTTGGGTATTTTTTGGAGTACCCGCTCCCCGAGGCATTTGAGTTTCTCGCAACCGCTTTACTGGGGTATTTTTTGGAGTACCCCGCTCCCCGAGGCATTTGAGTTTCTCGCAACCGCATTTCTGGGGTATTTTTTGGAGTACCCCGCTCCCCGAGGCATTTGAGTTTCTCGCAACAGCTTTTCTGGGGTATTTTTTGGAGTACCCCGCTCCCCGAGGCAT
The DNA here is from genome assembly GCA_963667165.1 of Barbarea vulgaris. Classification (NCBI taxonomy): domain Eukaryota; kingdom Viridiplantae; phylum Streptophyta; class Magnoliopsida; order Brassicales; family Brassicaceae; genus Barbarea; species Barbarea vulgaris. The sequence continues at coordinate 15,921,056 of OY763890.1, forward strand.
TTGAGTTTCTCGCAACCGCATTTCTGGGGTATTTTTTGGAGTACCCCGCTCCCCGAGGCATTTGAGTTTCTCGCAACCGCTTTACTGGGGTATTTTTTGGAGTACCCCGCTCCTTGAGGCATTTGAGTTTCTCGCAACCGCATTACTGGGGTATTTTTTGGAGTACCCCGCTCCCCGAGGCATTTGAGTTTCTCGAAACCGCTTTACTGGGTATTTTTTGGAGTACCCGCTCCCCGAGGCATTTGAGTTTCTCGCAACCGCTTTTCTGGGGTATTTTTTGGAGTACCCGCTCCCCGAGGCATTTGAGTTTCTCGCAACCGCTTTACTGGGGTATTTTTTGGAGTACCCCGCTCCCCGAGGCATTTGAGTTTCTCGCAACCGCTTTTCTGGGGTATATTTTGGAGTACCCCGCTCCCCGAGGCATTTGAGTTTCTCGCAACCGCTTTACTTGGGTATTTTTTGGAGTACCCCGCTCCCCGAGGCATTTGAGTTTCTCGCAACCGCATTACTGGGGTATTTTTTGGAGTACCCCGCTCCCGGAGGCATTTGAGTTTCTCGCAACCGCTTTACTGGGGTATTTTTTGGAGTACCCCGCTCCCGAGGCATTTGAGTTTCTCGCAACCGCATTTCTGGGGTATATTTTGGAGTACCCCGCTCCCCGAGGCATTTGAGTTTCTCGCAACCGCATTACTGGGGTATTTTTTGGAGTACCCCGCTCCCCGAGGCATTTGAGTTTCTCGAAACCGCTTTACTGGGTATTTTTTGGAGTACCCGCTCCCCGAGGCATTTGAGTTTCTCGCAACCGCTTTTCTGGGGTATTTTTTGGAGTACCCGCTCCCCGAGGCATTTGAGTTTCTCGCAACCGCTTTACTGGGGTATTTTTTGGAGTACCTTGCTCCCCGAGGCATTTGAGTTTCTCGCAACCGCTTTTCTGGGGTATATTTTGGAGTACCCCGCTCCCCGAGGCATTTGAGTTTCTCGCAACCGCTTTACTTGGGTATTTTTTGGAGTACCCCGCTCCCCGAGGCATTTGAGTTTCTCGCAACCGCATTACTAGGGTATTTTTTGGAGTACCCCGCTCCCCGAGGCATTTGAGTTTCTCGCAACCGCTTTACTGGGGTATTTTTTGGAGTACCCCGCTCCCGAGGCATTTGAGTTTCTCGCAACCGCATTTCTGGGGTATTTTTTGGAGTACCCCGCTCCCCGAGGCATTTGAGTTTCTCGCAACCGCTTTACTTGTGTATTTTTTGGAGTACCCCGCTCCCCGAAGCATTTGAGTTTCTCGCAACCGCTTTACTTGGGTATTTTTTGGAGTACCCCGCTCCCCGAGGCATTTGAGTTTCTCGCAACCGCTTTACTGGGGTATTTTTTCGAGTACCCCGCTCCCCGAGGCATTTGAGTTTCTCGAAACCGCTTTACTGGGTATTTTTTGGAGTACCCGCTCCCCGAGGCATTTGAGTTTCTCGCAACCACTTTTCTTGGGTATTTTTTGGAGTACCCGCTCCCCGAGGCATTTGAGTTTCTCGCAACCGCTTTACTGGGGTATTTTTTGGAGTACCCCGCTCCCCGAGGCATTTGAGTTTCTCGCAACCGCATTTCTGGGGTATTTTTTGGAGTACCCCGCTCCCCGAGGCATTTGAGTTTCTCGCAACCGCATTTCTGGGGTATTTTTTGGAGTACCCCGCTCCCCGAGGCATTTGAGTTTCTCGCAACCGCTTTACTGGGGTATTTTTTGGAGTACCCCGCTCCTTGAGGCATTTGAGTTTCTCGCAACCGCATTACTGGGGTATTTTTTGGAGTACCCCGCTCCCCGAGGCATTTGAGTTTCTCGAAACCGCTTTACTGGGTATTTTTTGGAGTACCCGCTCCCCGAGGCATTTGAGTTTCTCGCAACCGCTTTTCTGGGGTATTTTTTGGAGTACCCGCTCCCCGAGGCATTTGAGTTTCTCGCAACCGCTTTACTGGGGTATTTTTTGGAGTACCTTGCTCCCCGAGGCATTTGAGTTTCTCGCAACCGCTTTTCTGGGGTATATTTTGGAGTACCCCGCTCCCCGAGGCATTTGAGTTTCTCGCAACCGCTTTACTTGGGTATTTTTTGGAATACCCCGCTCCCCGAGGCATTTGAGTTTCTCGCAACCGCATTACTAGGGTATTTTTTGGAGTACCCCACTCCCCGAGGCATTTGAGTTTCTCGCAACCGCTTTACTGGGGTATTTTTTGGAGTACCCCGCTCCCGAGGCATTTGAGTTTCTCGCAACCGCATTTCTGGGGTATTTTTTGGAGTACCCCGCTCCCCGAGGCATTTGAGTTTCTCGCAACCGCTTTACTTGTGTATTTTTTGGAGTACCCCGCTCCCCGAAGCATTTGAGTTTCTCGCAACCGCTTTACTTGGGTATTTTTTGGAGTACCCCGCTCCCCGAGGCATTTGAGTTTCTCGCAACCGCTTTACTGGGGTATTTTTTCGAGTACCCCGCTCCCCGAGGCATTTGAGTTTCTCGAAACCGCTTTACTGGGTATTTTTTGGAGTACCCGCTCCCCGAGGCATTTGAGTTTCTCGCAACCACTTTTCTTGGGTATTTTTTGGAGTACCCGCTCCCCGAGGCATTTGAGTTTCTCGCAACCGCTTTACTGGGGTATTTTTTGGAGTACCCCGCTCCCCGAGGCATTTGAGTTTCTCGCAACCGCATTTCTGGGGTATTTTTTGGAGTACCCCGCTCCCCGAGGCATTTGAGTTTCTCGCAACAGCTTTTCTGGGGTATTTTTTGGAGTACCCCGCTCCCCGAGGCATTTGAGTTTCTCGCAACCGCATTTCTGGGGTATTTTTTGGAGTACCCCGCTCCCCGAGGCATTTGAGTTTCTCGCAACCGCTTTACTGGGGTATTTTTTGGAGTACCCCGCTCCTTGAGGCATTTGAGTTGCTCGCAACCGCATTACTGGGGTATTTTTTGGAGTACCCCGCTCCCCGAGGCATTTGAGTTTCTCGAAACCGCTTTACTGGGTATTTTTTGGAGTACCCGCTCCCCGAGGCATTTGAGTTTCTCGCAACCGCTTTTCTGGGGTATTTTTTGGAGTACCCGCTCCGCGAGGCATTTGAGTTTCTCGCAACCGCTTTACTGGGGTATTTTTTGGAGTACCCCGCTCCCCGAGGCATTTGAGTTTCTCGCAACCGCTTTTCTGGGGTATATTTTGGAGTACCCCGCTCCCCGAGGCATTTGAGTTTCTCGCAACCGCTTTACTTGGGTATTTTTTGGAGTACCCCGCTCCCCGAGGCATTTGAGTTTCTCGCAACCGCATTACTGGGGTATTTTTTGGAGTACCCCGCTCCCGGAGGCATTTGAGTTTCTCTAAACCGCTTTACTGGGGTATTTTTTGGAGTACCCCGCTCCCGAGGCATTTGAGTTTCTCGCAACCGCATTTCTGGGGTATATTTTGGAGTACCCCGCTCCCCGAGGCATTTGAGTTTCTCGCAACCGCATTACTGGGGTATTTTTTGGAGTACCCCGCTCCCCGAGGCATTTGAGTTTCTCGAAACCGCTTTACTGGGTATTTTTTGGAGTACCCGCTCCCCGAGGCATTTGAGTTTCTCGCAACCGCTTTTCTGGGGTATTTTTTGGAGTACCCGCTCCCCGAGGCATTTGAGTTTCTCGCAACCGCTTTACTGGGGTATTTTTTGGAGTACCTTGCTCCCCGAGGCATTTGAGTTTCTCGCAACCGCTTTTCTGGGGTATATTTTGGAGTACCCCGCTCCCCGAGGCATTTGAGTTTCTCGCAACCGCTTTACTTGGGTATTTTTTGGAGTACCCCGCTCCCCGAGGCATTTGAGTTTCTCGCAACCGTATTACTAGGGTATTTTTTGGAGTACCCCGCTCCCCGAGGCATTTGAGTTTCTCGCAACCGCTTTACTGGGGTATTTTTTGGAGTACCCCGCTCCCGAGGCATTTGAGTTTCTCGCAACCGCATTTCTGGGGTATTTTTTGGAGTACCCCGCTCCCCGAGGCATTTGAGTTTCTCGCAACCGCTTTACTTGTGTATTTTTTGGAGTACCCCGCTCCCCGAAGCATTTGAGTTTCTCGCAACCGCTTTACTTGGGTATTTTTTGGAGTACCCCGCTCCCCGAGGCATTTGAGTTTCTCGCAACCGCTTTACTGGGGTATTTTTTCGAGTACCCCGCTCCCCGAGGCATTTGAGTTTCTCGAAACCGCTTTACTGGGTATTTTTTGGAGTACCCGCTCCCCGAGGCATTTGAGTTTCTCGCAACCACTTTTCTTGGGTATTTTTTGGAGTACCCGCTCCCCGAGGCATTTGAGTTTCTCGCAACCGCTTTACTGGGGTATTTTTTGGAGTACCCCGCTCCCCGAGGCATTTGAGTTTTTCGCAACCGCATTTCTGGGGTATTTTTTGGAGTACCCCGCTCCCCGAGGCATTTGAGTTTCTCGCAACAGCTTTTCTGGGTTATTTTTTGGAGTACCCCGCTCCCCGAGGCATTTGAGTTTCTCGCAACCGCATTTCTGGGGTATTTTTTGGAGTACCCCGCTCCCCGAGGCATTTGAGTTTCTCGCAACCGTTTTACTGGGGTATTTTTTGGAGTACCCCGCTCCTTGAGGCATTTGAGTTTCTCGCAACCGCATTACTGGGGTATTTTTTGGAGTACCCCGCTCCCCGAGGAATTTGAGTTTCTCGAAACCGCTTTACTGGGTATTTTTTGGAGTACCCGCTCCCCGAGGCATTTGAGTTTCTCGCAACCGCTTTTCTGGGGTATTTTTTGGAGTACCCGCTCCCCGAGGCATTTGAGTTTCTCGCAACCGCTTTACTGGGGTATTTTTTGGAGTACCTTGCTCCCCGAGGCATTTGAGTTTCTCGCAACCGCTTTTCTGGGGTATATTTTGGAGTACCCCGCTCCCCGAGGCATTTGAGTTTCTCGCAACCGCTTTACTTGGGTATTTTTTGGAGTACCCCGCTCCCCGAGGCATTTGAGTTTCTCGCAACCGCATTTCTGGGGTATTTTTTGGAGTACCCCGCTCCCCGAGGCATTTGAGTTTCTCGCAACCGCTTTACTTGTGTATTTTTTGGAGTACCCCGCTCCCCGAAGCATTTGAGTTTCTCGCAACCGCTTTACTTGGGTATTTTTTGGAGTACCCCGCTCCCCGAGGCATTTGAGTTTCTCGCAACCGCTTTACTGGGGTATTTTTTCGAGTACCCCGCTCCCCGAGGCATTTGAGTTTCTCGAAACCGCTTTACTGGGTATTTTTTGGAGTACCCGCTCCCCGAGGCATTTGAGTTTCTCGCAACCACTTTTCTTGGGTATTTTTTGGAGTACCCGCTCCCCGAGGCATTTGAGTTTCTCGCAACCGCTTTTCTGGGGTATTTTTTGGAGTACCCGCTCCCCGAGGCATTTGAGTTTCTCGCAACCGCTTTACTGGGGTATTTTTTGGAGTACCTTGCTCCCCGAGGCATTTGAGTTTCTCGCAACCGCTTTTCTGGGGTATATTTTGGAGTACCCCGCTCCCCGAGGCATTTGAGTTTCTCGCAACCGCTTTACTTGGGTATTTTTTGGAGTACCCCGCTCCCCGAGGCATTTGAGTTTCTCGCAACCGCATTACTAGGGTATTTTTTGGAGTACCCCTCTCCCCGAGGCATTTGAGTTTCTCGCAACCGCTTTACTGGGGTATTTTTTGGAGTACCCCGCTCCCGAGGCATTTGAGTTTCTCGCAACCGCATTTCTGGGGTATTTTTTGGAGTACCCCGCTCCCCGAGGCATTTGAGTTTCTCGCAACCGCTTTACTTGTGTATTTTTTGGAGTACCCCGCTCCCCGAAGCATTTGAGTTTCTCGCAACCGCTTTACTTGGGTATTTTTTGGAGTACCCCGCTCCCCGAGGCATTTGAGTTTCTCGCAACCGCTTTACTGGGGTATTTTTTCGAGTACCCCGCTCCCCGAGGCATTTGAGTTTCTCGAAACCGCTTTACTGGGTATTTTTTGGAGTACCCGCTCCCCGAGGCATTTGAGTTTCTCGCAACCACTTTTCTTGGGTATTTTTTGGAGTACCCGCTCCCCGAGGCATTTGAGTTTCTCGCAACCGCTTTACTGGGGTATTTTTTGGAGTACCCCGCTCCCCGAGGCATTTGAGTTTTTCGCAACCGCATTTCTGGGGTATTTTTTGGAGTACCCCGCTCCCCGAGGCATTTGAGTTTCTCGCAACAGCTTTTCTGGGTTATTTTTTGGAGTACCCCGCTCCCCGAGGCATTTGAGTTTCTCGCAACCGCATTTCTGGGGTATTTTTTGGAGTACCCCGCTCCCCGAGGCATTTGAGTTTCTCGCAACCGTTTTACTGGGGTATTTTTTGGAGTACCCCGCTCCTTGAGGCATTTGAGTTTCTCGCAACCGCATTACTGGGGTATTTTTTGGAGTACCCCGCTCCCCGAGGCATTTGAGTTTCTCGAAACCGCTTTACTGGGTATTTTTTGGAGTACCCGCTCCCCGAGGCATTTGAGTTTCTCGCAACCGCTTTTCTGGGGTATTTTTTGGAGTACCCGCTCCCCGAGGCATTTGAGTTTCTCGCAACCGCTTTACTGGGGTATTTTTTGGAGTACCTTGCTCCCCGAGGCATTTGAGTTTCTCGCAACCGCTTTTCTGGGGTATATTTTGGAGTACCCCGCTCCCCGAGGCATTTGAGTTTCTCGCAACCGCTTTACTTGGGTATTTTTTGGAGTACCCCGCTCCCCGAGGCATTTGAGTTTCTCGCAACCGCATTACTAGGGTATTTTTTGGAGTACCCCGCTCCCCGAGGCATTTGAGTTTCTCGCAACCGCTTTACTGGGGTATTTTTTGGAGTACCCCGCTCCCGAGGCATTTGAGTTTCTCGCAACCGCATTTCTGGGGTATTTTTTGGAGTACCCCGCTCCCCGAGGCATTTGAGTTTCTCGCAACCGCTTTACTTGTGTATTTTTTGGAGTACCCCGCTCCCCGAAGCATTTGAGTTTCTCGCAACCGCTTTACTTGGGTATTTTTTGGAGTACCCCGCTCCCCGAGGCATTTGAGTTTCTCGCAACCGCTTTACTGGGGTATTTTTTCGAGTACCCCGCTCCCCGAGGCATTTGAGTTTCTCGAAACCGCTTTACTGGGTATTTTTTGGAGTACCCGCTCCCCGAGGCATTTGAGTTTCTCGCAACCACTTTTCTTGGGTATTTTTTGGAGTACCCGCTCCCCGAGGCATTTGAGTTTCTCGCAACCGCTTTACTGGGGTATTTTTTGGAGTACCCCGCTCCCCGAGGCATTTGAGTTTCTCGCAACCGCATTTCTGGGGTATTTTTTGGAGTACCCCGCTCCCCGAGGCATTTGAGTTTCTCGCAACAGCTTTTCTGGGGTATTTTTTGGAGTACCCCGCTCCCCGAGGCATTTGAGTTTCTCGCAACCGCATTTCTGGGGTATTTTTTGGAGTACCCCGCTCCCCGAGGCATTTGAGTTTCTCGCAACCGCTTTACTGGGGTATTTTTTGGAGTACCCCGCTCCTTGAGGCATTTGAGTTTCTCGCAACCGCATTACTGGGGTATTTTTTGGAGTACCCCGCTCCCCGAGGCATTTGAGTTTCTCGAAACCGCTTTACTGGGTATTTTTTGGAGTACCCGCTCCCCGAGGCATTTGAGTTTCTCGCAACCGCTTTTCTGGGGTATTTTTTGGAGTACCCGCTCCCCGAGGCATTTGAGTTTCTCGCAACCGCTTTACTGGGGTATTTTTTGGAGTACCCCGCTCCCCGAGGCATTTGAGTTTCTCGCAACCGCTTTTCTGGGGTATATTTTGGAGTACCCCGCTCCCCGAGGCATTTGAGTTTCTCGCAACCGCTTTACTTGGGTATTTTTTGGAGTACCCCGCTCCCCGAGGCATTTGAGTTTCTCGCAACCGCATTACTGGGGTATTTTTTGGAGTACCCCGCTCCCCGAGGCATTTGAGTTTCTCGCAACCGCTTTACTGGGGTATTTTTTGGAGTACCCCGCTCCCGAGGCATTTGAGTTTCTCGCAACCGCATTTCTGGGGTATTTTTTGGAGTACCCCGCTCCCCGAGGCATTTGAGTTTCTCGCAACCGCTTTACTTGGGTATTTTTTGGAGTACCCCGCTCCCCGAAGCATTTGAGTTTCTCGCAACCGCTTTACTTGGGTATTTTTTGGAGTACCCCGCTCCCCGAGGCATTTGAGTTTCTCGCAACCGCTTTACTGGGGTATTTTTTGGAGTACCCCGCTCCCCGAGGCATTTGAGTTTCTCGAAACCGCTTTACTGGGTATTTTTTGGAGTACCCGCTCCCCGAGGCATTTGAGTTTCTCGCAACCACTTTTCTGGGGTATTTTTTGGAGTACCCGCTCCCCGAGGCATTTGAGTTTCTCGCAACCGCTTTACTGGGGTATTTTTTGGAGTACCCCGCTCCCCGAGGCATTTGAGTTTCTCGCAACCGCATTTCTGGGGTATTTTTTGGAATACCCCGCTCCCCGAGGCATTTGAGTTTCTCGCAACAGCTTTTCTGGGGTATTTTTTGGAGTACCCCGCTCCCCGAGGCATTTGAGTTTCTCGCAACCGCTTTACTGGGGTATTTTTTGGAGTACCCCGCTCCCCGAGGCATTTGAGTTTCTCGCAACCGCATTACTGGGGTATTTTTTGGAGTACCCCGCTCCCCGAGGTATTTGAGTTTCTCGAAACCGCTTTACTGGGTATTTTTTGGAGTACCCGCTCCCCGAGGCATTTGAGTTTCTCGCAACCGCTTTTCTGGGGTATTTTTTGGAGTACCCGCTCCCCGAGGCATTTGAGTTTCTCGCAACCACTTTTCTGGGGTATTTTTTGGAGTACCCGCTCCCCGAGGCATTTGAGTTTCTCGCAACCGCTTTACTGGGGTATTTTTTGGAGTACCCCGCTCCCCGAGGCATTTGAGTTTCTCGCAACCGCATTTCTGGGGTATTTTTTGGAGTACCCCGCTCCCCGAGGCATTTGAGTTTCTCGAAACCGCTTTACTGGGTATTTTTTGGAGTACCCGCTCCCCGAGGCATTTGAGTTTCTCGCAACCGCTTTTCTGGGGTATTTTTTGGAGTACCCGCTCCCCGAGGCATTTGAGTTTCTCGCAACCGCTTTACTGGGGTATTTTTTGGAGTACCCCGCTCCCCGAGGCATTTGAGTTTCTCGCAACCGCTTTTCTGGGGTATATTTTGGAGTACCCCGCTCCCCGAGGCATTTGAGTTTCTCGCAACCGCTTTACTTGGGTATTTTTTGGAGTACCCCGCTCCCCGAGGCATTTGAGTTTCTCGCAACCGCATTACTGGGGTATTTTTTGGAGTACCCCGCTCCCCGAGGCATTTGAGTTTCTCGCAACCGCTTTACTGGGTATTTTTTGGAGTACCCCGCTCCCCGAGGCATTTGAGTTTCTCGCAACCGCTTTTCTGGGGTATTTTTTGGAGTACCCCGCTCCCCGAGGCATTTGAGTTTCTCGCAACCGCTTTTCTGGGGTATATTTTGGAGTACCCCGCTCCCCGAGGCATTTGAGTTTCTCGCAACCGCTTTACTGGGGTATTTTTTGGAGTACCCCGCTCCCTGAGGCATTTGAGTTTCTCGCAACCGTATTTCTGGGGTATATTTTGGAGTACCCCGCTCCCCGAGGCATTTGAGTTTCTCGCAACCGCATTTCTGGGGTATTTTTTGGAGTACCCCGCTCCCCGAGGCATTTGAGTTTCTCGCAACCGCTTTACTTGGGTATTTTTTGGAGTACCCCGCTCCCCGAAGCATTTGAGTTTCTCGCAACCGCTTTACTTGGGTATTTTTTGGAGTACCCCGCTCCCCGAGGCATTTGAGTTTCTCGCAACCGCTTTACTGGGGTATTTTTTGGAGTACCCCGCTCCCCGAGGCATTTGAGTTTCTCGAAACCGCTTTACTGGGTATTTTTTGGAGTACCCGCTCCCCGAGGCATTTGAGTTTCTCGCAACCACTTTTCTGGGGTATTTTTTGGAGTACCCGCTCCCCGAGGCATTTGAGTTTCTCGCAACCGCTTTACTGGGGTATTTTTTGGAGTACCCCGCTCCCCGAGGCATTTGAGTTTCTCGCAACCGCATTTCTGGGGTATTTTTTGGAGTACCCCGCTCCCCGAGGCATTTGAGTTTCTCGCAACAGCTTTTCTGGGGTATTTTTTGGAGTACCCCGCTCCCCGAGGCATTTGAGTTTCTCGCAACCGCTTTACTGGGGTATTTTTGGGAGTACCCCGCTCCCCGAGGCATTTGAGTTTCTCGCAACCGCATTACTGGGGTATTTTTTGGAGTACCCCGCTCCCCGAGGCATTTGAGTTTCTCGAAACCGCTTTACTGGGTATTTTTTGGAGTACCCGCTCCCCGAGGCATTTGAGTTTCTCGCAACTGCTTTTCTGGGGTATTTTTTGGAGTACCCGCTCCCCGAGGCATTTGAGTTTCTCGCAACCACTTTTCTGGGGTATTTTTTGGAGTACCCGCTCCCCGAGGCATTTGAGTTTCTCGCAACCGCTTTACTGGGGTATTTTTTGGAGTACCCCGCTCCCCGAGGCATTTGAGTTTCTCGCAACCGCATTTCTGGGGTATTTTTTGGAGTACCCCGCTCCCCGAGGCATTTGAGTTTCTCGAAACCGCTTTACTGGGTATTTTTTGGAGTACCCGCTTCCCGAGGCATTTGAGTTTCTCGCAACCGCTTTTCTGGGGTATTTTTTGGAGTACCCGCTCCCCGAGGCATTTGAGTTTCTCGCAACCGCTTTACTGGGGTATTTTTTGGAGTACCCCGCTCCCCGAGGCATTTGAGTTTCTCGCAACCGTTTTACTGGGGTATTTTTTGGAGTACCCCGCTCCTTGAGGCATTTGAGTTTCTCGCAACCGCATTACTGGGGTATTTTTTGGAGTACCCCGCTCCCCGAGGAATTTGAGTTTCTCGAAACCGCTTTACTGGGTATTTTTTGGAGTACCCGCTCCCCGAGGCATTTGAGTTTCTCGCAACCGCTTTTCTGGGGTATTTTTTGGAGTACCCGCTCCCCGAGGCATTTGAGTTTCTCGCAACCGCTTTACTGGGGTATTTTTTGGAGTACCTTGCTCCCCGAGGCATTTGAGTTTCTCGCAACCGCTTTTCTGGGGTATATTTTGGAGTACCCCGCTCCCCGAGGCATTTGAGTTTCTCGCAACCGCTTTACTTGGGTATTTTTTGGAGTACCCCGCTCCCCGAGGCATTTGAGTTTCTCGCAACCGCATTTCTGGGGTATTTTTTGGAGTACCCCGCTCCCCGAGGCATTTGAGTTTCTCGCAACCGCTTTACTTGTGTATTTTTTGGAGTACCCCGCTCCCCGAAGCATTTGAGTTTCTCGCAACCGCTTTACTTGGGTATTTTTTGGAGTACCCCGCTCCCCGAGGCATTTGAGTTTCTCGCAACCGCTTTACTGGGGTATTTTTTCGAGTACCCCGCTCCCCGAGGCATTTGAGTTTCTCGAAACCGCTTTACTGGGTATTTTTTGGAGTACCCGCTCCCCGAGGCATTTGAGTTTCTCGCAACCACTTTTCTTGGGTATTTTTTGGAGTACCCGCTCCCCGAGGCATTTGAGTTTCTCGCAACCGCTTTTCTGGGGTATTTTTTGGAGTACCCGCTCCCCGAGGCATTTGAGTTTCTCGCAACCGCTTTACTGGGGTATTTTTTGGAGTACCTTGCTCCCCGAGGCATTTGAGTTTCTCGCAACCGCTTTTCTGGGGTATATTTTGGAGTACCCCGCTCCCCGAGGCATTTGAGTTTCTCGCAACCGCTTTACTTGGGTATTTTTTGGAGTACCCCGCTCCCCGAGGCATTTGAGTTTCTCGCAACCGCATTACTAGGGTATTTTTTGGAGTACCCCTCTCCCCGAGGCATTTGAGTTTCTCGCAACCGCTTTACTGGGGTATTTTTTGGAGTACCCCGCTCCCGAGGCATTTGAGTTTCTCGCAACCGCATTTCTGGGGTATTTTTTGGAGTACCCCGCTCCCCGAGGCATTTGAGTTTCTCGCAACCGCTTTACTTGTGTATTTTTTGGAGTACCCCGCTCCCCGAAACATTTGAGTTTCTCGCAACCGCTTTACTTGGGTATTTTTTGGAGTACCCCGCTCCCCGAGGCATTTGAGTTTCTCGCAACCGCTTTACTGGGGTATTTTTTCGAGTACCCCGCTCCCCGAGGCATTTGAGTTTCTCGAAACCGCTTTACTGGGTATTTTTTGGAGTACCCGCTCCCCGAGGCATTTGAGTTTCTCGCAACCACTTTTCTTGGGTATTTTTTGGAGTACCCGCTCCCCGAGGCATTTGAGTTTCTCGCAACCGCTTTACTGGGGTATTTTTTGGAGTACCCCGCTCCCCGAGGCATTTGAGTTTTTCGCAACCGCATTTCTGGGGTATTTTTTGGAGTACCCCGCTCCCCGAGGCATTTGAGTTTCTCGCAACAGCTTTTCTGGGTTATTTTTTGGAGTACCCCGCTCCCCGAGGCATTTGAGTTTCTCGCAACCGCATTTCTGGGGTATTTTTTGGAGTACCCCGCTCCCCGAGGCATTTGAGTTTCTCGCAACCGTTTTACTGGGGTATTTTTTGGAGTACCCCGCTCCTTGAGGCATTTGAGTTTCTCGCAACCGCATTACTGGGGTATTTTTTGGAGTACCCCGCTCCCCGAGGCATTTGAGTTTCTCGAAACCGCTTTACTGGGTATTTTTTGGAGTACCCGCTCCCCGAGGCATTTGAGTTTCTCGCAACCGCTTTTCTGGGGTATTTTTTGGAGTACCCGCTCCCCGAGGCATTTGAGTTTCTCGCAACCGCTTTACTGGGGTATTTTTTGGAGTACCTTGCTCCCCGAGGCATTTGAGTTTCTCGCAACCGCTTTTCTGGGGTATATTTTGGAGTACCCCGCTCCCCGAGGCATTTGAGTTTCTCGCAACCGCTTTACTTGGGTATTTTTTGGAGTACCCCGCTCCCCGAGGCATTTGAGTTTCTCGCAACCGCATTACTAGGGTATTTTTTGGAGTACCCCGCTCCCCGAGGCATTTGAGTTTCTCGCAACCGCTTTACTGGGGTATTTTTTGGAGTACCCCGCTCCCGAGGCATTTGAGTTTCTCGCAACCGCATTTCTGGGGTATTTTTTGGAGTACCCCGCTCCCCGAGGCATTTGAGTTTCTCGCAACCGCTTTACTTGTGTATTTTTTGGAGTACCCCGCTCCCCGAAGCATTTGAGTTTCTCGCAACCGCTTTACTTGGGTATTTTTTGGAGTACCCCGCTCCCCGAGGCATTTGAGTTTCTCGAAACCGCTTTACTGGGTATTTTTTGGAGTACCCGCTCCCCGAGGCATTTGAGTTTCTCGCAACCACTTTTCTTGGGTATTTTTTGGAGTACCCGCTCCCCGAGGCATTTGAGTTTCTCGCAACCGCTTTACTGGGGTATTTTTTGGAGTACCCCGCTCCCCGAGGCATTTGAGTTTTTCGCAACCGCATTTCTGGGGTATTTTTTGGAGTACCCCGCTCCCCGAGGCATTTGAGTTTCTCGCAACAGCTTTTCTGGGTTATTTTTTGGAGTACCCCGCTCCCCGAGGCATTTGAGTTTCTCGCAACCGCATTTCTGGGGTATTTTTTGGAGTACCCCGCTCCCCGAGGCATTTGAGTTTCTCGCAACCGTTTTACTGGGGTATTTTTTGGAGTACCCCGCTCCTTGAGGCATTTGAGTTTCTCGCAACCGCATTACTGGGGTATTTTTTGGAGTACCCCGCTCCCCGAGGCATTTGAGTTTCTCGAAACCGCTTTACTGGGTATTTTTTGGAGTACCCGCTCCCCGAGGCATTTGAGTTTCTCGCAACCGCTTTTCTGGGGTATTTTTTGGAGTACCCGCTCCCCGAGGCATTTGAGTTTCTCGCAACCGCTTTACTGGGGTATTTTTTGGAGTACCTTGCTCCCCGAGGCATTTGAGTTTCTCGCAACCGCTTTTCTGGGGTATATTTTGGAGTACCCCGCTCCCCGAGGCATTTGAGTTTCTCGCAACCGCTTTACTTGGGTATTTTTTGGAGTACCCCGCTCCCCGAGGCATTTGAGTTTCTCGCAACCGCATTACTAGGGTATTTTTTGGAGTACCCCGCTCCCCGAGGCATTTGAGTTTCTCGCAACCGCATTTCTGGGGTATTTTTTGGAGTACCCCGCTCCCCGAGGCATTTGAGTTTCTCGCAACCGTTTTACTGGGGTATTTTTTGGAGTACCCCGCTCCTTGAGGCATTTGAGTTTCTCGCAACCGCATTACTGGGGTATTTTTTGGAGTACCCCGCTCCCCGAGGCATTTGAGTTTCTCGAAACCGCTTTACTGGGTATTTTTTGGAGTACCCGCTCCCCGAGGCATTTGAGTTTCTCGCAACCGCTTTTCTGGGGTATTTTTTGGAGTACCCGCTCCCCGAGGCATTTGAGTTTCTCGCAACCGCTTTACTGGGGTATTTTTTGGAGTACCTTGCTCCCCGAGGCATTTGAGTTTCTCGCAACCGCTTTTCTGGGGTATATTTTGGAGTACCCCGCTCCCCGAGGCATTTGAGTTTCTCGCAACCGCTTTACTTGGGTATTTTTTGGAGTACCCCGCTCCCCGAGGCATTTGAGTTTCTCGCAACCGCATTACTAGGGTATTTTTTGGAGTACCCCGCTCCCCGAGGCATTTGAGTTTCTCGCAACCGCTTTACTGGGGTATTTTTTGGAGTACCCCGCTCCCGAGGCATTTGAGTTTCTCGCAACCGCATTTCTGGGGTATTTTTTGGAGTACCCCGCTCCCCGAGGCATTTGAGTTTCTCGCAACCGCTTTACTTGTGTATTTTTTGGAGTACCCCGCTCCCCGAAGCATTTGAGTTTCTCGCAACCGCTTTACTTGGGTATTTTTTGGAGTACCCCGCTCCCCGAGGCATTTGAGTTTCTCGAAACCGCTTTACTGGGTATTTTTTGGAGTACCCGCTCCCCGAGGCATTTGAGTTTCTCGCAACCACTTTTCTTGGGTATTTTTTGGAGTACCCGCTCCCCGAGGCATTTGAGTTTCTCGCAACCGCTTTACTGGGGTATTTTTTGGAGTACCCCGCTCCCCGAGGCATTTGAGTTTTTCGCAACCGCATTTCTGGGGTATTTTTTGGAGTACCCCGCTCCCCGAGGCATTTGAGTTTCTCGCAACAGCTTTTCTGGGTTATTTTTTGGAGTACCCCGCTCCCCGAGGCATTTGAGTTTCTCGCAACCGCATTTCTGGGGTATTTTTTGGAGTACCCCGCTCCCCGAGGCATTTGAGTTTCTCGCAACCGTTTTACTGGGGTATTTTTTGGAGTACCCCGCTCCTTGAGGCATTTGAGTTTCTCGCAACCGCATTACTGGGGTATTTTTTGGAGTACCCCGCTCCCCGAGGCATTTGAGTTTCTCGAAACCGCTTTACTGGGTATTTTTTGGAGTACCCGCTCCCCGAGGCATTTGAGTTTCTCGCAACCGCTTTTCTGGGGTATTTTTTGGAGTACCCGCTCCCCGAGGCATTTGAGTTTCTCGCAACCGCTTTACTGGGGTATTTTTTGGAGTACCTTGCTCCCCGAGGCATTTGAGTTTCTCGCAACCGCTTTTCTGGGGTATATTTTGGAGTACCCCGCTCCCCGAGGCATTTGAGTTTCTCGCAACCGCTTTACTTGGGTATTTTTTGGAGTACCCCGCTCCCCGAGGCATTTGAGTTTCTCGCAACCGCATTACTAGGGTATTTTTTGGAGTACCCCGCTCCCCGAGGCATTTGAGTTTCTCGCAACCGCTTTACTGGGGTATTTTTTGGAGTACCCCGCTCCCGAGGCATTTGAGTTTCTCGCAACCGCATTTCTGGGGTATTTTTTGGAGTACCCCGCTCCCCGAGGCATTTGAGTTTCTCGCAACCGCTTTACTTGTGTATTTTTTGGAGTACCCCGCTCCCCGAAGCATTTGAGTTTCTCGCAACCGCTTTACTTGGGTATTTTTTGGAGTACCCCGCTCCCCGAGGCATTTGAGTTTCTCGCAACCGCTTTACTGGGGTATTTTTTCGAGTACCCCGCTCCCCGAGGCATTTGAGTTTCTCGAAACCGCTTTACTGGGTATTTTTTGGAGTACCCGCTCCCCGAGGCATTTGAGTTTCTCGCAACCACTTTTCTTGGGTATTTTTTGGAGTACCCGCTCCCCGAGGCATTTGAGTTTCTCGCAACCGCTTTACTGGGGTATTTTTTGGAGTACCCCGCTCCCCGAGGCATTTGAGTTTCTCGCAACCGCATTTCTGGGGTATTTTTTGGAGTACCCCGCTCCCCGAGGCATTTGAGTTTCTCGCAACAGCTTTTCTGGGGTATTTTTTGGAGTACCCCGCTCCCCGAGGCATTTGAGTTTCTCGCAACCGCATTTCTGGGGTATTTTTTGGAGTACCCCGCTCCCCGAGGCATTTGAGTTTCTCGCAACCGCTTTACTGGGGTATTTTTTGGAGTACCCCGCTCCTTGAGGCATTTGAGTTTCTCGCAACCGCATTACTGGGGTATTTTTTGGAGTACCCCGCTCCCCGAGGCATTTGAGTTTCTCGAAACCGCTTTACTGGGTATTTTTTGGAGTACCCGCTCCCCGAGGCATTTGAGTTTCTCGCAACCGCTTTTCTGGGGTATTTTTTGGAGTACCCGCTCCCCGAGGCATTTGAGTTTCTCGCAACCGCTTTACTGGGGTATTTTTTGGAGTACCCCGCTCCCCGAGGCATTTGAGTTTCTCGCAACCGCTTTTCTGGGGTATATTTTGGAGTACCCCGCTCCCCGAGGCATTTGAGTTTCTCGCAACCGCTTTACTTGGGTATTTTTTGGAGTACCCCGCTCCCCGAGGCATTTGAGTTTCTCGCAACCGCATTACTGGGGTATTTTTTGGAGTACCCCGCTCCCCGAGGCATTTGAGTTTCTCGCAACCGCTTTACTGGGGTATTTTTTGGAGTACCCCGCTCCCGAGGCATTTGAGTTTCTCGCAACCGCATTTCTGGGGTATTTTTTGGAGTACCCCGCTCCCCGAGGCATTTGAGTTTCTCGCAACCGCTTTACTTGGGTATTTTTTGGAGTACCCCGCTCCCCGAAGCATTTGAGTTTCTCGCAACCGCTTTACTTGGGTATTTTTTGGAGTACCCCGCTCCCCGAGGCATTTGAGTTTCTCGCAACCGCTTTACTGGGGTATTTTTTGGAGTACCCCGCTCCCCGAGGCATTTGAGTTTCTCGAAACCGCTTTACTGGGTATTTTTTGGAGTACCCGCTCCCCGAGGCATTTGAGTTTCTCGCAACCACTTTTCTGGGGTATTTTTTGGAGTACCCGCTCCCCGAGGCATTTGAGTTTCTCGCAACCGCTTTACTGGGGTATTTTTTGGAGTACCCCGCTCCCCGAGGCATTTGAGTTTCTCGCAACCGCATTTCTGGGGTATTTTTTGGAATACCCCGCTCCCCGAGGCATTTGAGTTTCTCGCAACAGCTTTTCTGGGGTATTTTTTGGAGTACCCCGCTCCCCGAGGCATTTGAGTTTCTCGCAACCGCTTTACTGGGGTATTTTTTGGAGTACCCCGCTCCCCGAGGCATTTGAGTTTCTCGCAACCGCATTACTGGGGTATTTTTTGGAGTACCCCGCTCCCCGAGGTATTTGAGTTTCTCGAAACCGCTTTACTGGGTATTTTTTGGAGTACCCGCTCCCCGAGGCATTTGAGTTTCTCGCAACCGCTTTTCTGGGGTATTTTTTGGAGTACCCGCTCCCCGAGGCATTTGAGTTTCTCGCAACCACTTTTCTGGGGTATTTTTTGGAGTACCCGCTCCCCGAGGCATTTGAGTTTCTCGCAACCGCTTTACTGGGGTATTTTTTGGAGTACCCCGCTCCCCGAGGCATTTGAGTTTCTCGCAACCGCATTTCTGGGGTATTTTTTGGAGTACCCCGCTCCCCGAGGCATTTGAGTTTCTCGAAACCGCTTTACTGGGTATTTTTTGGAGTACCCGCTCCCCGAGGCATTTGAGTTTCTCGCAACCGCTTTTCTGGGGTATTTTTTGGAGTACCCGCTCCCCGAGGCATTTGAGTTTCTCGCAACCGCTTTACTGGGGTATTTTTTGGAGTACCCCGCTCCCCGAGGCATTTGAGTTTCTCGCAACCGCTTTTCTGGGGTATATTTTGGAGTACCCCGCTCCCCGAGGCATTTGAGTTTCTCGCAACCGCTTTACTTGGGTATTTTTTGGAGTACCCCGCTCCCCGAGGCATTTGAGTTTCTCGCAACCGCATTACTGGGGTATTTTTTGGAGTACCCCGCTCCCCGAGGCATTTGAGTTTCTCGCAACCGCTTTACTGGGTATTTTTTGGAGTACCCCGCTCCCCGAGGCATTTGAGTTTCTCGCAACCGCTTTTCTGGGGTATTTTTTGGAGTACCCCGCTCCCCGAGGCATTTGAGTTTCTCGCAACCGCTTTTCTGGGGTATATTTTGGAGTACCCCGCTCCCCGAGGCATTTGAGTTTCTCGCAACCGCTTTACTGGGGTATTTTTTGGAGTACCCCGCTCCCTGAGGCATTTGAGTTTCTCGCAACCGTATTTCTGGGGTATATTTTGGAGTACCCCGCTCCCCGAGGCATTTGAGTTTCTCGCAACCGCATTTCTGGGGTATTTTTTGGAGTACCCCGCTCCCCGAGGCATTTGAGTTTCTCGCAACCGCTTTACTTGGGTATTTTTTGGAGTACCCCGCTCCCCGAAGCATTTGAGTTTCTCGCAACCGCTTTACTTGGGTATTTTTTGGAGTACCCCGCTCCCCGAGGCATTTGAGTTTCTCGCAACCGCTTTACTGGGGTATTTTTTGGAGTACCCCGCTCCCCGAGGCATTTGAGTTTCTCGAAACCGCTTTACTGGGTATTTTTTGGAGTACCCGCTCCCCGAGGCATTTGAGTTTCTCGCAACCACTTTTCTGGGGTATTTTTTGGAGTACCCGCTCCCCGAGGCATTTGAGTTTCTCGCAACCGCTTTACTGGGGTATTTTTTGGAGTACCCCGCTCCCCGAGGCATTTGAGTTTCTCGCAACCGCATTTCTGGGGTATTTTTTGGAGTACCCCGCTCCCCGAGGCATTTGAGTTTCTCGCAACAGCTTTTCTGGGGTATTTTTTGGAGTACCCCGCTCCCCGAGGCATTTGAGTTTCTCGCAACCGCTTTACTGGGGTATTTTTTGGAGTACCCCGCTCCCCGAGGCATTTGAGTTTCTCGCAACCGCATTACTGGGGTATTTTTTGGAGTACCCCGCTCCCCGAGGCATTTGAGTTTCTCGAAACCGCTTTACTGGGTATTTTTTGGAGTACCCGCTCCCCGAGGCATTTGAGTTTCTCGCAACTGCTTTTCTGGGGTATTTTTTGGAGTACCCGCTCCCCGAGGCATTTGAGTTTCTCGCAACCACTTTTCTGGGGTATTTTTTGGAGTACCCGCTCCCCGAGGCATTTGAGTTTCTCGCAACCGCTTTACTGGGGTATTTTTTGGAGTACCCCGCTCCCCGAGGCATTTGAGTTTCTCGCAACCGCATTTCTGGGGTATTTTTTGGAGTACCCCGCTCCCCGAGGCATTTGAGTTTCTCGAAACCGCTTTACTGGGTATTTTTTGGAGTACCCGCTTCCCGAGGCATTTGAGTTTCTCGCAACCGCTTTTCTGGGGTATTTTTTGGAGTACCCGCTCCCCGAGGCATTTGAGTTTCTCGCAACCGCTTTACTGGGGTATTTTTTGGAGTACCCCGCTCCCCGAGGCATTTGAGTTTCTCGCAACCGCTTTACTGGGTATTTTTTGGAGTACCCCGCTCCCCGAGGCATTTGAGTTTCTCGCAACCGCTTTACTGGGGTATTTTTTGGAGTACCCCGCTCCCCGAGGCATTTGAGTTTCTCGAAACCGCTTTACTGGGTATTTTTTGGAGTACCCGCTCCCCGAGGCATTTGAGTTTCTCGCAACCACTTTTCTGGGGTATTTTTTGGAGTACCCGCTCCCCGAGGCATTTGAGTTTCTCGCAACCGCTTTACTGGGGTATTTTTTGGAGTACCCCGCTCCCCGAGGCATTTGAGTTTCTCGCAACCGCATTTCTGGGGTATTTTTTGGAATACCCCGCTCCCCGAGGCATTTGAGTTTCTCGCAACAGCTTTTCTGGGGTATTTTTTGGAGTACCCCGCTCCCCGAGGCATTTGAGTTTCTCGCAACCGCTTTACTGGGGTATTTTTTGGAGTACCCCGCTCCCCGAGGCATTTGAGTTTCTCGCAACCGCATTACTGGGGTATTTTTTGGAGTACCCCGCTCCCCGAGGCATTTGAGTTTCTCGAAACCGCTTTACTGGGTATTTTTTGGAGTACCCGCTCCCCGAGGCATTTGAGTTTCTCGCAACCGCTTTTCTGGGGTATTTTTTGGAGTACCCGCTCCCCGAGGCATTTGAGTTTCTCGCAACCACTTTTCTGGGGTATTTTTTGGAGTACCCGCTCCCCGAGGCATTTGAGTTTCTCGCAACCGCTTTACTGGGGTATTTTTTGGAGTACCCCGCTCCCCGAGGCATTTGAGTTTCTCGTAACCGCATTTCTGGGGTATTTTTTGGAGTACCCCGCTCCCCGAGGCATTTGAGTTTCTCGAAACCGCTTTACTGGGTATTTTTTGGAGTACCCGCTCCCCGAGGCATTTGAGTTTCTCGCAACCGCTTTTCTGGGGTATTTTTTGGAGTACCCGCTCCCCGAGGCATTTGAGTTTCTCGCAACCGCTTTACTGGGGTATTTTTTGGAGTACCCCGCTCCCCGAGGCATTTGAGTTTCTCGCAACCGCTTTTCTGGGGTATATTTTGGAGTACCCCGCTCCCCGAGGCATTTGAGTTTCTCGCAACCGCTTTACTTGGGTATTTTTTGGAGTACCCCGCTCCCCGAGGCATTTGAGTTTCTCGCAACCGCATTACTGGGGTATTTTTTGGAGTACCCCGCTCCCCGAGGCATTTGAGTTTCTCGCAACCGCTTTACTGGGTATTTTTTGGAGTACCCCGCTCCCCGAGGCATTTGAGTTTCTCGCAACCGCTTTTCTGGGGTATTTTTTGGAGTACCCCGCTCCCCGAGGCATTTGAGTTTCTCGCAACCGATTTTCTGGGGTATATTTTGGAGTACCCCGCTCCCCGAGGCATTTGAGTTTCTCGCAACCGCTTTACTGGGGTATTTTTTGGAGTACCCCGCTCCCTGAGGCATTTGAGTTTCTCGCAACCGTATTTCTGGGGTATATTTTGGAGTACCCCGCTCCCCGAGGCATTTGAGTTTCTCGCAACCGCATTTCTGGGGTATTTTTTGGAGTACCCCGCTCCCCGAGGCATTTGAGTTTCTCGCAACCGCTTTACTTGGGTATTTTTTGGAGTACCCCGCTCCCCGAAGCATTTGAGTTTCTCGCAACCGCTTTACTTGGGTATTTTTTGGAGTACCCCGCTCCCCGAGGCATTTGAGTTTCTCGCAACCGCTTTACTGGGGTATTTTTTGGAGTACCCCGCTCCCCGAGGCATTTAAGTTTCTCGAAACCGCTTTACTGGGTATTTTTTGGAGTACCCGCTCCCCGAGGCATTTGAGTTTCTCGCAACCACTTTTCTGGGGTATTTTTTGGAGTACCCGCTCCCCGAGGCATTTGAGTTTCTCGCAACCGCTTTACTGGGGTATTTTTTGGAGTACCCCGCTCCCCGAGGCATTTGAGTTTCTCGCAACCGCATTTCTGGGGTATTTTTTGGAGTACCCCGCTCCCCGAGGCATTTGAGTTTCTCGCAACAGCTTTTCTGGGGTATTTTTTGGAGTACCCCGCTCCCCGAGGCATTTGAGTTTCTCGCAACCGCTTTACTGGGGTATTTTTTGGAGTACCCCGCTCCCCGAGGCATTTGAGTTTCTCGCAACCGCATTACTGGGGTATTTTTTGGAGTACCCCGCTCCCCGAGGCATTTGAGTTTCTCGAAACCGCTTTACTGGGTATTTTTTGGAGTACCCGCTCCCCGAGGCATTTGAGTTTCTCGCAACTGCTTTTCTGGGGTATTTTTTGGAGTACCCGCTCCCCGAGGCATTTGAGTTTCTCGCAACCACTTTTCTGGGGTATTTTTTGGAGTACCCGCTCCCCGAGGCATTTGAGTTTCTCGCAACCGCTTTACTGGGGTATTTTTTGGAGTACCCCGCTCCCCGAGGCATTTGAGTTTCTCGCAACCGCATTTCTGGGGTATTTTTTGGAGTACCCCGCTCCCCGAGGCATTTGAGTTTCTCGAAACCGCTTTACTGGGTATTTTTTGGAGTACCCGCTTCCCGAGGCATTTGAGTTTCTCGCAACCGCTTTTCTGGGGTATTTTTTGGAGTACCCGCTCCCCGAGGCATTTGAGTTTCTCGCAACCGCTTTACTGGGGTATTTTTTGGAGTACCCCGCTCCCCGAGGCATTTGAGTTTCTCGCAACCGCTTTTCTGGGGTATATTTTGGAGTACCCCGCTCCCCGAGGCATTTGAGTTTCTCGCAACCGCTTTACTTGGGTATTTTTTGGAGTACCCCGCTCCCCGAGGCATTTGAGTTTCTCGCAACCGCATTACTGGGGTATTTTTTGGAGTACCCCGCTCCCCGAGGCATTTGAGTTTCTCGCAACCGCTTTACTGGGTATTTTTTGGACTACCCCGCTCCCCGAGGCATTTGAGTTTCTCGCAACCGCTTTTCTGGGGTATTTTTTGGAGTACCCCGCTCCCCGAGGCATTTGAGTTTCTCGCAACCGCTTTTCTGGGGTATATTTTGGAGTACCCCGCTCCCCGAGGCATTTGAGTTTCTCGCAACCGCTTTACTGGGGTATTTTTTGGAGTACCCCGCTCCCTGAGGCATTTGAGTTTCTCGCAACCGTATTTCTGGGGTATATTTTGGAGTACCCCGCTCCCCGAGGCATTTGAGTTTCTCGCAACCGCATTTCTGGGGTATTTTTTGGAGTACCCCGCTCCCCGAGGCATTTGAGTTTCTCGCAACCGCTTTACTTGGGTATTTTTTGGAGTACCCCGCTCCCCGAAGCATTTGAGTTTCTCGCAACCGCTTTACTTGGGTATTTTTTGGAGTACCCCGCTCCCCGAGGCATTTGAGTTTCTCGCAACCGCTTTACTGGGGTATTTTTTGGAGTACCCCGCTCCCCGAGGCATTTGAGTTTCTCGCAACCGCTTTACTGGGGTATTTTTTGGAGTACCCCGCTCCCCGAGGCATTTGAGTTTCTCGCAACCGCATTTCTGGGGTATTTTTTGGAGTACCCCGCTCCCCGAGGCATTTGAGTTTCTCGCAACAGCTTTTCTGGGGTATTTTTTGGAGAACCCCGCTCCCCGAGGCATTTGAGTTTCTCGCAACCGCTTTACTGGGTATTTTTTGGAGTACCCCGCTCCCCGAGGCATTTGAGTTTCTCGCAACCGCTTTTCTGGGGTATATTTTGGAGTACCCCGCTCCCCGAGGCATTTGAGTTTCTCGCAACCGCTTTACTGGGGTATTTTTTGGAGTACCCCGCTCCGTGAGGCATTTGAGTTTCTCCCAACCGCATTTCTGGGGTATATTTTGGAGTACCCCGCTCCCCGAGGCATTTGAGTTTCTCGCAACCGCATTTCTGGGGTATTTTTTGGAGTACCCCGCTCCCCGAGGCATTTGAGTTTCTCGCAACCGCTTTACTTGGGTATTTTTTGGAGTACCCCGCTCCCCGAAGCATTTGAGTTTCTCGCAACCGCTTTACTTGGGTATTTTTTGGAGTACCCCGCTCCCCGAGGCATTTGAGTTTCTCGCAACCGCTTTACTGGGGTATTTTTTGGAGTACCCCGCTCCCCGAGGCATTTGAGTTTCTCGCAACCGCATTTCTGGGGTACTTTTTGGAGTACACCGCTCCCCGAGGCATTTGAGTTTCTCGCAACCGCTTTACTTGGGTATTTTTTGGAGTACCCCGCTCCCCGAAGCATTTGAGTTTCTCGCAACCGCTTTACTTGGGTATTTTTTGGAGTACCCCGCTCCCCGAGGCATTTGAGTTTCTCGCAACCGCTTTACTGGGGTATTTTTTGGAGTACCCCGCTCCCCGAGGCATTTGAGTTTCTCGAAACCGCTTTACTGGGTATTTTTTGGAGTACCCGCTCCCCGAGGCATTTGAGTTTCTCGCAACCACTTTTCTGGGGTATTTTTTGGAGTACCCGCTCCCCGAGGCATTTGAGTTTCTCGCAACCGCTTTACTGGGGTATTTTTTGGAGTACCCCGCTCCCCGAGGCATTTGAGTTTCTCGCAAAAGCATTTCTGGGGTATTTTTTGGAGTACCCCGCTCCCCGAGGCATTTGAGTTTCTCGCAACAGCTTTTCTGGGGTATTTTTTGGAGTACCCCGCTCCCCGAGGCATTTGAGTTTCTCGCAACCGCTTTACTGGGGTATTTTTTGGAGTACCCCGCTCCCCGAGGCATTTGAGTTTCTCGCAACCGCATTTTTGGGGTATTTTTTGGAGTACCCCGCTCCCCGAGGCATTTGAGTTTCTCGCACCCGCTTTACTTGGGTATTTTTTGGAGTACCCCGCTCCCCGAAGCATTTGAGTTTCTCGCAACCGCTTTACTTGGGTATTTTTTGGAGTACCCCGCTCCCCGAGGCATTTGAGTTTCTCGCAACCGCTTTACTGGGGTATTTTTTGGAGTACCCCGCTCCCCGAGGCATTTGAGTTTCTCGCAACCGCTTTACTGGGGTATTTTTTGGAGTACCCCGCTCCCCGAGGCATTTGAGTTTCTCGCAACCGCTTTTCTGGGGTATATTTTGGAGTACCCCACTCCCCGAGGCATTTGAGTTTCTCGCAACCGCTTTACTTGGGTATTTTTTGGAGTACCCCGCTCGCCGAGGCATTTGAGTTTCTCGCAACCGCATTACTGGGGTATTTTTTAGAGTACCCCGCTCCCCGAGGCATTTGAGTTTCTCGCAACCGCTTTACTGGGTATTTTTTGGAGTACCCCGCTCCCCGAGGCATTTGAGTTTCTCGCAACCGCTTTTCTGGGGTATTTTTTTGAGTACCCCGCTCCCCGAGGCATTTGAGTTTCTCGCAACCGCTTTTCTGGGGTATATTTTGGAGTACCCCGCTCCCCGAGGCATTTGAGTTTCTCGCAACCGCTTTACTGGGGTATTTTTTGGAGTACCCCGCTCCCTGAGGCAATTGAGTTTCTCGCAACCGTATTTCTGGGGTATATTTTGGAGTACCCCGCTCCCCGAGGCATTTGAGTTTCTCGCAACCGCATTTCTGGGGTATTTTTTGGAGTACCCCGCTCCCCGAGGCATTTGAGTTTCTCGCAACCGCTTTACTTGGGTATTTTTTGGAGTACCCCGCTCCCCGAAGCATTTGATTTTCTCGCAACCGCTTTACTTGGGTATTTTTTGGAGTACCCCGCTCCCCGAGGCATTTGAGTTTCTCGCAACCGCTTTACTGGGGTATTTTTTGGAGTACCCCGCTCCCCGAGGCATTTGAGTTTCTCGCAACCGCTTTACTGGGGTATTTTTTGGAGTACACCGCTCCCCGAGGCATTTGAGTTTCTCGCAACCGCATTTCTGGGGTATTTTTTGGAGTACCCCGCTCCCCGAGGCATTTGAGTTTCTCGCAACAGCTTTTCTGGGGTATTTTTTGGAGTACCCCGCTCCCCGAGGCATTTGAGTTTCTCGCAAAAGCATTTCTGGGGTATTTTTTGGAGTACCCCGCTCCCCGAGGCATTTGAGTTTCTCGCAACAGCTTTTCTGGGGTATTTTTTGGAGTACCCCGCTCCCCGAGGCATTTGAGTTTCTCGCAACCGCTTTACTGGGGTATTTTTTGGAGTACCCCGCTCCCCGAGGCATTTGAGTTTCTCGCAACCGCATTTTTGGGGTATTTTTTGGAGTACCCCGCTCCCCGAGGCATTTGAGTTTCTCGCACCCGCTTTACTTGGGTATTTTTTGGAGTACCCCGCTCCCCGAAGCATTTGAGTTTCTCGCAACCGCTTTACTTGGGTATTTTTTGGAGTACCCCGCTCCCCGAGGCATTTGAGTTTCTCGCAACCGCTTTACTGGGGTATTTTTTGGAGTACCCCGCTCCCCGAGGCATTTGAGTTTCTCGCAACCGCTTTACTGGGGTATTTTTTGGAGTACCCCGCTCCCCGAGGCATTTGAGTTTCTCGCAACCGCTTTTCTGGGGTATATTTTGGAGTACCCCACTCCCCGAGGCATTTGAGTTTCTCGCAACCGCTTTACTTGGGTATTTTTTGGAGTACCCCGCTCGCCGAGGCATTTGAGTTTCTCGCAACCGCATTACTGGGGTATTTTTTGGAGTACCCCGCTCCCCGAGGCATTTGAGTTTCTCGCAACCGCTTTACTGGGTATTTTTTGGAGTACCCCGCTCCCCGAGGCATTTGAGTTTCTCGCAACCGCTTTTCTGGGGTATTTTTTTGAGTACCCCGCTCCCCGAGGCATTTGAGTTTCTCGCAACCGCTTTTCTGGGGTATATTTTGGAGTACCCCGCTCCCCGAGGCATTTGAGTTTCTCGCAACCGCTTTACTGGGGTATTTTTTGGAGTACCCCGCTCCCTGAGGCAATTGAGTTTCTCGCAACCGTATTTCTGGGGTATATTTTGGAGTACCCCGCTCCCCGAGGCATTTGAGTTTCTCGCAACCGCATTTCTGGGGTATTTTTTGGAGTACCCCGCTCCCCGAGGCATTTGAGTTTCTCGCAACCGCTTTACTTGGGTATTTTTTGGAGTACCCCGCTCCCCGAAGCATTTGATTTTCTCGCAACCGCTTTACTTGGGTATTTTTTGGAGTACCCCGCTCCCCGAGGCATTTGAGTTTCTCGCAACCGCTTTACTGGGGTATTTTTTGGAGTACCCCGCTCCCCGAGGCATTTGAGTTTCTCGCAACCGCTTTACTGGGGTATTTTTTGGAGTACACCGCTCCCCGAGGCATTTGAGTTTCTCGCAACCGCATTTCTGGGGTATTTTTTGGAGTACCCCGCTCCCCGAGGCATTTGAGTTTCTCGCAACAGCTTTTCTGGGGTATTTTTTGGAGTACCCCGCTCCCCGAGGCATTTGAGTTTCTCACAACCGCATTTCTGGGGTATTTTTTGGAGTACCCCGCTCCCCGAGGCATTTGAGTTTCTCGCAACCGCTTTACTGGGGTATTTTTTGGAGTACCCCGCTCCCCGAGGCATTTGAGTTTCTCGCAACCGCTTTTCTGGGGTATATTTTGGAGTACCCCACTCCCCGAGGCATTTGAGTTTCTCGCAACCGCTTTACTTGGGTATTTTTTGGAGTACCCCGCTCGCCGAGGCATTTGAGTTTCTCGCAACCGCATTACTGGGGTATTTTTTGGAGTACCCCGCTCCCCGAGGCATTTGAGTTTCTCGCAACCGCTTTACTGGGTATTTTTTGGAGTACCCCGCTCCCCGAGGCATTTGAGTTTCTCGCAACCGCTTTTCTGGGGTATTTTTTTGAGTACCCCGCTCCCCGAGGCATTTGAGTTTCTCGCAACCGCTTTTCTGGGGTATATTTTGGAGTACCCCGCTCCCCGAGGCATTTGAGTTTCTCGCAACCGCTTTACTGGGGTATTTTTTGGAGTACCCCGCTCCCTGAGGCAATTGAGTTTCTCGCAACCGTATTTCTGGGGTATATTTTGGAGTACCCCGCTCCCCGAGGCATTTGAGTTTCTCGCAACCGCATTTCTGGGGTATTTTTTGGAGTACCCCGCTCCCCGAGGCATTTGAGTTTCTCGCAACCGCTTTACTTGGGTATTTTTTGGAGTACCCCGCTCCCCGAAGCATTTGATTTTCTCGCAACCGCTTTACTTGGGTATTTTTTGGAGTACCCCGCTCCCCGAGGCATTTGAGTTTCTCGCAACCGCTTTACTGGGGTATTTTTTAGAGTACCCCGCTCCCCGAGGCATTTGAGTTTCTCGCAACCGCTTTACTGGGTATTTTTTGGAGTACCCCGCTCCCCGAGGCATTTGAGTTTCTCGCAACCGCTTTTCTGGGGTATTTTTTTGAGTACCCCGCTCCCCGAGGCATTTGAGTTTCTCGCAACCGCTTTTCTGGGGTATATTTTGGAGTACCCCGCTCCCCGAGGCATTTGAGTTTCTCGCAACCGCTTTACTGGGGTATTTTTTGGAGTACCCCGCTCCCTGAGGCAATTGAGTTTCTCGCAACCGTATTTCTGGGGTATATTTTGGAGTACCCCGCTCCCCGAGGCATTTGAGTTTCTCGCAACCGCATTTCTGGGGTATTTTTTGGAGTACCCCGCTCCCCGAGGCATTTGAGTTTCTCGCAACCGCTTTACTTGGGTATTTTTTGGAGTACCCCGCTCCCCGAAGCATTTGATTTTCTCGCAACCGCTTTACTTGGGTATTTTTTGGAGTACCCCGCTCCCCGAGGCATTTGAGTTTCTCGCAACCGCTTTACTGGGGTATTTTTTGGAGTACCCCGCTCCCCGAGGCATTTGAGTTTCTCGCAACCGCTTTACTGGGGTATTTTTTGGAGTACACCGCTCCCCGAGGCATTTGAGTTTCTCGCAACCGCATTTCTGGGGTATTTTTTGGAGTACCCCGCTCCCCGAGGCATTTGAGTTTCTCGCAACAGCTTTTCTGGGGTATTTTTTGGAGTACCCCGCTCCCCGAGGCATTTGAGTTTCTCGCAAAAGCATTTCTGGGGTATTTTTTGGAGTACCCCGCTCCCCGAGGCATTTGAGTTTCTCGCAACAGCTTTTCTGGGGTATTTTTTGGAGTACCCCGCTCCCCGAGGCATTTGAGTTTCTCGCAACCGCTTTACTGGGGTATTTTTTGGAGTACCCCGCTCCCCGAGGCATTTGAGTTTCTCGCAACCGCATTTTTGGGGTATTTTTTGGAGTACCCCGCTCCCCGAGGCATTTGAGTTTCTCGCACCCGCTTTACTTGGGTATTTTTTGGAGTACCCCGCTCCCCGAAGCATTTGAGTTTCTCGCAACCGCTTTACTTGGGTATTTTTTGGAGTACCCCGCTCCCCGAGGCATTTGAGTTTCTCGCAACCGCTTTACTGGGGTATTTTTTGGAGTACCCCGCTCCCCGAGGCATTTGAGTTTCTCGCAACCGCTTTACTGGGGTATTTTTTGGAGTACCCCGCTCCCCGAGGCATTTGAGTTTCTCGCAACCGCTTTTCTGGGGTATATTTTGGAGTACCCCACTCCCCGAGGCATTTGAGTTTCTCGCAACCGCTTTACTTGGGTATTTTTTGGAGTACCCCGCTCGCCGAGGCATTTGAGTTTCTCGCAACCGCATTACTGGGGTATTTTTTGGAGTACCCCGCTCCCCGAGGCATTTGAGTTTCTCGCAACCGCTTTACTGGGTATTTTTTGGAGTACCCCGCTCCCCGAGGCATTTGAGTTTCTCGCAACCGCTTTTCTGGGGTATTTTTTTGAGTACCCCGCTCCCCGAGGCATTTGAGTTTCTCGCAACCGCTTTTCTGGGGTATATTTTGGAGTACCCCGCTCCCCGAGGCATTTGAGTTTCTCGCAACCGCTTTACTGGGGTATTTTTTGGAGTACCCCGCTCCCTGAGGCAATTGAGTTTCTCGCAACCGTATTTCTGGGGTATATTTTGGAGTACCCCGCTCCCCGAGGCATTTGAGTTTCTCGCAACCGCATTTCTGGGGTATTTTTTGGAGTACCCCGCTCCCCGAGGCATTTGAGTTTCTCGCAACCGCTTTACTTGGGTATTTTTTGGAGTACCCCGCTCCCCGAAGCATTTGATTTTCTCGCAACCGCTTTACTTGGGTATTTTTTGGAGTACCCCGCTCCCCGAGGCATTTGAGTTTCTCGCAACCGCTTTACTGGGGTATTTTTTGGAGTACCCCGCTCCCCGAGGCATTTGAGTTTCTCGCAACCGCTTTACTGGGGTATTTTTTGGAGTACACCGCTCCCCGAGGCATTTGAGTTTCTCGCAACCGCATTTCTGGGGTATTTTTTGGAGTACCCCGCTCCCCGAGGCATTTGAGTTTCTCGCAACAGCTTTTCTGGGGTATTTTTTGGAGTACCCCGCTCCCCGAGGCATTTGAGTTTCTCACAACCGCATTTCTGGGGTATTTTTTGGAGTACCCCGCTCCCCGAGGCATTTGAGTTTCTCGCAACCGCTTTACTGGGGTATTTTTTGGAGTACCCCGCTCCCCGAGGCATTTGAGTTTCTCGCAACCGCTTTTCTGGGGTATATTTTGGAGTACCCCACTCCCCGAGGCATTTGAGTTTCTCGCAACCGCTTTACTTGGGTATTTTTTGGAGTACCCCGCTCGCCGAGGCATTTGAGTTTCTCGCAACCGCATTACTGGGGTATTTTTTGGAGTACCCCGCTCCCCGAGGCATTTGAGTTTCTCGCAACCGCTTTACTGGGTATTTTTTGGAGTACCCCGCTCCCCGAGGCATTTGAGTTTCTCGCAACCGCTTTTCTGGGGTATTTTTTTGAGTACCCCGCTCCCCGAGGCATTTGAGTTTCTCGCAACCGCTTTTCTGGGGTATATTTTGGAGTACCCCGCTCCCCGAGGCATTTGAGTTTCTCGCAACCGCTTTACTGGGGTATTTTTTGGAGTACCCCGCTCCCTGAGGCAATTGAGTTTCTCGCAACCGTATTTCTGGGGTATATTTTGGAGTACCCCGCTCCCCGAGGCATTTGAGTTTCTCGCAACCGCATTTCTGGGGTATTTTTTGGAGTACCCCGCTCCCCGAGGCATTTGAGTTTCTCGCAACCGCTTTACTTGGGTATTTTTTGGAGTACCCCGCTCCCCGAAGCATTTGATTTTCTCGCAACCGCTTTACTTGGGTATTTTTTGGAGTACCCCGCTCCCCGAGGCATTTGAGTTTCTCGCAACCGCTTTACTGGGGTATTTTTTGGAGTACCCCGCTCCCCGAGGCATTTGAGTTTCTCGCAACCGCTTTACTGGGGTATTTTTTGGAGTACACCGCTCCCCGAGGCATTTGAGTTTCTCGCAACCGCATTTCTGGGGTATTTTTTGGAGTACCCCGCTCCCCGAGGCATTTGAGTTTCTCGCAACAGCTTTTCTGGGGTATTTTTTGGAGTACCCCGCTCCCCGAGGCATTTGAGTTTCTCACAACCGCATTTCTGGGGTATTTTTTGGAGTACCCCGCTCCCCGAGGCATTTGAGTTTCTCGCAACCGCTTTACTGGGTATTTTTTGGAGTACCCCGCTCCCCGAGGCATTTGAGTTTCTCGCAACCGCTTTTCTGGGGTACATTTTGGAGTACCCCGCTCCCCGAGGCATTTGAGTTTCTCGCAACCGCTTTACTGGGGTATTTTTTGGAGTACCCCGCTCCCTGAGGCATTTGAGTTTCTCCCAACCGCATTTCTGGGGTATATTTTGGAGTACCCCGCTCCCCGAGGCATTTGAGTTTCTCGCAACCGCATTTCTGGGGTATTTTTTGGAGTACCCCGCTCCCCGAATCATTTGAGTTTCTCGCAACCGCTTTACTTGGGTATTTTTTGGAGTACCCCGCTCCCCGAAGCATTTGAGTTTCTCGCAACCGCTTTACTTGGGTATTTTTTGGAGTACCCCGCTCCCCGAGGCATTTGAGTTTCTCGCAACCGCTTTACTGGGGTATTTTTTGGAGTACCCCGCTCCCCGAGGCATTTGAGTTTCTCGCAACCGCTTTACTGGGGTATTTTTTGGAGTACCCCGCTCCCCGAGGCATTTGAGTTTCTCGCAACCGCATTTCTGGGGTATTTTTTGGAGTACCCCGCTCCATGAGGCATTTGAGTTTCTCGCAACAGCTTTTCTGGGGTATTTTTTGGAGTACCCCGCTCCCCGAGGCATTTGAGTTTCTCGCAACAGCTTTTCTGGGGTATTTTTTGGAGTACCCCGCTCCCCGAGGCATTTGAGTTTCTCGCAACCGCTTTACTGGGGTATTTTTTGGAGTACCCCGCTCCCCGAGCCATTTGAGTTTCTCGCAACCGCATTACTGGGGTATTTTTTGGAGTACCCCTCTCCCCGAGGCATTTGAGTTTCTCGAAACCGCTTTACTGGGTATTTTTTGGAGTACCCGCTCCCCGAGGCATTTGAGTTTCTCGCAACCGCTTTTCTGGGGTATTTTTTGGAGTACCCGCTCCCCGAGGCATTTGAGTTTCTCGCAACCACTTTTCTGGGGTATTTTTTGGAGTACCCGCTCCCCGAGGCATTTGAGTTTCTCGCAACCGCTTTACTGGGGTATTTTTTGGAGTACCCCGCTCCCCGAGGCATTTGAGTTTCTCGCAACCGCATTTCTGGGGTATTTTTTGGAGTACCCCGCTCCCCGAGGCATTTGAGTTTCTCGCAACAGCTTTTCTGGGGTATTTTTTGGAGTACCCCGCTCCCCGAGGCATTTGAGTTTCTCGCAACCGCATTTCTGGGGTATTTTTTGGAGTACCCCGCTCCCCGAGGCATTTGAGTTTCTCGCAACCGCTTTACTGGGGTATTTTTTGGAGTACCCCGCTCCCCGAGGCATTTGAGTTTCTCGCAACCGCATTACTGGGGTATTTTTTGGAGTACCCCGCTCCCCGAGGCATTTGAGTTTCTCGAAACCGCTTTACTGGGTATTTTTTGGAGTACCCGCTCCCCGAGGCATTTGAGTTTCTCGCAACCGCTTTTCTGGGGTATTTTTTGGAGTACCCGCTCCCCGAGGCATTTGAGTTTCTCGCAACCGCTTTACTGGGGTATTTTTTGGAGTACCCCGCTCCCCGAGGCATTTGAGTTTCTCGAAACCGCTTTACTGGGTATTTTTTGGAGTACCCGCTCCCCGAGGCATTTGAGTTTCTCGCAACCACTTTTCTGGGGTATTTTTTGGAGTACCCGCTCCCCGAGGCATTTGAGTTTCTCGCAACCGCTTTACTGGGGTATTTTTTGGAGTACCCCGCTCCCCGAGGCATTTGAGTTTCTCGCAACCGCATTTCTGGGGTATTTTTTGGAGTACCCCGCTCCCCGAGGCATTTGAGTTTCTCGCAACCGCTTTTCTAGGGTATTTTTTGGAGTACCCGGCTCCCCGAGGCATTTGAGTTTCTCGTAACCGCATTTCTGGGGTATTTTTTGGAGTACCCCGCTCCCCGAGGCATTTGAGTTTCTCGCAACCGCTTTACTGGGGTATATTTTGGAGTACCCCGCTCCCCGAGGCATTTGAGTTTCTCGCAACCGCATTTCTGGAGTATTTTTTTGAGTACTCCGCTCCCCGAGGCATTTGAGTTTTTCGCAACCGCATTTCTGGGGTATTTTTTGGAGTACTCCGCTCCCCGAGGCATTTGAGTTTCTCGCAACCGCATTTCTGGGGTATTTTTTGGAGTACCCCGCTCCCCGAGGCATTTGAGTTTCTCGCAACCGTTTTTCTGGGGTATTTTTTGGAGTACCCCGCTCCCCGAGGCATTTGAGTTTCTCGCAACCGCATTTCTGGGGTATTTTTTGGAGTACCCTGCTCCCCGAGGCATTTGAGTTTCTCGCAACCGCTTTACTGGGGTATATTTTGGAGTACCCCGCTCCCCGAGGCATTTGAGTTTCTCGCAACCGCATTTCTGGAGTATTTTTTGGAGTACCCCGCTCCCCGAGGCATTTGAGTTTTTCGCAACCGCATTTCTGGAGTATTTTTTGGAGTACCCGCTCCCCGAGGCATTTGAGTTTTTCGCAACCGCATTTCTGGGGTATTTTTTGGAGTACCCCGCTCCCCGAGGCATTTGAGTTGCTCGCAACCGCTTTTCTGGAGTATTTTTTGGAGTACTCCGCTCCCCGAGGCATTTGAGTTTCTCGCAACCGCTTTTCTGGGGTATTTTTTGGAGTACCCAGCTCCCCGAGGCATTTGAGTTTCTCGCAACCTCTTTTCTGGAGTATTTTTTGGAGTACTCCGCTCCCCGAGGCATTTGAGTTTTTCGCAACCGCATTTCTAGGTATTTTTTGGAGTACCCGCTCCCCGAGGCATTTGAGTTTCTCGCAACCGCTTTACTGGGGTATTTTTTGGAGTACCCCGCTCCCCGAGGCATTTGAGTTTCTCGCAACCGCATTTCTGGGGTATTTTTTGGAGTACCCCGCTCCCCGAGGCATTTGAGTTTCTCGCAACAGCTTTTCTGGGGTATTTTTTGGAGTACCCCGCTCCCCGAGGCATTTGAGTTTCTCGCAACCGCTTTACTGGGTATTTTTTGGAGTACCCCGCTCCCCGAGGCATTTGAGTTTCTCGCAACCGCTTTTCTGGGGTATATTTTGGAGTACCCCGCTCCCCGAGGCATTTGAGTTTCTCGCAACCGCTTTACTGGGGTATTTTTTGGAGTACCCCGCTCCCTGAGGCATTTGAGTTTCTCCCAACCGCATTTCTGGGGTATATTTTGGAGTACCCCGCTCCCCGAGGCATTTGAGTTTCTCGCAACCGCATTTCTGGGGTATTTTTTGGAGTACCCCGCTCCCCGAGGCATTTGAGTTTCTCGCAACCGCTTTACTTGGGTATTTTTTGGAGTACCCCGCTCCCCGAAGCATTTGAGTTTCTCGCAACCGCTTTACATGGGTATTTTTTGGAGTACCCCGCTCCCGAGGCATTTGAGTTTCTCGCAACTGCTTTACTGGGGTATTTTTTGGAGTACCCCGCTCCCCGAGGCATTTGAGTTTCTCGCAACCGCTTTACTGGGGTATTTTTTGGAGTACCCCGCTCCCCGAGGCATTTGAGTTTCTCGCAACCGCATTTCTGGGGTACTTTTTGGAGTACCCCGCTCCCCGAGGCATTTGAGTTTCTCGCAACCGCTTTACTTGGGTATTTTTTGGAGTACCCCGCTCCCCGAAGCATTTGAGTTTCTCGCAACCGCTTTACTTGGGTATTTTTTGGAGTACCCCGCTCCCCGAGGCATTTGAGTTTCTCGCAACCGCTTTACTGGGGTATTTTTTGGAGTACCCCGCTCCCCGAGGCATTTGAGTTTCTCGAAACCGCTTTACTGGGTATTTTTTGGAGTACCCGCTCCCCGAGGCATTTGAGTTTCTCGCAACCGCTTTTCTGGGGTATTTTTTGGAGTACCCGCTCCCCGAGGCATTTGAGTTTCTCGCAACCGCTTTACTGGGGTATTTTTTGGAGTACCCCGCTCCCCGAGGCATTTGAGTTTCTCGAAACCGCTTTACTGGGTATTTTTTGGAGTACCCGCTCCCCGAGGCATTTGAGTTTCTCGCAACCACTTTTCTGGGGTATTTTTTGGAGTACCCGCTCCCCGAGGCATTTGAGTTTCTCGCAACCGCTTTACTGGGGTATTTTTTGGAGTACCCCGCTCCCCGAGGCATTTGAGTTTCTCGCAACCGCATTTCTGGGGTATTTTTTGGAGTACCCCGCTCCCCGAGGCATTTGAGTTTCTCGCAACCGCTTTTCTAGGGTATTTTTTGGAGTACCCGGCTCCCCGAGGCATTTGAGTTTCTCGTAACCGCATTTCTGGGGTATTTTTTGGAGTACCCCGCTCCCCGAGGCATTTGAGTTTCTCGCAACCGCTTTACTGGGGTATATTTTGGAGTACCCCGCTCCCCGAGGCATTTGAGTTTCTCGCAACCGCATTTCTGGAGTATTTTTTTGAGTACTCCGCTCCCCGAGGCATTTGAGTTTTTCGCAACCGCATTTCTGGGGTATTTTTTGGAGTACTCCGCTCCCCGAGGCATTTGAGTTTCTCGCAACCGCATTTCTGGGGTATTTTTTGGAGTACCCCGCTCCCCGAGGCATTTGAGTTTCTCGCAACCGTTTTTCTGGGGTATTTTTTGGAGTACCCCGCTCCCCGAGGCATTTGAGTTTCTCGCAACCGCATTTCTGGGGTATTTTTTGGAGTACCCTGCTCCCCGAGGCATTTGAGTTTCTCGCAACCGCTTTACTGGGGTATATTTTGGAGTACCCCGCTCCCCGAGGCATTTGAGTTTCTCGCAACCGCATTTCTGGAGTATTTTTTGGAGTACCCCGCTCCCCGAGGCATTTGAGTTTTTCGCAACCGCATTTCTGGAGTATTTTTTGGAGTACCCGCTCCCCGAGGCATTTGAGTTTTTCGCAACCGCATTTCTGGGGTATTTTTTGGAGTACCCCGCTCCCCGAGGCATTTGAGTTGCTCGCAACCGCTTTTCTGGAGTATTTTTTGGAGTACTCCGCTCCCCGAGGCATTTGAGTTTCTCGCAACCGCTTTTCTGGGGTATTTTTTGGAGTACCCAGCTCCCCGAGGCATTTGAGTTTCTCGCAACCTCTTTTCTGGAGTATTTTTTGGAGTACTCCGCTCCCCGAGGCATTTGAGTTTTTCGCAACCGCATTTCTAGGTATTTTTTGGAGTACCCGCTCCCCGAGGCATTTGAGTTTCTCGCAACCGCTTTACTGGGGTATTTTTTGGAGTACCCCGCTCCCCGAGGCATTTGAGTTTCTCGCAACCGCATTTCTGGGGTATTTTTTGGAGTACCCCGCTCCCCGAGGCATTTGAGTTTCTCGCAACAGCTTTTCTGGGGTATTTTTTGGAGTACCCCGCTCCCCGAGGCATTTGAGTTTCTCGCAACCGCTTTACTGGGTATTTTTTGGAGTACCCCGCTCCCCGAGGCATTTGAGTTTCTCGCAACCGCTTTTCTGGGGTATATTTTGGAGTACCCCGCTCCCCGAGGCATTTGAGTTTCTCGCAACCGCTTTACTGGGGTATTTTTTGGAGTACCCCGCTCCCTGAGGCATTTGAGTTTCTCCCAACCGCATTTCTGGGGTATATTTTGGAGTACCCCGCTCCCCGAGGCATTTGAGTTTCTCGCAACCGCATTTCTGGGGTATTTTTTGGAGTACCCCGCTCCCCGAGGCATTTGAGTTTCTCGCAACCGCTTTACTTGGGTATTTTTTGGAGTACCCCGCTCCCCGAAGCATTTGAGTTTCTCGCAACCGCTTTACATGGGTATTTTTTGGAGTACCCCGCTCCCGAGGCATTTGAGTTTCTCGCAACTGCTTTACTGGGGTATTTTTTGGAGTACCCCGCTCCCCGAGGCATTTGAGTTTCTCGCAACCGCTTTACTGGGGTATTTTTTGGAGTACCCCGCTCCCCGAGGCATTTGAGTTTCTCGCAACCGCATTTCTGGGGTACTTTTTGGAGTACCCCGCTCCCCGAGGCATTTGAGTTTCTCGCAACCGCTTTACTTGGGTATTTTTTGGAGTACCCCGCTCCCCGAAGCATTTGAGTTTCTCGCAACCGCTTTACTTGGGTATTTTTTGGAGTACCCCGCTCCCCGAGGCATTTGAGTTTCTCGCAACCGCTTTACTGGGGTATTTTTTGGAGTACCCCGCTCCCCGAGGCATTTGAGTTTCTCGCAAAAGCATTTCTGGGGTATTTTTTGGAGTACCCCGCTCCCCGAGGCAATTGAGTTTCTCGCAACAGCTTTTCTGGGGTATTTTTTGGAGTACCCCGCTCCCCGAGGCATTTGAGTTTCTCGCAACCGCTTTACTGGGGTATTTTTTGGAGTACCCCGCTCCCCGAGGCATTTGAGTTTCTCGCAACCGCATTTCTGGGGTATTTTTTGGAGTACCCCGCTCCCCGAGGCATTTGAGTTTCTCGCACCCGCTTTACTTGGGTATTTTTTGGAGTACCCCGCTCCCCGAAGCATTTGAGTTTCTCGCAACCGCTTTACTTGGGTATTTTTTGGAGTACCCCGCTCCCCGAGGCATTTGAGTTTCTCGCAACCGCTTTACTGGGGTATTTTTTGGAGTACCCCGCTCCCCGAGGCATTTGAGTTTCTCGCAACCGCTTTACTGGGGTATTTTTTGGAGTACCCCGCTCCCCGAGGCATTTGAGTTTCTCGCAACCGCTTTACTTGGGTATTTTTTGGAGTACCCCGCTCCCCGAGGCATT
Organism: Barbarea vulgaris; assembly: GCA_963667165.1. Lineage (NCBI taxonomy): Eukaryota > Viridiplantae > Streptophyta > Magnoliopsida > Brassicales > Brassicaceae > Barbarea > Barbarea vulgaris. The sequence goes on from OY763890.1 coordinate 15,958,868, forward strand.
TGAGTTTCTCGCAACCGCATTACTGGGGTATTTTTTGGAGTACCCCGCTCCCCGAGGCATTTGAGTTTCTCGCAACCGCTTTACTGGGTATTTTTTGGAGTACCCCGCTCCCCGAGGCATTTGAGTTTCTCGCAACCGCTTTACTGGGGTATTTTTTTGAGTACCCCGCTCCCCGAGGCATTTGAGTTTCTCGCAACCGCTTTTCTGGGGTATATTTTGGAGTACCCCGCTCTCCGAGGCATTTGAGTTTCTCGCAACCGCTTTACTGGGGTATTTTTTGGAGTACCCCGCTCCCTGAGGCATTTGAGTTTCTCGCAACCGTATTTCTGGGGTATATTTTGGAGTACCCCGCTCCCCGAGGCATTTGAGTTTCTCGCAACCGCATTTTTGGGGTATTTTTTGGAGTACCCCGCTCCCCGAGGCATTTGAGTTTCTCGCAACCGCTTTACTTGGGTATTTTTTGGAGTACCCCGCTCCCCGAAGCATTTGATTTTCTCGCAACCGCTTTACTTGGGTATTTTTTGGAGTACCCCGCTCCCCGAGGCATTTGAGTTTCTCGCAACCGCTTTACTGGGGTATTTTTTGGAGTACCCCGCTCCCCGAGGCATTTGAGTTTCTCGCAACCGCTTTACTGGGGTATTTTTTGGAGTACACCGCTCCCCGAGGCATTTGAGTTTCTCGCAACCGCATTTCTGGGGTATTTTTTGGAGTACCCCGCTCCCCGAGGCATTTGAGTTTCTCGCAACAGCTTTTCTGGGGTATTTTTTGGAGTACCCCGCTCCCCGAGGCATTTGAGTTTCTCACAACCGCATTTCTGGGGTATTTTTTGGAGTACCCCGCTCCCCGAGGCATTTGAGTTTCTCGCAACCGCTTTACTGGGTATTTTTTGGAGTACCCCGCTCCCCGAGGCATTTGAGTTTCTCGCAACCGCTTTTCTGGGGTACATTTTGGAGTACCCCGCTCCCCGAGGCATTTGAGTTTCTCGCAACCGCTTTACTGGGGTATTTTTTGGAGTACCCCGCTCCCTGAGGCATTTGAGTTTCTCCCAACCGCATTTCTGGGGTATATTTTGGAGTACCCCGCTCCCCGAGGCATTTGAGTTTCTCGCAACCGCATTTCTGGGGTATTTTTTGGAGTACCCCGCTCCCCGAGGCATTTGAGTTTCTCGCAACCGCTTTACTTGGGTATTTTTTGGAGTACCCCGCTCCCCGAAGCATTTGAGTTTCTCGCAACCGCTTTACTTGGGTATTTTTTGGAGTACCCCGCTCCCCGAGGCATTTGAGTTTCTCGCAACCGCTTTACTGGGGTATTTTTTGGAGTACCCCGCTCCCCGAGGCATTTGAGTTTCTCGCAACCGCTTTACTGGGGTATTTTTTGGAGTACCCCGCTCCCCGAGGCATTTGAGTTTCTCGCAACCGCATTTCTGGGGTATTTTTTGGAGTACCCCGCTCCATGAGGCATTTGAGTTTCTCGCAACAGCTTTTCTGGGGTATTTTTTGGAGTACCCCGCTCCCCGAGGCATTTGAGTTTCTCGCAACAGCTTTTCTGGGGTATTTTTTGGAGTACCCCGCTCCCCGAGGCATTTGAGTTTCTCGCAACCGCTTTACTGGGGTATTTTTTGGAGTACCCCGCTCCCCGAGGCATTTGAGTTTCTCGCAACCGCATTACTGGGGTATTTTTTGGAGTACCCCTCTCCCCGAGGCATTTGAGTTTCTCGAAACCGCTTTACTGGGTATTTTTTGGAGTACCCGCTCCCCGAGGCATTTGAGTTTCTCGTAACCGCTTTTCTGGGGTATTTTTTGGAGTACCCGCTCCCCGAGGCATTTGAGTTTCTCGCAACCGCATTTCTGGGGTATTTTTTGGAGTACCCTGCTCCCCGAGGCATTTGAGTTTCTCGCAACCGCTTTACTGGGGTATATTTTGGAGTACCCCGCTCCCCGAGGCATTTGAGTTTCTCGCAACCGCATTTCTGGAGTATTTTTTGGAGTACCCCGCTCCCCGAGGCATTTGAGTTTTTCGCAACCGCATTTCTGGAGTATTTTTTGGAGTACCCGCTCCCCGAGGCATTTGAGTTTTTCGCAACCGCATTTCTGGGGTATTTTTTGGAGTACCCCGCTCCCCGAGGCATTTGAGTTGCTCGCAACCGCTTTTCTGGAGTATTTTTTGGAGTACTCCGCTCCCCGAGGCATTTGAGTTTCTCGCAACCGCTTTTCTGGGGTATTTTTTGGAGTACCCAGCTCCCCGAGGCATTTGAGTTTCTCGCAACCTCTTTTCTGGAGTATTTTTTGGAGTACTCCGCTCCCCGAGGCATTTGAGTTTTTCGCAACCGCATTTCTAGGTATTTTTTGGAGTACCCGCTCCCCGAGGCATTTGAGTTTCTCGCAACCGCTTTACTGGGGTATTTTTTGGAGTACCCCGCTCCCCGAGGCATTTGAGTTTCTCGCAACCGCATTTCTGGGGTATTTTTTGGAGTACCCCGCTCCCCGAGGCATTTGAGTTTCTCGCAACAGCTTTTCTGGGGTATTTTTTGGAGTACCCCGCTCCCCGAGGCATTTGAGTTTCTCGCAACCGCTTTACTGGGTATTTTTTGGAGTACCCCGCTCCCCGAGGCATTTGAGTTTCTCGCAACCGCTTTTCTGGGGTATATTTTGGAGTACCCCGCTCCCCGAGGCATTTGAGTTTCTCGCAACCGCTTTACTGGGGTATTTTTTGGAGTACCCCGCTCCCTGAGGCATTTGAGTTTCTCCCAACCGCATTTCTGGGGTATATTTTGGAGTACCCCGCTCCCCGAGGCATTTGAGTTTCTCGCAACCGCATTTCTGGGGTATTTTTTGGAGTACCCCGCTCCCCGAGGCATTTGAGTTTCTCGCAACCGCTTTACTTGGGTATTTTTTGGAGTACCCCGCTCCCCGAAGCATTTGAGTTTCTCGCAACCGCTTTACATGGGTATTTTTTGGAGTACCCCGCTCCCGAGGCATTTGAGTTTCTCGCAACTGCTTTACTGGGGTATTTTTTGGAGTACCCCGCTCCCCGAGGCATTTGAGTTTCTCGCAACCGCTTTACTGGGGTATTTTTTGGAGTACCCCGCTCCCCGAGGCATTTGAGTTTCTCGCAACCGCATTTCTGGGGTACTTTTTGGAGTACCCCGCTCCCCGAGGCATTTGAGTTTCTCGCAACCGCTTTACTTGGGTATTTTTTGGAGTACCCCGCTCCCCGAAGCATTTGAGTTTCTCGCAACCGCTTTACTTGGGTATTTTTTGGAGTACCCCGCTCCCCGAGGCATTTGAGTTTCTCGCAACCGCTTTACTGGGGTATTTTTTGGAGTACCCCGCTCCCCGAGGCATTTGAGTTTCTCGCAAAAGCATTTCTGGGGTATTTTTTGGAGTACCCCGCTCCCCGAGGCAATTGAGTTTCTCGCAACAGCTTTTCTGGGGTATTTTTTGGAGTACCCCGCTCCCCGAGGCATTTGAGTTTCTCGCAACCGCTTTACTGGGGTATTTTTTGGAGTACCCCGCTCCCCGAGGCATTTGAGTTTCTCGCAACCGCATTTCTGGGGTATTTTTTGGAGTACCCCGCTCCCCGAGGCATTTGAGTTTCTCGCACCCGCTTTACTTGGGTATTTTTTGGAGTACCCCGCTCCCCGAAGCATTTGAGTTTCTCGCAACCGCTTTACTTGGGTATTTTTTGGAGTACCCCGCTCCCCGAGGCATTTGAGTTTCTCGCAACCGCTTTACTGGGGTATTTTTTGGAGTACCCCGCTCCCCGAGGCATTTGAGTTTCTCGCAACCGCTTTACTGGGGTATTTTTTGGAGTACCCCGCTCCCCGAGGCATTTGAGTTTCTCGCAACCGCTTTACTTGGGTATTTTTTGGAGTACCCCGCTCCCCGAGGCATTTGAGTTTCTCGCAACCGCATTACTGGGGTATTTTTTGGAGTACCCCGCTCCCCGAGGCATTTGAGTTTCTCGCAACCGCTTTACTGGGTATTTTTTGGAGTACCCCGCTCCCCGAGGCATTTGAGTTTCTCGCAACCGCTTTACTGGGGTATTTTTTTGAGTACCCCGCTCCCCGAGGCATTTGAGTTTCTCGCAACCGCTTTTCTGGGGTATATTTTGGAGTACCCCGCTCTCCGAGGCATTTGAGTTTCTCGCAACCGCTTTACTGGGGTATTTTTTGGAGTACCCCGCTCCCTGAGGCATTTGAGTTTCTCGCAACCGTATTTCTGGGGTATATTTTGGAGTACCCCGCTCCCCGAGGCATTTGAGTTTCTCGCAACCGCATTTTTGGGGTATTTTTTGGAGTACCCCGCTCCCCGAGGCATTTGAGTTTCTCGCAACCGCTTTACTTGGGTATTTTTTGGAGTACCCCGCTCCCCGAAGCATTTGATTTTCTCGCAACCGCTTTACTTGGGTATTTTTTGGAGTACCCCGCTCCCCGAGGCATTTGAGTTTCTCGCAACCGCTTTACTGGGGTATTTTTTGGAGTACCCCGCTCCCCGAGGCATTTGAGTTTCTCGCAACCGCTTTACTGGGGTATTTTTTGGAGTACACCGCTCCCCGAGGCATTTGAGTTTCTCGCAACCGCATTTCTGGGGTATTTTTTGGAGTACCCCGCTCCCCGAGGCATTTGAGTTTCTCGCAACAGCTTTTCTGGGGTATTTTTTGGAGTACCCCGCTCCCCGAGGCATTTGAGTTTCTCACAACCGCATTTCTGGGGTATTTTTTGGAGTACCCCGCTCCCCGAGGCATTTGAGTTTCTCGCAACCGCTTTACTGGGTATTTTTTGGAGTACCCCGCTCCCCGAGGCATTTGAGTTTCTCGCAACCGCTTTTCTGGGGTACATTTTGGAGTACCCCGCTCCCCGAGGCATTTGAGTTTCTCGCAACCGCTTTACTGGGGTATTTTTTGGAGTACCCCGCTCCCTGAGGCATTTGAGTTTCTCCCAACCGCATTTCTGGGGTATATTTTGGAGTACCCCGCTCCCCGAGGCATTTGAGTTTCTCGCAACCGCATTTCTGGGGTATTTTTTGGAGTACCCCGCTCCCCGAGGCATTTGAGTTTCTCGCAACCGCTTTACTTGGGTATTTTTTGGAGTACCCCGCTCCCCGAAGCATTTGAGTTTCTCGCAACCGCTTTACTTGGGTATTTTTTGGAGTACCCCGCTCCCCGAGGCATTTGAGTTTCTCGCAACCGCTTTACTGGGGTATTTTTTGGAGTACCCCGCTCCCCGAGGCATTTGAGTTTCTCGCAACCGCTTTACTGGGGTATTTTTTGGAGTACCCCGCTCCCCGAGGCATTTGAGTTTCTCGCAACCGCATTTCTGGGGTATTTTTTGGAGTACCCCGCTCCATGAGGCATTTGAGTTTCTCGCAACAGCTTTTCTGGGGTATTTTTTGGAGTACCCCGCTCCCCGAGGCATTTGAGTTTCTCGCAACAGCTTTTCTGGGGTATTTTTTGGAGTACCCCGCTCCCCGAGGCATTTGAGTTTCTCGCAACCGCTTTACTGGGGTATTTTTTGGAGTACCCCGCTCCCCGAGGCATTTGAGTTTCTCGCAACCGCATTACTGGGGTATTTTTTGGAGTACCCCTCTCCCCGAGGCATTTGAGTTTCTCGAAACCGCTTTACTGGGTATTTTTTGGAGTACCCGCTCCCCGAGGCATTTGAGTTTCTCGTAACCGCTTTTCTGGGGTATTTTTTGGAGTACCCGCTCCCCGAGGCATTTGAGTTTCTCGCAACCACTTTTCTGGGGTATTTTTTGGAGTACCCGCTCCCCGAGGCATTTGAGTTTCTCGCAACCGCTTTACTGGGGTATTTTTTGGAGTACCCCGCTCCCCGAGGCATTTGAGTTTCTCGCAACCGCATTTCTGGGGTATTTTTTGGAGTACCCCGCTCCCCGAGGCATTTGAGTTTCTCGCAACAGCTTTTCTGGGGTATTTTTTGGAGTACCCCGCTCCCCGAGGCATTTGAGTTTCTCGCAACCGCATTTCTGGGGTATTTTTTGGAGTACCCCGCTCCCCGAGGCATTTGAGTTTCTCGCAACCGCTTTACTGGGGTATTTTTTGGAGTACCCCGCTCCCCGAGGCATTTGAGTTTCTCGCAACCGCATTACTGGGGTATTTTTTGGAGTACCCCGCTCCCCGAGGCATTTGAGTTTCTCGAAACCGCTTTACTGGGTATTTTTTGGAGTACCCGCTCCCCGAGGCATTTGAGTTTCTCGCAACCGCTTTTCTGGGGTATTTTTTGGAGTACCCGCTCCCCGAGGCATTTGAGTTTCTCGCAACCGCTTTACTGGGGTATTTTTTGGAGTACCCCGCTCCCCGAGGCATTTGAGTTTCTCGCAACCGCTTTTCTGGGGTATATTTTGGAGTACCCCGCTCCCCGAGGCATTTGAGTTTCTCGCAACCGCTTTACTTGGGTATTTTTTGGAGTACCCCGCTCCCCGAGGCATTTGAGTTTCTCGCAACCGCATTACTGGGGTATTTTTTGGAGTACCCCGCTCCCCGAGGCATTTGAGTTTCTCGCAACCGCTTTACTGGGTATTTTTTGGAGTACCCCGCTCCCCGAGGCATTTGAGTTTCTCGCAACCGCTTTTCTGGGGTATTTTTTGGAGTACCCCGCTCCCCGAGGCATTTGAGTTTCTCGCAACCGCTTTTCTGGGGTATATTTTGGAGTACCCCGCTCCACGAGGCATTTGAGTTTCTCGCAACCGCTTTACTGGGGTATTTTTTGGAGTACCCCGCTCCCTGAGGCATTTGAGTTTCTCGCAACCGTATTTCTGGGGTATATTTTGGAGTACCCCGCTCCCCGAGGCATTTGAGTATCTCGCAACCGCATTTCTGGGGTATTTTTTGGAGTACCCCGCTCCCCGAGGCATTTGAGTTTCTCGCAACCGCTTTACTTGGGTATTTTTTGGAGTACCCCGCTCCCCGAAGCATTTGAGTTTCTCGCAACCGCTTTACTTGGGTATTTTTTGGAGTACCCCGCTCCCCGAGGCATTTGAGTTTCTCGCAACCGCTTTACTGGGGTATTTTTTGGAGTACCCCGCTCCCCGAGGCATTTGAGTTTCTCGCAACCGCTTTACTGGGGTATTTTTTGGAGTACCCCGCTCCCCGAGGCATTTGAGTTTCTCGCAACCGCATTTCTGGGGTATTTTTTGGAGTACCCCGCTCCCCGAGGCATTTGAGTTTCTCGCAACAGCTTTTCTGGGGTATTTTTTGGAGTACCCCGCTCCCCGAGGCATTTGAGTTTCTCGCAACCGCTTTACTGGGTATTTTTTGGAGTACCCCGCTCCCCGAGGCATTTGAGTTTCTCGCAACCGCTTTTCTGGGGTATATTTTGGAGTACCCCGCTCCCCGAGGCATTTGAGTTTCTCGCAACCGCTTTACTGGGGTATTTTTTGGAGTACCCCGCTCCCTGAGGCATTTGAGTTTCTCCCAACCGCATTTCTGGGGTATATTTTGGAGTACCCCGCTCCCCGAGGCATTTGAGTTTCTCGCAACCGCTTTACTTGGGTATTTTTTGGAGTACCCCGCTCCCCGAAGCATTTGAGTTTCTCGCAACCGCTTTACTTGGGTATTTTTTAGAGTACCCCGCTCCCCGAAGCATTTGAGTTTCTCGCAACCGCTTTACATGGGTATTTTTTGGAGTACCCCGCTCCCCGAGGCATTTGAGTTTCTCGCAACCGCTTAACTGGGGTATTTTTTGGAGTACCCCGCTCCCCGAGGCATTTGAGTTTCTCGCAACCGCATTTCTGGGGTATTTTTTGGAGTACCCCGCTCCCCGAGGCATTTGAGTTTCTCGCAACCGCTTTTCTGGGGTATTTTTTGGAGTACCCCGCTCCCCGAGGCATTTGAGTTTCTCGCAACCGCTTTACTTGGGTATTTTTTGGAGTACCCCACTCCCCGAGGCATTTGAGTTTCTCGCAACCGCTTTACTTGGGTATTTTTTGGAGTACCCCGCTCCCCGAGGCATTTGAGTTTCTCGCAACTGCTTTACTGGGGTATTTTTTGGAGTACCCCGCTCCCTGAGGCATTTGAGTTTCTCGAAACCGCTTTACTGGGTATTTTTTGGAGTACCCGCTCCCCGAGGCATTTGAGTTTCTCGCAACCACTTTTCTGGGGTATTTTTGGAGTACCCGCTCCCCGAGGCATTTGAGTTTCTCGCAACCGCTTTACTGGGGTATTTTTTGGAGTACCCCGCTCCCCGAGGCATTTGAGTTTCTCGCAAAAGCATTTCTGGGGTATTTTTTGGAGTACCCCGCTCCCCGAGGCATTTGAGTTTCTCGCAACAGCTTTTCTGGGGTATTTTTTGGAGTACCCCGCTCCCCGAGGCATTTGAGTTTCTCGCAACCGCTTTACTGGGGTATTTTTTGGAGTACCCCGCTCCCCGAGGCATTTGAGTTTCTCGCAACCGCATTTCTGGGGTATTTTTTGGAGTACCCCGCTCCCCGAGGCATTTGAGTTTCTCGCACCCGCTTTACTTGGGTATTTTTTGGAGTACCCCGCTCCCCGAAGCATTTGAGTTTCTCGCAACCGCTTTACTTGGGTATTTTTTGGAGTACCCCGCTCCCCGAGGCATTTGAGTTTCTCGCAACCGCTTTACTGGGGTATTTTTTGGAGTACCCCGCTCCCCGAGGCATTTGAGTTTCTCGCAACCGCTTTACTGGGGTAATTTTTGGAGTACCCCGCTCCCCGAGGCATTTGAGTTTCTCGCAACCGCTTTTCTGGGGTATATTTTGGAGTACCCCACTCCCCGAGGCATTTGAGTTTCTCGCAACCGCTTTACTTGGGTTTTTTTTGGAGTACCCCGCTCCCCGAGGCATTTGAGTTTCTCGCAACCGCATTACTGGGGTATTTTTTGGAGTACCCCGCTCCCCGAGGCATTTGAGTTTCTCGCAACCGCTTTACTGGGTATTTTTTGGAGTACCCCGCTCCCCGAGGCATTTGAGTTTCTCGCAACCGCTTTTCTGGGGTATTTTTTTGAGTACCCCGCTCCCCGAGGCATTTGAGTTTCTCGCAACCGCTTTTCTGGGGTATATTTTGGAGTACCCCGCTCCCCGAGGCATTTGAGTTTCTCGCAACCGCTTTACTGGGGTATTTTTTGGAGTACCCCGCTCCCTGAGGCATTTGAGTTTCTCGCAACCGTATTTCTGGGGTATATTTTGGAGTACCCCGCTCCCCGAGGCATTTGAGTTTCTCGCAACCGCATTTCTGGGGTATTTTTTGGAGTACCCCGCTCCCCGAGGCATTTGAGTTTCTCGCAACCGCTTTACTTGGGTATTTTTTGGAGTACCCCGCTCCCCGAAGCATTTGAGTTTCTCGCAACCGCTTTACTTGGGTATTTTTTGGAGTACCCCGCTCCCCGAGGCATTTGAGTTTCTCGCAACCGCTTTACTGGGGTATTTTTTGGAGTACCCCGCTCCCCGAGGCATTTGAGTTTCTCGCAACCGCTTTACTGGGGTATTTTTTGGAGTACCCCGCTCCCCGAGGCATTTGAGTTTCTCGCAACCGCATTTCTGGGGTATTTTTAGGAGTACCCCGCTCCCCGAGGCATTTGAGTTTCTCGCAACAGCTTTTCTGGGGTATTTTTTGGAGTACCCCGCTCCCCGAGGCATTTGAGTTTCTCACAACCGCATTTCTGGGGTATTTTTTGGAGTACCCCGCTCCCCGAGGCATTTGAGTTTCTCGCAACCGCTTTACTGGGTATTTTTTGGAGTACCCCGCTCCCCGAGGCATTTGAGTTTCTCGCAACCGCTTTTCTGGGGTATATTTTGGAGTACCCCGCTCCCCGAGGCATTTGAGTTTCTCGCAACCGCTTTACTGGGGTATTTTTTGGAGTACCCCGCTCCCTGAGGCATTTGAGTTTCTCCCAACCGCATTTCTGGGGTATATTTTGGAGTACCCCGCTCCCCAAGGCATTTGAGTTTCTCGCAACCGCATTTCTGGGGTATTTTTTGGAGTACCCCGCTCCCCGAGGCATTTGAGTTTCTCGCAACCGCTTTACTTGGGTATTTTTTGGAGTACCCCGCTCCCCGAGGCATTTGAGTTTCTCGCAACCGCATTTCTGGGGTATTTTTTGGAGTACCCCGCTCCCCGAGGCATTTGAGTTTCTCGCAACAGCTTTTCTGGGGTATTTTTTGGAGTACCCCGCTCCCCGAGGCATTTGAGTTTCTCACAACCGCATTTCTGGGGTATTTTTTGGAGTACCCCGCTCCCCGAGGCATTTGAGTTTCTCGCAACCGCTTTACTGGGTATTTTTTGGAGTACCCCGCTCCCCGAGGCATTTGAGTTTCTCGCAACCGCTTTTCTGGGGTATATTTTGGAGTACCCCGCTCCCCGAGGCATTTGAGTTTATCGCAACCGCTTTACTGGGGTATTTTTTGGAGTACCCCGCTCCCTGAGGCATTTGAGTTTCTCCCAACCGCATTTCTGGGGTATATTTTGGAGTACCCCGCTCCCCAAGGCATTTGAGTTTCTCGCAACCGCATTTCTGGGGTATTTTTTGGAGTACCCCGCTCCCCGAGGCATTTGAGTTTCTCGCAACCGCTTTACTTGGGTATTTTTTGGAGTACCCCGCTCCCCGAAGCATTTGAGTTTCTCGCAACCGCTTTACTTGGGTATTTTTTGGAGTACCCCGCTCCCCGAGGCATTTGAGTTTCTCGCAACCGCTTTACTGGGGTATTTTTTGGAGTACCCCGCTCCCCGAGGCATTTGAGTTTCTCGCAACCGCTTTACTGGGGTATTTTTTGGAGTACCCCGCTCCCCGAGGCATTTGAGTTTCTCGCAACCGCATTTCTGGGGTATTTTTTGGAGTACCCCGCTCCCCGAGGCATTTGAGTTTCTCGCAACCGCTTTTCTAGGGTATTTTTTGGAGTACCCGGCTCCCCGAGGCATTTGAGTTTCTCGTAACCGCATATCTGGGGTATTTTTTGGAGTACCCCGCTCCCCGAGGCATTTGAGTTTCTCGCAACCGCTTTACTGGGGTATATTTTGGAGTACCCCGCTCCCCGAGGCATTTGAGTTTCTCGCAACCGCATTTCTGGAGTATTTTTTTGAGTACTCCGCTCCCCGAGGCATTTGAGTTTTTCGCAACCGCATTTCTGGGGTATTTTTTGGAGTACTCCGCTCCCCGAGGCATTTGAGTTTCTCGCAACCGCATTTCTGGGGTATTTTTTGGAGTACCCCGCTCCCCGAGGCATTTGAGTTTCTCGCAACCGTTTTTCTGGGGTATTTTTTGGAGTACCCCGCTCCCCGAGGCATTTGAGTTTCTCGCAACCGCATTTCTGGGGTATTTTTTGGAGTACCCTGCTCCCCGAGGCATTTGAGTTTCTCGCAACCGCTTTACTGGGGTATATTTTGGAGTACCCCGCTCCCCGAGGCATTTGAGTTTCTCGCAACCGCATTTCTGGAGTATTTTTTGGAGTACCCCGCTCCCCGAGGCATTTGAGTTTTTCGCAACCGCATTTCTGGAGTATTTTTTGGAGTACCCGCTCCCCGAGGCATTTGAGTTTTTCGCAACCGCATTTCTGGGGTATTTTTTGGAGTACCCCGCTCCCCGAGGCATTTGAGTTGCTCGCAACCGCTTTTCTGGAGTATTTTTTGGAGTACTCCGCTCCCCGAGGCATTTGAGTTTCTCGCAACCGCTTTTCTGGGGTATTTTTTGGAGTACCCAGCTCCCCGAGGCATTTGAGTTTCTCGCAACCTCTTTTCTGGAGTATTTTTTGGAGTACTCCGCTCCCCGAGGCATTTGAGTTTTTCGCAACCGCATTTCTGGGTATTTTTTGGAGTACCCGCTCCCCGAGGCATTTGAGTTTCTCGCAACCGCTTTACTGGGGTATTTTTTGGAGTACCCCGCTCCCCGAGGCATTTGAGTTTCTCGCAACCGCATTTCTGGGTATTTTTTGGAGTACCCCGCTCCCCGAGGCATTTGAGTTTCTCGAAACCGCATTTCTGGGGTATTTTTTGGAGTACCCCGCTCCCCGAGGCATTTGAGTTTCTCGAAACCGCTTTACTGGGTATTTTTTGGAGTACCCGCTCCCCGAGGCATTTGAGTTTCTCGCAACCGCTTTTCTGGGGTATTTTTTGGAGTACCCGCTCCCCGAGGCATTTGAGTTTCTCGCAACCGCTTTACTGGGGTATTTTTTGGAGTACCCCGCTCCCCGAGGCATTTGAGTTTCTCGCAACCGCTTTTCTGGGGTATATTTTGGAGTACCCCGCTCCCCGAGGCATTTGAGTTTCTCGCAACCGCATTACTGGGTATTTTTTGGAGTACCCCGCTCCCCGAGGCATTTGAGTTTCTCGCAACCGCTTTACTGGGTATTTTTTGGAGTACCCCGCTCCCCGAGGCATTTGAGTTTTTCGCAACCGCTTTTCTGGGGTATTTTTTGGAGTACCCCGCTCCCCGAGGCATTTGAGTTTCTCGCAACCGCTTTTCTGGGGTATATTTTGGAGTACCCCGCTCCCCGAGGCATTTGAGTTTCTCGCAACCGCTTTTCTTGGGTATTTTTTATAGTAACCCCGCTCCCCGAGGCATTTGAGTTTCTCGCAACCGCTTTTCTGGGGTATTTTTTGGAGTACCCCGCTCCCCGAGGCATTTGAGTTTCTCGCAACCGCATTTCTGGGTATTTTTTGGAGTACCCCGCTCCCCGAGGCATTTGAGTTTCTCGAAACCGCATTTCTGGGGTATTTTTTGGAGTACCCCGCTCCCCGAGGCATTTGAGTTTCTCGAAACCGCTTTACTGGGTATTTTTTGGAGTACCCGCTCCCCGAGGCATTTGAGTTTCTCGCAACCGCTTTTCTGGGTTATTTTTTGGAGTACCGGCTCCCCGAGGCATTTGAGTTTCTCGCAACCGCTTTACTGGGGTATTTTTTGGAGTACCCCGCTCCCCGAGGCATTTGAGTTTCTCGCAACCGCTTTTCTGGGGTATATTTTGGAGTACCCCGCTCCCCGAGGCATTTGAGTTTCTCGCAACCGCATTACTGGGTATTTTTTGGAGTACCCCGCTCCCCGAGGCATTTGAGTTTCTCGCAACCGCTTTACTGGGTATTTTTTGGAGTACCCCGCTCCCCGAGGCATTTGAGTTTTTCGCAACCGCTTTTCTGGGGTATTTTTTGGAGTACCCCGCTCCCCGAGGCATTTGAGTTTCTCGCAACCGCTTTTCTGGGGTATATTTTGGAGTACCCCGCTCCCCGAGGCATTTGAGTTTCTCGCAACCGCTTTTCTGGGGTATTTTTTATAGTAACCCCGCTCCCCGAGGCATTTGAGTTTCTCGCAACCGCTTTTCTGGGGTATTTTTTGGAGTACCCCGCTCCCCGAGGCATTTGAGTTTCTCGCAACCGCATTTCTGGGTATTTTTTGGAGTACCCCGCTCCCCGAGGCATTTGAGTTTCTCGAAACCGCATTTCTGGGGTATTTTTTGGAGTACCCCGCTCCCCGAGGCATTTGAGTTTCTCGAAACCGCTTTACTGGGTATTTTTTGGAGTACCCGCTCCCCGAGGCATTTGAGTTTCTCGCAACCGCTTTTCTGGGGTATTTTTTGGAGTACCGGCTCCCCGAGGCATTTGAGTTTCTCGCAACCGCTTTACTGGGGTATTTTTTGGAGTACCCCGCTCCCCGAGGCATTTGAGTTTCTCGCAACCGCTTTTCTGGGGTATATTTTGGAGTACCCCGCTCCCCGAGGCATTTGAGTTTCTCGCAACCGCATTACTGGGTATTTTTTGGAGTACCCCGCTCCCCGAGGCATTTGAGTTTCTCGCAACCGCTTTACTGGGTATTTTTTGGAGTACCCCGCTCCCCGAGGCATTTGAGTTTTTCGCAACCGCTTTTCTGGGGTATTTTTTGGAGTACCCCGCTCCCCGAGGCATTTGAGTTTCTCGCAACCGCTTTTCTGGGGTATATTTTGGAGTACCCCGCTCCCCGAGGCATTTGAGTTTCTCGCAACCGCTTTTCTGGAGTATTTTTTGGAGTACTCCGCTCCCCGAGACATTTGAGTTTTTCGCAACCGCATTTCTGGAGTATTTTTTGGAGTACCCAAACTCAACCGCTTTACTGGGTTATTTTTTGGAGTACCCGCTCCCCGAGGCATTTGAGTTTCTCGCAACCGCTTTTCTGGGGTATATTTTGGAGTACCCCGCTCCCCGAGGCATTTGAGTTTCTCGCAACCGCTTTTCTGGGGTATTTTTTGGAGTACCCGCTCCCCGAGGCATTTGAGTTTCTGGCAACCGCTTTTCTGGGGTATTTTTTGGAGTACCCCGCTCCCCGAGGCATTTGAGTTTCTCGAAACCGCTTTTTTGGGGTATTTTTTGGAGTACCCCGCTCCCCGAGGCATTTGAGTTTCTCGCAACCGCTTTACTGGGGTATTTTTTGGAGTACCCCGCTCCCCGAGGCATTTGAGTTTCTCGCAACCGTATTTCTGGGGTATTTTTTATAGTAACCCCGCTCCCCGAGGCATTTGAGTTTCTCGCAACCGCTTTTCTGGGGTATTTTTTGGAGTACCCCGCTCCCCGAGGCATTTGAGTTTCTCGCAACCGCATTTCTGGGTATTTTTTGGAGTACCCGCTCCCCGAGGCATTTGAGTTTCTCGCAACCGCTTTTCTGGGGTATTTTTTGGAGTACCCGCTCCCCGAGGAATTTGAGTTTCTCGCAACCGCTTTACTGGGGTATTTTTTGGAGTACCCCGCTCCCCGAGGCATTTGAGTTTCTCGCAACCGCTTTTCTGGGGTATATTTTGGAGTACCCCGCTCCCCGAGGCATTTGAGTTTCTCGCAACCGCATTACTGGGTATTTTTTGGAGTACCCCGCTCCCCGAGGCATTTGAGTTTCTCGCAACCGCTTTTCTGGGGTATATTTTGGAGTACCCCGCTCCCCGAGGCATTTGAGTTTCTCGCAACCGCTTTTCTGGAGTATTTTTTGGAGTACTCCGCTCCCCGAGGCATTTGAGTTTTTCGCAACCGCATTTCTGGAGTATTTTTTGGAGTACCCAAACTCAACCGCTTTACTGGGTTATTTTTTGGAGTACCCGCTCCCCGAGGCATTTGAGTTTCTCGCAACCGCTTTTCTGGGGTATATTTTGGAGTACCCCGCTCCCCGAGGCATTTGAGTTTCTCGCAACCGCTTTTCTGGGGTATTTTTTGGAGTACCCGCTCCCCGAGGCATTTGAGTTTCTGGCAACCGCTTTTCTGGGGTATTTTTTGGAGTACCCCGCTCCCCGAGGCATTTGAGTTTCTCGAAACCGCTTTTTTGGGGTATTTTTTGGAGTACCCCGCTCCCCGAGGCATTTGAGTTTCTCGCAACCGCTTTACTGGGGTATTTTTTGGAGTACCCCGCTCCCCGAGGCATTTGAGTTTCTCGCAACCGTATTTCTGGGGTATTTTTTATAGTAACCCCGCTCCCCGAGGCATTTGAGTTTCTCGCAACCGCTTTTCTGGGGTATTTTTTGGAGTACCCCGCTCCCCGAGGCATTTGAGTTTCTCGCAACCGCATTTCTGGGTATTTTTTGGAGTACCCGCTCCCCGAGGCATTTGAGTTTCTCGCAACCGCTTTTCTGGGGTATTTTTTGGAGTACCCGCTCCCCGAGGCATTTGAGTTTCTCGCAACCGCTTTACTGGGGTATTTTTTGGAGTACCCCGCTCCCCGAGGCATTTGAGTTTCTCGCAACCGCTTTTCTGGGGTATATTTTGGAGTACCCCGCTCCCCGAGGCATTTGAGTTTCTCGCAACCGCATTACTGGGTATTTTTTGGAGTACCCCGCTCCCCGAGGCATTTGAGTTTCTCGCAACCGCTTTACTGGGTATTTTTTGGAGTACCCCGCTCCCCGAGGCATTTGAGTTTCTCGCAACCGCTTTTCTGGGGTATTTTTTGGAGTACCCCGCTCCCCGAGGCATTTGATTTTCTCGCAACCGCTTTTCTGGGGTATATTTTGGAGTACCCCGCTCCCCGAGGCATTTGAGTTTCTCGCAACCGCTTTTCTGGAGTATTTTTTGGAGTACTCCGCTCCCCGAGGCATTTGAGTTTTTCGCAACCGCATTTCTGGAGTATTTTTTGGAGTACCCAAACTCAACCGCTTTACTGGGTTATTTTTTGGAGTACCCGCTCCCCGAGGCATTTGAGTTTCTCGCAACCGCTTTTCTGGGGTATTTTTTGGAGTACCCCGCTCCCCGAGGCATTTGAGTTTCTCGCAACCGCTTTTCTGGGGTATTTTTTGGAGTACCCGCTCCCCGAGGCATTTGAGTTTCTGGCAACCGCTTTTCTGGGGTATTTTTTGGAGTACCCCGCTCCCCGAGGCATTTGAGTTTCTCGAAACCGCTTTTTTGGGGTATTTTTTGGAGTACCCCGCTCCCCGAGGCATTTGAGTTTCTCGCAACCGCTTTACTGGGGTATTTTTTGGAGTACCCCACTCCCCGAGGCATTTGAGTTTCTCGCAACCGTATTTCTGGGGTATTTTTTATAGTAACCCCGCTCCCCGAGGCATTTGAGTTTCTCGCAACCGCTTTTCTGGGGTATTTTTTGGAGTACCCCGCTCCCCGAGGCATTTGAGTTTCTCGCAACCGCATTTCTGGGTATTTTTTGGAGTACCCCGCTCCCCGAGGCATTTGAGTTTCTCGAAACCGCATTTCTGGGGTATTTTTTGGAGTACCCCGCTCTCCGAGGCATTTGAGTTTCTCACAACCGCATTTCTGGGGTATTTTTTGGAGTACCCCGCTCCCCGAGGCATTTGAGTTTCTCGCAACCGCTTTACTGGGTATTTTTTGGAGTACCCCGCTCCCCGAGGCATTTGAGTTTCTCGCAACCGCTTTTCTGGGGTATATTTTGGAGTACCCCGCTCCCCGAGGCATTTGAGTTTCTCGCAACCGCTTTACTGGGGTATTTTTTGGAGTACCCCGCTCCCTGAGGCATTTGAGTTTCTCCCAACCGCATTTCTGGGGTATATTTTGGAGTACCCCGCTCCCCAAGGCATTTGAGTTTCTCGCAACCGCATTTCTGGGGTATTTTTTGGAGTACCCCGCTCCCCGAGGCATTTGAGTTTCTCGCAACCGCTTTACTTGGGTATTTTTTGGAGTACCCCGCTCCCCGAGGCATTTGAGTTTCTCGCAACCGCATTTCTGGGGTATTTTTTGGAGTACCCCGCTCCCCGAGGCATTTGAGTTTCTCGCAACAGCTTTTCTGGGGTATTTTTTGGAGTACCCCGCTCCCCGAGGCATTTGAGTTTCTCACAACCGCATTTTTGGGGTATTTTTTGGAGTACCCCGCTCCCCGAGGCATTTGAGTTTCTCGCAACCGCTTTACTGGGTATTTTTTGGAGTACCCCGCTCCCCGAGGCATTTGAGTTTCTCGCAACCGCTTTTCTGGGGTATATTTTGGAGTACCCCGCTCCCCGAGGCATTTGAGTTTATCGCAACCGCTTTACTGGGGTATTTTTTGGAGTACCCCGCTCCCTGAGGCATTTGAGTTTCTCCCAACCGCATTTCTGGGGTATATTTTGGAGTACCCCGCTCCCCAAGGCATTTGAGTTTCTCGCAACCGCATTTCTGGGGTATTTTTTGGAGTACCCCGCTCCCCGAGGCATTTGAGTTTCTCGCAACCGCTTTACTTGGGTATTTTTTGGAGTACCCCGCTCCCCGAAGCATTTGAGTTTCTCGCAACCGCTTTACTTGGGTATTTTTTGGAGTACCCCGCTCCCCGAGGCATTTGAGTTTCTCGCAACCGCTTTACTGGGGTATTTTTTGGAGTACCCCGCTCCCCGAGGCATTTGAGTTTCTCGCAACCGCTTTACTGGGGTATTTTTTGGAGTACCCCGCTCCCCGAGGCATTTGAGTTTCTCGCAACCGCATTTCTGGGGTATTTTTTGGAGTACCCCGCTCCCCGAGGCATTTGAGTTTCTCGCAACCGCTTTTCTAGGGTATTTTTTGGAGTACCCGGCTCCCCGAGGCATTTGAGTTTCTCGTAACCGCATTTCTGGGGTATTTTTTGGAGTACCCCGCTCCCCGAGGCATTTGAGTTTCTCGCAACCGCTTTACTGGGGTATATTTTGGAGTACCCCGCTCCCCGAGGCATTTGAGTTTCTCGCAACCGCTTTTCTGGGGTATATTTTGGAGTACCCCGCTCCCCGAGGCATTTGAGTTTCTCGCAACCGCATTACTGGGTATTTTTTGGAGTACCCCGCTCCCCGAGGCATTTGAGTTTCTCGCAACCGCTTTACTGGGTATTTTTTGGAGTACCCCGCTCCCCGAGGCATTTGAGTTTTTCGCAACCGCTTTTCTGGGGTATTTTTTGGAGTACCCCGCTCCCCGAGGCATTTGAGTTTCTCGCAACCGCTTTTCTGGGGTATATTTTGGAGTACCCCGCTCCCCGAGGCATTTGAGTTTCTCGCAACCGCTTTTCTTGGGTATTTTTTATAGTAACCCCGCTCCCCGAGGCATTTGAGTTTCTCGAAACCGCTTTTCTGGGGTATTTTTTGGAGTACCCCGCTCCCCGAGGCATTTGAGTTTCTCGCAACCGCATTTCTGGGTATTTTTTGGAGTACCCCGCTCCCCGAGGCATTTGAGTTTCTCGAAACCGCATTTCTGGGGTATTTTTTGGAGTACCCCGCTCCCCGAGGCATTTGAGTTTCTCGAAACCGCTTTACTGGGTATTTTTTGGAGTACCCGCTCCCCGAGGCATTTGAGTTTCTCGCAACCGCTTTTCTGGGGTATTTTTTGGAGTACCGGCTCCCCGAGGCATTTGAGTTTCTCGCAACCGCTTTACTGGGGTATTTTTTGGAGTACCCCGCTCCCCGAGGCATTTGAGTTTCTCGCAACCGCTTTTCTGGGGTATATTTTGGAGTACCCCGCTCCCCGAGGCATTTGAGTTTCTCGCAACCGCATTACTGGGTATTTTTTGGAGTACCCCGCTCCCCGAGGCATTTGAGTTTCTCGCAACCGCTTTACTGGGTATTTTTTGGAGTACCCCGCTCCCCGAGGCATTTGAGTTTTTCGCAACCGCTTTTCTGGGGTATTTTTTGGAGTACCCCGCTCCCCGAGGCATTTGAGTTTCTCGCAACCGCTTTTCTGGGGTATATTTTGGAGTACCCCGCTCCCCGAGGCATTTGAGTTTCTCGCAACCGCTTTTCTGGGGTATTTTTTATAGTAACCCCGCTCCCCGAGGCATTTGAGTTTCTCGCAACCGCTTTTCTGGGGTATTTTTTGGAGTACCCCGCTCCCCGAGGCATTTGAGTTTCTCGCAACCGCATTTCTGGGTATTTTTTGGAGTACCCCGCTCCCCGAGGCATTTGAGTTTCTCGAAACCGCATTTCTGGGGTATTTTTTGGAGTACCCCGCTCCCCGAGGCATTTGAGTTTCTCGAAACCGCTTTACTGGGTATTTTTTGGAGTACCCGCTCCCCGAGGCATTTGAGTTTCTCGCAACCGCTTTTCTGGGGTATTTTTTGGAGTACCGGCTCCCCGAGGCATTTGAGTTTCTCGCAACCGCTTTACTGGGGTATTTTTTGGAGTACCCCGCTCCCCGAGGCATTTGAGTTTCTCGCAACCGCTTTTCTGGGGTATATTTTGGAGTACCCCGCTCCCCGAGGCATTTGAGTTTCTCGCAACCGCATTACTGGGTATTTTTTGGAGTACCCCGCTCCCCGAGGCATTTGAGTTTCTCGCAACCGCTTTACTGGGTATTTTTTGGAGTACCCCGCTCCCCGAGGCATTTTAGTTTTTCGCAACCGCTTTTCTGGGGTATTTTTTGGAGTACCCCGCTCCCCGAGGCATTTGAGTTTCTCGCAACCGCTTTTCTGGGGTATATTTTGGAGTACCCCGCTCCCCGAGGCATTTGAGTTTCTCGCAACCGCTTTTCTGGAGTATTTTTTGGAGTACTCCGCTCCCCGAGACATTTGAGTTTTTCGCAACCGCATTTCTGGAGTATTTTTTGGAGTACCCAAACTCAACCGCTTTACTGGGTTATTTTTTGGAGTACCCGCTCCCCGAGGCATTTGAGTTTCTCGCAACCGCTTTTCTGGGGTATATTTTGGAGTACCCCGCTCCCCGAGGCATTTGAGTTTCTCGCAACCGCTTTTCTGGGGTATTTTTTGGAGTACCCGCTCCCCGAGGCATTTGAGTTTCTGGCAACCGCTTTTCTGGGGTATTTTTTGGAGTACCCCGCTCCCCGAGGCATTTGAGTTTCTCGAAACCGCTTTTTTGGGGTATTTTTTGGAGTACCCCGCTCCCCGAGGCATTTGAGTTTCTCGCAACCGCTTTACTGGGGTATTTTTTGGAGTACCCCGCTCCCCGAGGCATTTGAGTTTCTCGCAACCGTATTTCTGGGGTATTTTTTATAGTAACCCCGCTCCCCGAGGCATTTGAGTTTCTCGCAACCGCTTTTCTGGGGTATTTTTTGGAGTACCCCGCTCCCCGAGGCATTTGAGTTTCTCGCAACCGCATTTCTGGGTATTTTTTGGAGTACCCGCTCCCCGAGGCATTTGAGTTTCTCGCAACCGCTTTTCTGGGGTATTTTTTGGAGTACCCGCTCCCCGAGGAATTTGAGTTTCTCGCAACCGCTTTACTGGGGTATTTTTTGGAGTACCCCGCTCCCCGAGGCATTTGAGTTTCTCGCAACCGCTTTTCTGGGGTATATTTTGGAGTACCCCGCTCCCCGAGGCATTTGAGTTTCTCGCAACCGCATTACTGGGTATTTTTTGGAGTACCCCGCTCCCCGAGGCATTTGAGTTTCTCGCAACCGCTTTTCTGGGGTATATTTTGGAGTACCCCGCTCCCCGAGGCATTTGAGTTTCTCGCAACCGCTTTTCTGGAGTATTTTTTGGAGTACTCCGCTCCCCGAGGCATTTGAGTTTTTCGCAACCGCATTTCTGGAGTATTTTTTGGAGTACCCAAACTCAACCGCTTTACTGGGTTATTTTTTGGAGTACCCGCTCCCCGAGGCATTTGAGTTTCTCGCAACCGCTTTTCTGGGGTATATTTTGGAGTACCCCGCTCCCCGAGGCATTTGAGTTTCTCGCAACCGCTTTTCTGGGGTATTTTTTGGAGTACCCGCTCCCCGAGGCATTTGAGTTTCTGGCAACCGCTTTTCTGGGGTATTTTTTGGAGTACCCCGCTCCCCGAGGCATTTGAGTTTCTCGAAACCGCTTTTTTGGGGTATTTTTTGGAGTACCCCGCTCCCCGAGGCATTTGAGTTTCTCGCAACCGCTTTACTGGGGTATTTTTTGGAGTACCCCGCTCCCCGAGGCATTTGAGTTTCTCGCAACCGTATTTCTGGGGTATTTTTTATAGTAACCCCGCTCCCCGAGGCATTTGAGTTTCTCGCAACCGCTTTTCTGGGGTATTTTTTGGAGTACCCCGCTCCCCGAGGCATTTGAGTTTCTCGCAACCGCATTTCTGGGTATTTTTTGGAGTACCCGCTCCCCGAGGCATTTGAGTTTCTCGCAACCGCTTTTCTGGGGTATTTTTTGGAGTACCCGCTCCCCGAGGCATTTGAGTTTCTCGCAACCGCTTTACTGGGGTATTTTTTGGAGTACCCCGCTCCCCGAGGCATTTGAGTTTCTCGCAACCGCTTTTCTGGGGTATATTTTGGAGTACCCCGCTCCCCGAGGCATTTGAGTTTCTCGCAACCGCATTACTGGGTATTTTTTGGAGTACCCCGCTCCCCGAGGCATTTGAGTTTCTCGCAACCGCTTTACTGGGTATTTTTTGGAGTACCCCGCTCCCCGAGGCATTTGAGTTTCTCGCAACCGCTTTTCTGGGGTATTTTTTGGAGTACCCCGCTCCCCGAGGCATTTGATTTTCTCGCAACCGCTTTTCTGGGGTATATTTTGGAGTACCCCGCTCCCCGAGGCATTTGAGTTTCTCGCAACCGCTTTTCTGGAGTATTTTTTGGAGTACTCCGCTCCCCGAGGCATTTGAGTTTTTCGCAACCGCATTTCTGGAGTATTTTTTGGAGTACCCAAACTCAACCGCTTTACTGGGTTATTTTTTGGAGTACCCGCTCCCCGAGGCATTTGAGTTTCTCGCAACCGCTTTTCTGGGGTATATTTTGGAGTACCCCGCTCTCCGAGGCATTTGAGTTTCTCGCAACCGCTTTTCTGGGGTATTTTTTGGAGTACCCGCTCCCCGAGGCATTTGAGTTTCTGGCAACCGCTTTTCTGGGGTATTTTTTGGAGTACCCCGCTCCCCGAGGCATTTGAGTTTCTCGAAACCGCTTTTTTGGGGTATTTTTTGGAGTACCCCGCTCCCCGAGGCATTTGAGTTTCTCGCAACCGCTTTACTGGGGTATTTTTTGGAGTACCCCACTCCCCGAGGCATTTGAGTTTCTCGCAACCGTATTTCTGGGGTATTTTTTATAGTAACCCCGCTCCCCGAGGCATTTGAGTTTCTCGCAACCGCTTTTCTGGGGTATTTTTTGGAGTACCCCGCTCCCCGAGGCATTTGAGTTTCTCGCAACCGCATTTCTGGGTATTTTTTGGAGTACCCCGCTCCCCGAGGCATTTGAGTTTCTCGAAACCGCATTTCTGGGGTATTTTTTGGAGTACCCCGCTCTCCGAGGCATTTGAGTTTCTCGCAACCGCTTTTCTGGGGTATATTTTGGAGTACCCCGCTCCCCGAGGCATTTGAGTTTCTCGCAACCGCTTTACTTGGGTATTTTTTGGAGTACCCCGCTCCCCGAGGCATTTGAGTTTCTCGCAACCGCATTACTGGGTATTTTTTGGAGTACCCCGCTCCCCGAGGCATTTGAGTTTCTCGCAACCGCTTTACTGGGTATTTTTTGGAGTACCCCGCTCCCCGAGGCATTTGAGTTTCTCACAACCGCTTTTCTGGGGTATTTTTTGGAGTACCCCGCTCCCCGAGGCATTTGAGTTTCTCGCAACCGCTTTTCTGGGGTATATTTTGGAGTACCCCGCTCCCCGAGGCATTTGAGTTTCTCGCAACCGCTTTACTGGGGTATTTTTTGGAGTACCCCGCTCCCTGAGGCATTTGAGTTTCTCGCAACCGCATTTCTGGGGTATATTTTGGAGTATCCCGCTCCCCGAGGCATTTGAGTTTCTCGCAACCGCATTTCTGGGGTATTTTTTGGAGTACCCCGCTCCCCGAGGCATTTGAGTTTCTCGCAACCGCTTTACTTGGGTATTTTTTGGAGTACCCCGCTCCCCGAAGCATTTGAGTTTCTCGCAACCGCTTTACTTGGGTATTTTTTGGAGTACCCCGCTCCCCGAGGCATTTGAGTTTCTCGCAACCGCATTTCTGGAGTATTTTTTTGAGTACTCCGCTCCCCGAGGCATTTGAGTTTTTCGCAACCGCATTTCTGGGGTATTTTTTGCAGTACTCCGCTCCCCGAGGCATTTGAGTTTCTCGCAACCGCTTTTCTAGAGTATTTTTTGGAGTACTCCGCTCCCCGAGGCATTTGAGTTTCTCGCAACCGCTTTTCTGGGGTATTTTTTGGAGTACCCAGCTCCCCGAGGCATTTGAGTTTCTCGCAACCGCTTTTCTGGAGTATTTTTTGGAGTACTCCGCTCCCCGAGGCATTTGAGTTTTTCGCAACCGCATTTCTGGAGTATTTTTTGGAGTACCCAAACTCAACCGCTTTACTGGGTTATTTTTTGGAGTACCCGCTCCCCGAGGCATTTGAGTTTCTCGCAACCGCTTTACTGGGTATTTTTTGGAGTACCCCGCTCCCCGAGGCATTTGAGTTTCTCGCAACCGCTTTTCTGGGGTATTTTTTGGAGTACCCCGCTCCCCGAGGCATTTGAGTTTATCGCAACCTCTTTACTTGGGTATTTTTTAGAGTACCCCGCTCCCCGAGGCATTTGAGTTTCTCGCAACCGCTTTACTGGGGTATTTTTTGGAGTACCCGGCTCCCCGAGGCATTTGAGTTTCTCGCAACCGCTTTACTGGGGTATTTTTTGGAGTACCCCGCTCCCCGAGGCATTTGAGTTTCTCGCAACCGCTTTTCTGGGGTATTTTTTGGAGTACCCCGCTCCCCGAGACATTTGAGTTTCTCGCAACCGTATTTCTGGGGTATTTTTTGGAGTAACCCCGCTCCCCGAGGCATTTGAGTTTCTCGCAACCGCTTTTCTGGGGTATTTTTTGGAGTACCCCGCTCCCCGAGGCATTTGAGTTTCTCGCAACCGCATTTCTGGGTATTTTTTGGAGTACCCCGCTCCCCGAGGCATTTGAGTTTCTCGAAACCGCATTTCTGGGGTATTTTTTGGAGTACCCCGCTCTCCGAGGCATTTGAGTTTCTCGCAACCGCTTTTCTGGGGTATATTTTGGAGTACCCCGCTCCCCGAGGCATTTGAGTTTCTCGCAACCGCTTTACTTGGGTATTTTTTGGAGTACCCCGCTCCCCGAGGCATTTGAGTTTCTCGCAACCGCATTACTGGGTATTTTTTGGAGTACCCCGCTCCCCGAGGCATTTGAGTTTCTCGCAACCGCTTTACTGGGTATTTTTTGGAGTACCCCGCTCCCCGAGGCATTTGAGTTTCTCACAACCGCTTTTCTGGGGTATTTTTTGGAGTACCCCGCTCCCCGAGGCATTTGAGTTTCTCGCAACCGCTTTTCTGGGGTATATTTTGGAGTACCCCGCTCCCCGAGGCATTTGAGTTTCTCGCAACCGCTTTACTGGGGTATTTTTTGGAGTACCCCGCTCCCTGAGGCATTTGAGTTTCTCGCAACCGCATTTCTGGGGTATATTTTGGAGTATCCCGCTCCCCGAGGCATTTGAGTTTCTCGCAACCGCATTTCTGGGGTATTTTTTGGAGTACCCCGCTCCCCGAGGCATTTGAGTTTCTCGCAACCGCTTTACTTGGGTATTTTTTGGAGTACCCCGCTCCCCGAAGCATTTGAGTTTCTCGCAACCGCTTTACTTGGGTATTTTTTGGAGTACCCCGCTCCCCGAGGCATTTGAGTTTCTCGCAACCGCATTTCTGGAGTATTTTTTTGAGTACTCCGCTCCCCGAGGCATTTGAGTTTTTCGCAACCGCATTTCTGGGGTATTTTTTGCTGTACTCCGCTCCCCGAGGCATTTGAGTTTCTCGCAACCGCTTTTCTAGAGTATTTTTTGGAGTACTCCGCTCCCCGAGGCATTTGAGTTTCTCGCAACCGCTTTTCTGGGGTATTTTTTGGAGTACCCAGCTCCCCGAGGCATTTGAGTTTCTCGCAACCGCTTTTCTGGAGTATTTTTTGGAGTACTCCGCTCCCCGAGGCATTTGAGTTTTTCGCAACCGCATTTCTGGAGTATTTTTTGGAGTACCCAAACTCAACCGCTTTACTGGGTTATTTTTTGGAGTACCCGCTCCCCGAGGCATTTGAGTTTCTCGCAACCGCTTTACTGGGTATTTTTTGGAGTACCCCGCTCCCCGAGGCATTTGAGTTTCTCGCAACCGCTTTTCTGGGGTATTTTTTGGAGTACCCCGCTCCCCGAGGCATTTGAGTTTCTCGCAACCGCTTTTCTGGGGTATATTTTGGAGTACCCCGCTCCCCGAGGCATTTGAGTTTCTCGCAACCGCTTTACTGGGGTATTTTTTGGAGTACCCCGCTCTCTGAGGCATTTGAGTTTCTCGCAACCGCATTTCTGGGGTATATTTTGGAGTATCCCGCTCCCCGAGGCATTTGAGTTTCTCGCAACCGCATTTCTGGGGTATTTTTTGGAGTACCCCGCTCCCCGAGGCATTTGAGTTTCTCGCAACCGCTTTACTGGGGTATTTTTTGGAGTACCCCGCTCCCCGAGGCATTTGAGTTTCTCGCAACCGCATTTCTGGGGTATTTTTTGGAGTACCCTGCTCCCCGAGGCATTTGAGTTTCTCGCAACCGCTTTTTTGGAGTATTTTTTGGAGTACCCCGCTTCCCGAAGCATTTGAGTTTCTCGCAACCGCTTTACTTGGGTATTTTTTGGAGTACCCCGCTCCCCGAGGCATTTGAGTTTCTCGCAACCGCATTTCTGGAGTATTTTTTTGAGTACTCCGCTCCCCGAGGCATTTGAGTTTTTCGCAACCGCATTTCTGGGGTATTTTTTGCAGTACTCCGCTCCCCGAGGCATTTGAGTTTCTCGCAACCGCTTTTCTAGAGTATTTTTTGGAGTACTCCGCTCCCCGAGGCATTTGAGTTTTTCGCAACCGCTTTTCTGGGGTATTTTTTGGAGTACCCAGCTCCCCGAGGCATTTGAATTTCTCGCAACCGCTTTTCTGGAGTATTTTTTGGAGTACTCCGCTCCCCGAGGCATTTGAGTTTTTCGCAACCGCATTTCTGGAGTATTTTTTGGAGTACCCAAACTCAACCGCTTTACTGGGTTATTTTTTGGAGTACTCGCTCCCCGAGGCATTTGAGTTTCTCGCAACCGCTTTTCTGGGGTATATTTTGGAGTACCCCGCACCCCGAGGCATTTGAGTTTCTCGCAACCGCTTTTCTGGGGTATTTTTTGTAGTACCCGCTCCCCGAGGCATTTGAGTTTCTCGCAACCGCTTTTCTGGTATATTTTTTGGAGTACCACGCTCCCCGAGGCATTTGAGTTTCTCGAAACCGCTTTTCTGGGGTATTATTTGGAGTACCCCGCACCCCGAGGCATTTGAGTTTCTCGCAACCGCTTTTCTGGGGTATTTTTTGTAGTACCCGCTCCCCGAGGCATTTGAGTTTCTCGCAACCGCTTTTCTGGGGTATTTTTTGGAGTACCACGCTCCCCGAGGCATATGAGTTTCTCGAAACCGCTTTTCTGGGGTATTATTTGGAGTACCCCGCTCCCCGAGGCATTTGAGTTTCTCGCAACCGCTTTACTGGGGTATTTTTTGGAGTACCCGCTCCCCGAGGCATTTGAGTTTCTCGCAACCGCTTTTCTGGGGTATTTTTTGGAGAACCCCGCTCCCCGAGGCATTTGAGTTTCTCGCAACCGCTTTTCTGGGGTATTTTTTGGAGTACCCGCTCCCCGAGGCATTTGAGTTTCTCGTAACCGCTTTACTGGGGTATTTTTTGGAGTACCCCGCTCCCCGAGGCATTTGAGTTTCTCGCAACCGCTTTTCTGGGGTATATTTTGGAGTACCCCGCTCCCCGAGGCATTTGAGTTTCTCGCAACCGCTTTACTTGGGTATTTTTGGAGTACCCCGCTCCCCGAGGCATTTGAGTTTCTCGCAACCGCATTACTGGGTATTTTTTGGAGTACCCCGCTCAACGAGGCATTTGAGTTTCTCGCAACCGCTTTACTGGGTATTTTTTGGAGTACCCCGCTCCCCGAGGCATTTGAGTTTCTCGCAACCGCTTTTCTGGGGTATTTTTTGGAGTACCCCGCTCCCCGAGGCATTTGAGTTTCTCGCAACCGCTTTTCTGGGGTATATTTTGGAGTACCCCGCTCCCCAAGGCATTTGAGTTTTTCGCAACCGCTTTACTGGGGTATTTTTTGGAGTACCCCGCTCCCTGAGGCATTTGAGTTTCTCGCAACCGCATTTCTGGGGTATATTTTGGAGTATCCCGCTCCCCGAGGCATTTGAGTTTCTCGCAACCGCATTTCTGGGGTATTTTTTGGAGTACCCCGCTCCCCGAGGCATTTGAGTTTCTCGCAACCGCTTTACTTGGGTATTTTTTGGAGTACCCCGCTCCCCGAAGCATTTGAGTTTCTCGCAACCGCTTTACTTGGGTATTTTTTGGAGTACCCCGCTCCCCGAGGCATTTGAATTTCTCGCAACCGCATTTCTAGAGTATTTTTTTGAGTACTCCGCTCCACGAGGCATTTGAGTTTTTCGCAACCGCATTTCTGGGGTATTTTTTGCAGTACTCCGCTCCCCGAGGCATTTGAGTTTCTCGCAACCGCTTTTCTAGAGTATTTTTTGGAGTACTCCGCTCCCCGAGGCATTTGAGTTTTTCGCAACCGCTTTTCTGGGGTATTTTTTGGAGTACCCAGCTCCCCGAGGCATTTGAGTTTCTCGCAACCGCTTTTCTGGAGTATTTTTTGGAGTACTCCGCTCCCCGAGGCATTTGAGTTTTTCGCAACCGCATTTCTGGAGTATTTTTTGGAGTACCCAAACTCAACCGCTTTACTGGGTTATTTTTTGGAGTACCCGCTCCCCGAGGCATTTGAGTTTCTCGCAACCGCTTTTCTGGGGTATATTTTGGAGTACCCCGCACCCCGAGGCATTTGAGTTTCTCGCAACCGCTTTTCTGGGGTATTTTTTGGAGTACCCCGCTCCCCGAGGCATTTGAGTTTCTCGCAACCATATTTCTGGGGTATTTTTTGGAGTAACCCCGCTCCCCGAGGCATTTGAGTTTCTCGCAACCGCTTTTCTGGGGTATTTTTTGGAGTACCCCGCTCCCCGAGGCATTTGAGTTTCTCGCAACCGTATTTCTGGGGTATTTTTTGGAGTACCCCGCTCTCCGAGGCATTTGAGTTTCTCGCAACCATATTTCTGGGGTATTTTTTGGAGTAACCCCGCTCCCCGAGGCATTTGAGTTTCTCGCAACCGCTTTTCTGGGGTATTTTTTGGAGTACCCCGCTCCCCGAGGCATTTGAGTTTCTCGCAACCGTTTTTCTGGGGTATTTTTTGGAGTACCCCGCTCTCCGAGGCATTTGAGTTTCTCGAAACCGCTTTACTGGGTATTTTTTGGAGTACCCGCTCCCCGAGGCATTTGAGTTTCTCGCAACCGCTTTTCTGGGGTATTTTTTGGAGTACCCGCTCCCCGAGGCATTTGAGTTTCTCGCAACCGCTTTACTGGGGTATTTTTTGGAGTACCCCGCTCTCCGAGGCATTTGAGTTTCTCGCAACCGCTTTTTTGGGGTATATTTTGGAGTACCCCGCTCCCCGAGGCATTTGAGTTTCTCGCAACCGCTTTACTTGGGTATTTTTTGGAGTACCCCGCTCCCCGAGGCATTTGAGTTTCTCGCAACCGCATTACTGGGTATTTTTTGGAGTACCCCGCTCCCCGAGGCATTTGAGTTTCTCGCAACCGCTTTACTGGGTATTTTTTGGAGTACCCCGCTCCCCGAGGCATTTGAGTTTCTCGCAACCGCTTTTCTGGGGTATTTTTTGGAGTACCCCGCTCCCCGAGGCATTTGAGTTTCTCGCAACCGCTTTTCTGGGGTATATTTTGGAGTACCCCGCTCCCCGAGGCATTTGAGTTTCTCGCAACCGCTTTACTGGGGTATTTTTTGGAGTACCCCGCTCCCTGAGGCATTTGAGTTTCTCGCAACCGCATTTCTGGGGTATATTTTGGAGTATCCCGCTCCCCGAGGCATTTGAGTTTCTCGCAACCGCATTTCTGGGGTATTTTTTGGAGTACCCCGCTCCCCGAGGCATTTGAGTTTCTCGCAACCGCTTTACTTGGGTATTTTTTGGAGTACCCCGCTCCCCGAAGCATTTGAGTTTCTCGCAACCGCTTTACTTGGGTATTTTTTGGAGTACCCCGCTCCCCGAGGCATTTGAGTTTCTCGCAACCGCATTTCTGGAGTTTTTTTTTGAGTACTCCGCTCCCCGAGGCATTTGAGTTTTTCGCAACCGCATTTCTGGGGTATTTTTTGCAGTACTCCGCTCCCCGAGGCATTTGAGTTTCTCGCAACCGCTTTTCTAGAGTATTTTTTGGAGTACTCCGCTCCCCGAGGCATTTGAGTTTTTCGCAACCGCTTTTCTGGGGTATTTTTTGGAGTACCCAGCTCCCCGAGGCATTTGAGTTTCTCGCAACCGCTTTTCTGGAGTATTTTTTGGAGTACTCCGCTCCCCGAGGCATTTGAGTTTTTTGCAACCGCATTTCTGGAGTATTTTTTGGAGTACCCAAACTCAACCGCTTTACTGGGTTATTTTTTGGAGTACCCGCTCCCCGAGGCATTTGAGTTTCTCGCAACCGCTTTTCTGGGGTATATTTTGGAGTACCCCGCACCCCGAGGCATTTGAGTTTCTCGCAACCGCTTTTCTGGGGTATTTTTTGTAGTACCCGCTCCCCGAGGCATTTGAGTTTCTCGCAACCGCTTTTCTGGGGTATTTTTTGGAGTACCACGCTCCCCGAGGCATTTGAGTTTCTCGAAACCGCTTTTCTGGGGTATTATTTGGAGTACCCCGCACCCCGAGGCATTTGAGTTTCTCGCAACCGCTTTTCTGGGGTATTTTTTGTAGTACCCGCTCCCCGAGGCATTTGAGTTTCTCGCAACCGCTTTTCTGGGGTATTTTTTGGAGTACCACGCTCCCCGAGGCATTTGAGTTTCTCGAAACCGCTTTTCTGGGGTATTATTTGGAGTACCCCGCTCCCCGAGGCATTTGAGTTTCTCGCAACAGCTTTACTGGGGTATTTTTTGGAGTACCCGCTCCCCGAGGCATTTGAGTTTCTCGCAACCGCTTTTCTGGGGTATTTTTTGGAGAACCCCGCTCCCCGAGGCATTTGAGTTTCTCGCAACCGCTTTTCTGGGGTATTTTTTGGAGTACCCCGCTCCCCGAGGCATTTGAGTTTCTCGCAACCATATTTCTGGGGTATTTTTTGGAGTAACCCCGCTCCCCGAGGCATTTGAGTTTCTCGCAACCGCTTTTCTGGGGTATTTTTTGGAGTACCCCGCTCCCCGAGGCATTTGAGTTTCTCGCAACCGTATTTCTGGGGTATTTTTTGGAGTACCCCGCTCCCCGAGGCATTTGAGTTTCTCGCAACCGCTTTACTGGGGTATTTTTTGGAGTACCCCGCTCCCCGAGGCATTTGAGTTTCTCGCAACCGCTTTACTGGGGTATTTTTTGGAGTACCCCGCTCCCCGAGGCATTTGAGTTTCTCGCAACCGCATTTCTGGGGTATTTTTTGGAGTACCCCGCTCCCCGAGGCATTTGAGTTTCTCGCAACCGCTTTTCTAGGGTATTTTTTGGAGTACCCCGCTCCCCGAGGCATTTGAGTTTCTCGCAACCGCTTTTCTGGGGTATTTTTTGGAGTACCCGCTCCCCGAGGCATTTGAGTTTCTCGCAACCGCTTTACTGTGGTATTTTTTGGAGTACCCCGCTCTCCGAGGCATTTGAGTTTCTCGCAACCGCTTTTCTGGGGTATATTTTGGAGTACCCCGCTCCCCGAGGCATTTGAATTTCTCGCAACCGCTTTACTTGGGTATTTTTTGGAGTACCCCGCTCCCCGAGGCATTTGAGTTTCTCGCAACCGCATTACTGGGTATTTTTTGGAGTACCCCGCTCCCCGAGGCATTTGAGTTTCTCGCAACCGCTTTACTGGGTATTTTTTGGAGTACCCCGCTCCCCGAGGCATTTGAGTTTCTCGCAACCGCTTTTCTGGGGTATTTTTTGGAGTACCCCGCTCCCCGAGGCATTTGAGTTTCTCGCAACCGCTTTTCTGGGGTATATTTTGGAGTACCCCGCTCCCCGAGGCATTTGAGTTTCTCGCAACCGCTTTACTGGGGTATTTTTTGGAGTACCCCGCTCCCTGAGGCATTTGAGTTTCTCGCAACCGCATTTCTGGGGTATATTTTGGAGTATCCCGCTCCCCGAGGCATTTGAGTTTCTCGCAACCGCATTTCTGGGGTATTTTTTGGAGTACCCCGCTCCCCGAGGCATTTGAGTTTCTCGCAACCGCTTTACTTGGGTATTTTTTGGAGTACCCCGCTCCCCGAAGCATTTGAGTTTCTCGCAACCGCTTTACTTGGGTATTTTTTGGAGTACCCCGCTCCCCGAGGCATTTGAGTTTCTCGCAACCGCATTTCTGGAGTATTTTTTTGAGTACTCCGCTCCCCGAGGCATTTGAGTTTTTCGCAACCGCATTTCTGGGGTATTTTTTGCAGTACTCCGCTCCCCGAGGCATTTGAGTTTCTCGCAACCGCTTTTCTAGAGTATTTTTTGGAGTAATCCGCTCCCCGAGGCATTTGAGTTTTTCGCAACCGCTTTTCTGGGGTATTTTTTGGAGTACCCAGCTCCCCGAGGCATTTGAGTTTCTCGCAACCGCTTTTCTGGAGTATTTTTTGGAGTACTCCGCTCCCCGAGGCATTTGAGTTTTTTGCAACCGCATTTCTGGAGTATTTTTTGGAGTACCCAAACTCAACCGCTTTACTGGGTTATTTTTTGGAGTACCCGCTCCCCGAGGCATTTGAGTTTCTCGCAACCGCTTTTCTGGGGTATATTTTGGAGTACCCCGCACCCCGAGGCATTTGAGTTTCTCGCAACCGCTTTTCTGGGGTATTTTTTGTAGTACCCGCTCCACGAGGCATTTGAGTTTCTCGCAACCGCTTTTCTGGGGTATTTTTTGGAGTACCACGCTCCCCGAGGCATTTGAGTTTCTCGAAACCGCTTTTCTGGGGTATTATTTGGAGTACCCCGCTCCCCGAGGCATTTGAGTTTCTCGCAACCGCTTTACTGGGGTATTTTTTGGCGTACCCGCTCCCCGAGGCATTTGAGTTTCTCGCAACCGCTTTTCTGGGGTATTTTTTGGAGAACCCCGCTCCCCGAGGCATTTGAGTTTCTCGCAACCGCTTTTCTGGGGTATTTTTTGGAGTACCCCGCTCCCCGAGGCATTTGAGTTTCTCGCAACCATATTTCTGGGGTATTTTTTGGAGTAACCCCGCTCCCCGAGGCATTTGAGTTTCTCGCAACCGCTTTTCTGGGGTATTTTTTGGAGTACCCCGCTACCCGAGGCATTTGAGTTTCTCGCAACCGTATTTCTGGGGTATTTTTGGAGTACCCCGCTCCCCGAGGCATTTGAGTTTCTCAAAACCGCTTTACTGGGTATTTTTTGGAGTACCCGCTCCCCGAGGCATTTGAGTTTCTCGCAACCGCTTTTCTGGGGTATTTTTTGGAGTACCCGCTCCCCGAGGCATTTGAGTTTCTCGCAACTGCTTTACTGGGGTATTTTTTGGAGTACCCCGCTCTCCGAGGCATTTGAGTTTCTCGCAACCGCTTTTCTGGGGTATATTTTGGAGTACCCCGCTCCCCGAGGCATTTGAGTTTCTCGCAACCGCTTTACTTGGGTATTTTTTGGAGTACCCCGCTCCCCGAGACATTTGAGTTTCTCGCAACCGCATTACTGGGTATTTTTTGGAGTACCCCGCTCCCCGAGGCATTTGAGTTTCTCGCAACCGCTTTACTGGGTATTTTTTGGAGTACCCCGCTCCCCGAGGCATTTGAGTTTCTCGCAACCGCTTTTCTGGGGTATTTTTTGGAGTACCCCGCTCCCCGAGGCATTTGAGTTTCTCGCAACCGCTTTTCTGGGGTATATTTTGGAGTACCCCGCTCCCCGAGGCATTTGAGTTTCTCGCAACCGCTTTACTGGGGTATTTTTTGGAGTACCCCGCTCCCTGAGGCATTTGAGTTTCTCGCAACCGCATTTCTGGGGTATATTTTGGAGTACCCCGCTCCCCGAGGCATTTGAGTTTCTCGCAACCGCATTTCTGGGGTATTTTTTGGAGTACCCGCTCCCCGAGGCATTTGAGTTTCTCGCAACCGCTTTTCTGGGGTATTTTTTGGAGTACCCGCTCCCCGAGGCATTTGAGTTTCTCGCAACTGCTTTACTGGGGTATTTTTTGGAGTACCCCGCTCTCCGAGGCATTTGAGTTTCTCGCAACCGCTTTTCTGGGGTATATATTGGAGTACCCCGCTCCCCGAGGCATTTGAGTTTCTCGCAACCGCTTTACTTGGGTATTTTTTGGAGTACCCCGCTCCCCGAGGCATTTGAGTTTCTCGCAACCGCATTACTGGGGTATTTTTTGGAGTACCCCGCTCCCCGAGGCATTTGAGTTTCTCGCAACCGCTTTTCTAGGGTATTTTTTGGAGTACCCCGCTCCCCGAGGCATTTGAGTTTCTCGCAACCGCTTTTCTGGGGTATTTTTTGGAGTACCCCGCTCCCCGAGGCATTTGAGTTTCTCGCAACCGCTTTTCTGGGGTATATTTTGG
Source organism: Barbarea vulgaris (assembly GCA_963667165.1). Taxonomy (NCBI): domain Eukaryota; kingdom Viridiplantae; phylum Streptophyta; class Magnoliopsida; order Brassicales; family Brassicaceae; genus Barbarea; species Barbarea vulgaris. The sequence continues at coordinate 15,992,679 of OY763890.1, forward strand.
AGTACCCCGCTCCCCGAGGCATTTGAGTTTCTCGCAACCGCTTTACTGGGGTATTTTTTGGAGTACCCCGCTCCCTGAGGCATTTGAGTTTCTCGCAACCGCATTTCTGGGGTATATTTTGGAGTACCCCGCTCCCCGAGGCATTTGAGTTTCTCGCAACCGCATTTCTGGGGTATTTTTTGGAGTACCCCGCTCCCCGAGGCATTTGAGTTTCTCGCAACCGCTTTACTTGGGTATTTTTTGGAGTACCCCGCTCCCCGAAGCATTTGAGTTTCTCGCAACCGCTTTACTTGGGTATTTTTTGGAGTACCCCGCTCCCCGAGGCATTTGAGTTTCTCGCAACCGCTTTACTGGGGTATTTTTTGGAGTACCCCGCTCCCCGAGGCATTTGAGTTTCTCGCAACCGCTTTACTGGGGTATTTTTTGGAGTACCCCGCTCCCCGAGGCATTTGAGTTTCTCGCAACCGCATTTCTGGGGTATTTTTTGGAGTACCCCGCTCCCCGAGGCATTTGAGTTTCTCGCAACCGCTTTTCTAGGGTATTTTTTGGAGTACCCCGCTCCCCGAGGCATTTGAGTTTCTCGCAACCGCTTTTCTAGGGTATTTTTTGGAGTACCCCGCTCCCCGAGGCATTTGAGTTTCTCGCAACCGCTTTTCTGGGGTATTTTTTGGAGTACCCGCTCCCCGAGGCATTTGAGTTTCTCGCAACCGCTTTACTGGGGTATTTTTTGGAGTACCCCGCTCTCCGAGGCATTTGAGTTTCTCGCAACCGCTTTTCTGGGGTATATTTTGGAGTACCCCGCTCCCCGAGGCATTTGAGTTTCTCGCAACCGCATTTCTGGGGTATTTTTTGGAGTACCCCGCTCCCCGAGGCATTTGAGTTTCTCGCAACCGCTTTACTTGGGTATTTTTTGGAGTACCCCGCTCCCCGAAGCATTTGAGTTTCTCGCAACCGCTTTACTTGGGTATTTTTTGGAGTACCCCGCTCCCCGAGGCATTTGAGTTTCTCGCAACCGCTTTACTGGGGTATTTTTTGGAGTACCCCGCTCCCCGAGGCATTTGAGTTTCTCGCAACCGGTTTACTGGGGTATTTTTTGGAGTACCCCGCTCCCCGAGGCATTTGAGTTTCTCGCAACCGCATTTCTGGGGTATTTTTTGGAGTACCCCGCTCCCCGAGGCATTTGAGTTTCTCGCAACCGCTTTTCTAGGGTATTTTTTGGAGTACCCCGCTCCCCGAGGCATTTGAGTTTCTCGCAACCGCTTTTCTAGGGTATTTTTTGGAGTACCCCGCTCCCCGAGGCATTTGAGTTTCTCGCAACCGCTTTTCTGGGGTATTTTTTGGAGTACCCGCTCCCCGAGGCATTTGAGTTTCTCGCAACCGCTTTACTGGGGTATTTTTTGGAGTACCCCGCTCTCCGAGGCATTTGAGTTTCTCGCAACCGCTTTTCTGGGGTATATTTTGGAGTACCCCGCTCCCCGAGGCATTTGAATTTCTCGCAACCGCTTTACTTGGGTATTTTTTGGAGTACCCCGCTCCCCGAGGCATTTGAGTTTCTCGCAACCGCATTACTGGGTATTTTTTGGAGTACCCCGCTCCCCGAGGCATTTGAGTTTCTCGCAACCGCTTTACTGGGTATTTTTTGGAGTACCCCGCTCCCCGAGGCATTTGAGTTTCTCGCAACCGCTTTTCTGGGGTATTTTTTGGAGTACCCCGCTCCCTGAGGCATTTGAGTTTCTCGCAACCGCTTTTCTGGGGTATATTTTGGAGTACCCCGCTCCCCGAGGCATTTGAGTTTCTCGCAACCGCTTTACTGGGGTATTTTTTGGAGTACCCCGCTCCCTGAGGCATTTGAGTTTCTCGCAACCGCATTTCTGGGGTATATTTTGGAGTATCCCGCTCCCCGAGGCATTTGAGTTTCTCGCAACCGCATTTCTGGGGTATTTTTTGGAGTACCCCGCTCCCCGAGGCATTTGAGTTTCTCGCAACCGCTTTACTTGGGTATTTTTTGGAGTACCCCGTTCCCCGAAGCATTTGAGTTTCTCGCAACCGCTTTACTTGGGTATTTTTTGGAGTACCCCGCTCCCCGAGGCATTTGAGTTTCTCGCAACCGCATTTCTGGAGTATTTTTTTGAGTACTCCGCTCCCCGAGGCATTTGAGTTTTTCGCAACCGCATTTCTGGGGTATTTTTTGCAGTACTCCGCTCCCCGAGGCATTTGAGTTTCTCGCAACCGCTTTTCTAGAGTATTTTTTGGAGTACTCCGCTCCCCGAGGCATTTGAGTTTTTCGCAACCGCTTTTCTGGGGTATTTTTTGGAGTACCCAGCTCCCCGAGGCATTTGAGTTTCTCGCAACCGCTTTTCTGGAGTATTTTTTGGAGTACTCCGCTCCCCGAGGCATTTGAGTTTTTTGCAACCGCATTTCTGGAGTATTTTTTGGAGTACCCAAACTCAACCGCTTTACTGGGTTATTTTTTGGAGTACCCGCTCCCCGAGGCATTTGAGTTTCTCGCAACCGCTTTTCTGGGGTATATTTTGGAGTACCCCGCACCCCGAGGCATTTGAGTTTCTCGCAACCGCTTTTCTGGGGTATTTTTTGTAGTACCCGCTCCCCGAGGCATTTGAGTTTCTCGCAACCGCTTTTCTGGGGTATTTTTTGGAGTACCACGCTCCCCGAGGCATTTGAGTTTCTCGAAACCGCTTTTCTGGGGTATTATTTGGAGTACCCCGCTCCCCGAGGCATTTGAGTTTCTCGCAACCGCTTTACTGGGGTATTTTTTGGAGTACCCGCTCCCCGAGGCATTTGAGTTTCTCGCAACCGCTTTTCTGGGGTATTTTTTGGAGAACCCCGCTCCCCGAGGCATTTGAGTTTCTCGCAACCGCTTTTCTGGGGTATTTTTTTGAGTACCCCGCTCCCCGAGGCATTTGAGTTTCTCGCAACCATATTTCTGGGGTATTTTTTGGAGTAACCCCGCTCCCCGAGGCATTTGAGTTTCTCGCAACCGCTTTTCTGGGGTATTTTTTGGAGTACCCCGCTACCCGAGGCATTTGAGTTTCTCGCAACCGTATTTCTGGAGTATTTTTGGAGTACCCCGCTCCCCGAGGCATTTGAGTTTCTCAAAACCGCTTTACTGGGTATTTTTTGGAGTACCCGCTCCCCGAGGCATTTGAGTTTCTCGCAACCGCTTTTCTGGGGTATTTTTTGGAGTACCCGCTCCCCGAGGCATTTGAGTTTCTCGCAACCGCTTTTCTGGAGTATTTTTTGGAGTACTCCGCTCCCCGAGGCATTTGAGTTTTTTGCAACCGCATTTCTGGAGTATTTTTTGGAGTACCCAAACTCAACCGCTTTACTGGGTTATTTTTTGGAGTACCCGCTCCCCGAGGCATTTGAGTTTCTCGCAACCGCTTTACTGGGGTATATTTTGGAGTACCCGCTCCCCGAGGCATTTGAGTTTCTCGCAACCGCATTTCTGGAGTATTTTTTTGAGTACTCCGCTCCCCGAGGCATTTGAGTTTTTCGCAACCGCATTTCTGGGGTATTTTTTGGAGTACTCCGCTCCCCGAGGCATTTGAGTTTCTCGCAACCGCTTTTCTAGAGTATTTTTTGGAGTACTCCGCTCCCCGAGGCATTTGAGTTTCTCGCAACCGCTTTACTGGGGTATTTTTTCGAGTACCCCGCTACCCGAGGCATTTGAGTTTCTCGCAACCGCTTTTCTGGGGTATTTTTTGGAGTACCCGCTCCCCGAGGCATTTGAGTTTCTCGCAACTGCTTTACTGGGGTATTTTTTGGAGTACCCCGCTCTCCGAGGCATTTGAGTTTCTCGCAACCGCTTTTCTGGGGTATATTTTGGAGTACCCCGCTCCCCGAGGCATTTGAGTTTCTCGCAACCGCTTTACTTGGGTATTTTTTGGAGTACCCCGCTCCCCGAGGCATTTGAGTTTCTCGCAACCGCATTACTGGGTATTTTTTGGAGTACCCCGCTCCCCGAGGCATTTGAGTTTCTCGCAACCGCTTTACTGGGTATTTTTTGGAGTACCCCGCTCCCCGAGGCATTTGAGTTTCTCGCAACCGCTTTTCTGGGGTATTTTTTGGAGTACCCCGCTCCCCGAGGCATTTGAGTTTCTCGTAACCGCTTTTCTGGGGTATATTTTGGAGTACCCCGCTCCCCGAGGCATTTGAGTTTCTCGCAACCGCTTTACTGGGGTATTTTTTGGAGTACCCCGCTCCCTGAGGCATTTGAGTTTCTCGCAACCGCATTTCTGGGGTATATTTTGGAGTACCCCGCTCCCCGAGGCATTTGAGTTTCTCGCAACCGCATTTCTGGGGTATTTTTTGGAGTACCCGCTCCCCGAGGCATTTGAGTTTCTCGCAACCGCTTTTCTGGGGTATTTTTTGGAGTACCCGCTCCCCGAGGCATTTGAGTTTCTCGCAACTGCTTTACTGGGGTATTTTTTGGAGTACCCCGCTCTCCGAGGCATTTGAGTTTCTCGCAACCGCTTTTCTGGGGTATATATTGGAGTACCCCGCTCCCCGAGGCATTTGAGTTTCTCGCAACCGCTTTACTTGGGTATTTTTTGGAGTACCCCGCTCCCCGAGGCATTTGAGTTTCTCGCAACCGCATTACTGGGGTATTTTTTGGAGTACCCCGCTCCCCGAGGCATTTGAGTTTCTCGCAACCGCTTTTCTAGGGTATTTTTTGGAGTACCCCGCTCCCCGAGGCATTTGAGTTTCTCGCAACCGCTTTTCTGGGGTATTTTTTGGAGTACCCCGCTCCCCGAGGCATTTGAGTTTCTCGCAACCGCTTTTCTGGGGTATATTTTGGAGTACCCCGCTCCCCGAGGCATTTGAGTTTCTCGCAACCGCTTTACTGGGGTATTTTTTGGAGTACCCCGCTCCCTGAGGCATTTGAGTTTCTCGCAACCGCATTTCTGGGGTATATTTTGGAGTACCCCGCTCCCCGAGGCATTTGAGTTTCTCGCAACCGCATTTCTGGGGTATTTTTTGGAGTACCCCGCTCCCCGAGGCATTTGAGTTTCTCGCAACCGCTTTACTTGGGTATTTTTTGGAGTACCCCGCTCCCCGAAGCATTTGAGTTTCTCGCAACCGCTTTACTTGGGTATTTTTTGGAGTACCCCGCTCCCCGAGGCATTTGAGTTTCTCGCAACCGCTTTACTGGGGTATTTTTTGGAGTACCCCGCTCCCCGAGGCATTTGAGTTTCTCGCAACCGCTTTACTGGGGTATTTTTTGGAGTACCCCGCTCCCCGAGGCATTTGAGTTTCTCGCAACCGCATTTCTGGGGTATTTTTTGGAGTACCCCGCTCCCCGAGGCATTTGAGTTTCTCGCAACCGCTTTTCTAGGGTATTTTTTGGAGTACCCCGCTCCCCGAGGCATTTGAGTTTCTCGCAACCGCTTTTCTAGGGTATTTTTTGGAGTACCCCGCTCCCCGAGGCATTTGAGTTTCTCGCAACCGCTTTTCTGGGGTATTTTTTGGAGTACCCGCTCCCCGAGGCATTTGAGTTTCTCGCAACCGCTTTACTGGGGTATTTTTTGGAGTACCCCGCTCTCCGAGGCATTTGAGTTTCTCGCAACCGCTTTTCTGGGGTATATTTTGGAGTACCCCGCTCCCCGAGGCATTTGAGTTTCTCGCAACCGCATTTCTGGGGTATTTTTTGGAGTACCCCGCTCCCCGAGGCATTTGAGTTTCTCGCAACCGCTTTACTTGGGTATTTTTTGGAGTACCCCGCTCCCCGAAGCATTTGAGTTTCTCGCAACCGCTTTACTTGGGTATTTTTTGGAGTACCCCGCTCCCCGAGGCATTTGAGTTTCTCGCAACCGCTTTACTGGGGTATTTTTTGGAGTACCCCGCTCCCCGAGGCATTTGAGTTTCTCGCAACCGCTTTACTGGGGTATTTTTTGGAGTACCCCGCTCCCCGAGGCATTTGAGTTTCTCGCAACCGCATTTCTGGGGTATTTTTTGGAGTACCCCGCTCCCCGAGGCATTTGAGTTTCTCGCAACCGCTTTTCTAGGGTATTTTTTGGAGTACCCCGCTCCCCGAGGCATTTGAGTTTCTCGCAACCGCTTTTCTAGGGTATTTTTTGGAGTACCCCGCTCCCCGAGGCATTTGAGTTTCTCGCAACCGCTTTTCTGGGGTATTTTTTGGAGTACCCGCTCCCCGAGGCATTTGAGTTTCTCGCAACCGCTTTACTGGGGTATTTTTTGGAGTACCCCGCTCTCCGAGGCATTTGAGTTTCTCGCAACCGCTTTTCTGGGGTATATTTTGGAGTACCCCGCTCCCCGAGGCATTTGAATTTCTCGCAACCGCTTTACTTGGGTATTTTTTGGAGTACCCCGCTCCCCGAGGCATTTGAGTTTCTCGCAACCGCATTACTGGGTATTTTTTGGAGTACCCCGCTCCCCGAGGCATTTGAGTTTCTCGCAACCGCTTTACTGGGTATTTTTTGGAGTACCCCGCTCCCCGAGGCATTTGAGTTTCTCGCAACCGCTTTTCTGGGGTATTTTTTGGAGTACCCCGCTCCCCGAGGCATTTGAGTTTCTCGCAACCGCTTTTCTGGGGTATATTTTGGAGTACCCCGCTCCCCGAGGCATTTGAGTTTCTCGCAACCGCTTTACTGGGGTATTTTTTGGAGTACCCCGCTCCCTGAGGCATTTGAGTTTCTCGCAACCGCATTTCTGGGGTATATTTTGGAGTATCCCGCTCCCCGAGGCATTTGAGTTTCTCGCAACCGCATTTCTGGGGTATTTTTTGGAGTACCCCGCTCCCCGAGGCATTTGAGTTTCTCGCAACCGCTTTACTTGGGTATTTTTTGGAGTACCCCGCTCCCCGAAGCATTTGAGTTTCTCGCAACCGCTTTACTTGGGTATTTTTTGGAGTACCCCGCTCCCCGAGGCATTTGAGTTTCTCGCAACCGCATTTCTGGAGTATTTTTTTGAGTACTCCGCTGCCCGAGGCATTTGAGTTTTTCGCAACCGCATTTCTGGGGTATTTTTTGCAGTACTCCGCTCCCCGAGGCATTTGAGTTTCTCGCAACCGCTTTTCTAGAGTATTTTTTGGAGTACTCCGCTCCCCGAGGCATTTGAGTTTTTCGCAACCGCTTTTCTGGGGTATTTTTTGGAGTACCCAGCTCCCCGAGGCATTTGAGTTTCTCGCAACCGCTTTTCTGGAGTATTTTTTGGAGTACTCCGCTCCCCGAGGCATTTGAGTTTTTTGCAACCGCATTTCTGGAGTATTTTTTGGAGTACCCAAACTCAACCGCTTTACTGGGTTATTTTTTGGAGTACCCGCTCCCCGAGGCATTTGAGTTTCTCGCAACCGCTTTTCTGGGGTATATTTTGGAGTACCCCGCACCCCGAGGCATTTGAGTTTCTCGCAACCGCTTTTCTGGGGTATTTTTTGTAGTACCCGCTCCCCGAGGCATTTGAGTTTCTCGCAACCGCTTTTCTGGGGTATTTTTTGGAGTACCACGCTCCCCGAGGCATTTGAGTTTCTCGAAACCGCTTTTCTGGGGTATTATTTGGAGTACCCCGCTCCCCGAGGCATTTGAGTTTCTCGCAACCGCTTTACTGGGGTATTTTTTGGAGTACCCGCTCCCCGAGGCATTTGAGTTTCTCGCAACCGCTTTTCTGGGGTATTTTTTGGAGAACCCCGCTCCCCGAGGCATTTGAGTTTCTCGCAACCGCTTTTCTGGGGTATTTTTTGGAGTACCCCGCTCCCCGAGGCATTTGAGTTTCTCGCAACCATATTTCTGGGGTATTTTTTGGAGTAACCCCGCTCCCCGAGGCATTTGAGTTTCTCGCAACCGCTTTTCTGGGGTATTTTTTGGAGTACCCCGCTACCCGAGGCATTTGAGTTTCTCGCAACCGTATTTCTGGAGTATTTTTGGAGTACCCCGCTCCCCGAGGCATTTGAGTTTCTCAAAACCGCTTTACTGGGTATTTTTTGGAGTACCCGCTCCCCGAGGCATTTGAGTTTCTCGCAACCGCTTTTCTGGGGTATTTTTTGGAGTACCCGCTCCCCGAGGCATTTGAGTTTCTCGCAACCGCTTTTCTGGAGTATTTTTTGGAGTACTCCGCTCCCCGAGGCATTTGAGTTTTTTGCAACCGCATTTCTGGAGTATTTTTTGGAGTACCCAAACTCAACCGCTTTACTGGGTTATTTTTTGGAGTACCCGCTCCCCGAGGCATTTGAGTTTCTCGCAACCGCTTTACTGGGGTATATTTTGGAGTACCCGCTCCCCGAGGCATTTGAGTTTCTCGCAACCGCATTTCTGGAGTATTTTTTTGAGTACTCCGCTCCCCGAGGCATTTGAGTTTTTCGCAACCGCATTTCTGGGGTATTTTTTGGAGTACTCCGCTCCCCGAGGCATTTGAGTTTCTCGCAACCGCTTTTCTAGAGTATTTTTTGGAGTACTCCGCTCCCCGAGGCATTTGAGTTTTTCGCAACCGCTTTACTGGGTTATTTTTTGGAGTACCCGCTCCCCGAGGCATTTGAGTTTCTCGCAACCGCTTTTCTGGGGTATATTTTGGAGTACCCCGCACCCCGAGGCATTTGAGTTTCTCGCAACCGCTTTTCTGGGGTATTTTTTGTAGTACCCGCTCCCCGAGGCATTTGAGTTTCTCGCAACCGCTTTTCTGGGGTATTTTTTGGAGTACCACGCTCCCCGAGGCATTTGAGTTTCTCGAAACCGCTTTTCTGGGGTATTATTTGGAGTACCCCGCTCCCCGAGGCATTTGAGTTTCTCGCAACCGCTTTACTGGGGTATTTTTTGGAGTACCCGCTCCCCGAGGCATTTGAGTTTCTCGCAACCGCTTTTCTGGGGTATTTTTTGGAGAACCCCGCTCCCCGAGGCATTTGAGTTTCTCGCAACCGCTTTTCTGGGGTATTTTTTGGAGTACCCCGCTCCCCGAGGCATTTGAGTTTCTCGCAACCATATTTCTGGGGTATTTTTTGGAGTAACCCCGCTCCCCGAGGCATTTGAGTTTCTCGCAACCGCTTTTCTGGGGTATTTTTTGGAGTACCCCGCTACCCGAGGCATTTGAGTTTCTCGCAACCGTATTTCTGGGGTATTTTTGGAGTACCCCGCTCCCCGAGGCATTTGAGTTTCTCAAAACCGCTTTACTGGGTATTTATTGGAGTACCCGCTCCCCGAGGCATTTGAGTTTCTCGCAACCGCTTTTCTGGGGTATTTTTTGGAGTACCCGCTCCCCGAGGCATTTGAGTTTCTCGCAACTGCTTTACTGGGGTATTTTTTGGAGTACCCCGCTCTCCGAGGCATTTGAGTTTCTCGCAACCGCTTTTCTGGGGTATATTTTGGAGTACCCCGCTCCCCGAGGCATTTGAGTTTCTCGCAACCGCTTTACTTGGGTATTTTTTGGAGTACCCCGCTCCCCGAGGCATTTTAGTTTCTCGCAACCGCATTACTGGGTATTTTTTGGAGTACCCCACTCCCCGAGGCATTTGAGTTTCTCGCAACCGCTTTACTGGGTATTTTTTGGAGTACCCCGCTCCCCGAGGCATTTGAGTTTCTCGCAACCGCTTTTCTGGGGTATTTTTTGGAGTACCCCGCTCCCCGAGGCATTTGAGTTTCTCGCAACCGCTTTTCTGGGGTATATTTTGGAGTACCCCGCTCCCCGAGGCATTTGAGTTTCTCGCAACCGCTTTACTGGGGTATTTTTTGGAGTACCCCGCTCCCTGAGGCATTTGAGTTTCTCGCAACCGCATTTCTGGGGTATTTTATGGAGTACCCCGCTCCCCGAGGCATTTGAGTTTCTCGCAACCGCATTTCTGGGGTATTTTTTGGAGTACCCCGCTCCCCGAGGCATTTGAGTTTCTCGCAACCGCTTTACTTGGGTATTTTTTGGAGTACCCCGCTCCCCGAAGCATTTGAGTTTCTCGCAACCGCTTTACTTGGGTATTTTTTGGAGTACCCCGCTCCCCGAGGCATTTGAGTTTCTCGCAACCGCATTTCTGGAGTATTTTTTTGAGTACTCCGCTGCCCGAGGCATTTGAGTTTTTCGCAACCGCATTTCTGGGGTATTTTTTGCAGTACTCCGCTCCCCGAGGCATTTGAGTTTCTCGCAACCGCTTTTCTAGAGTATTTTTTGGAGTACTCCGCTCCCCGAGGCATTTGAGTTTTTCGCAACCGCTTTTCTGGGGTATTTTTTGGAGTACCCAGCTCCCCGAGGCATTTGAGTTTCTCGCAACCGCTTTTCTGGAGTATTTTTTGGAGTACTCCGCTCCCCGAGGCATTTGAGTTTTTTGCAACCGCATTTCTGGAGTATTTTTTGGAGTACCCAAACTCAACCGCTTTACTGGGTTATTTTTTGGAGTACCCGCTCCCCGAGGCATTTGAGTTTCTCGCAACCGCTTTTCTGGGGTATATTTTGGAGTACCCCGCACCCCGAGGCATTTGAGTTTCTCGCAACCGCTTTTCTGGGGTATTTTTTGTAGTACCCGCTCCCCGAGGCATTTGAGTTTCTCGCAACCGCTTTTCTGGGGTATTTTTTGGAGTACCACGCTCCCCGAGGCATTTGAGTTTCTCGAAACCGCTTTTCTGGGGTATTATTTGGAGTACCCCGCTCCCCGAGGCATTTGAGTTTCTCGCAACCGCTTTACTGGGGTATTTTTTGGAGTACCCGCTCCCCGAGGCATTTGAGTTTCTCGCAACCGCTTTTCTGGGGTATTTTTTGGAGAACCCCGCTCCCCGAGGCATTTGAGTTTCTCGCAACCGCTTTTCTGGGGTATTTTTTGGAGTACCCCGCTCCCCGAGGCATTTGAGTTTCTCGCAACCATATTTCTGGGGTATTTTTTGGAGTAACCCCGCTCCCCGAGGCATTTGAGTTTCTCGCAACCGCTTTTCTGGGGTATTTTTTGGAGTACCCCGCTACCCGAGGCATTTGAGTTTCTCGCAACCGTATTTCTGGAGTATTTTTGGAGTACCCCGCTCCCCGAGGCATTTGAGTTTCTCAAAACCGCTTTACTGGGTATTTTTTGGAGTACCCGCTCCCCGAGGCATTTGAGTTTCTCGCAACCGCTTTTCTGGGGTATTTTTTGGAGTACCCGCTCCCCGAGGCATTTGAGTTTCTCGCAACCGCTTTTCTGGAGTATTTTTTGGAGTACTCCGCTCCCCGAGGCATTTGAGTTTTTTGCAACCGCATTTCTGGAGTATTTTTTGGAGTACCCAAACTCAACCGCTTTACTGGGTTATTTTTTGGAGTACCCGCTCCCCGAGGCATTTGAGTTTCTCGCAACCGCTTTACTGGGGTATATTTTGGAGTACCCGCTCCCCGAGGCATTTGAGTTTCTCGCAACCGCATTTCTGGAGTATTTTTTTGAGTACTCCGCTCCCCGAGGCATTTGAGTTTTTCGCAACCGCATTTCTGGGGTATTTTTTGGAGTACTCCGCTCCCCGAGGCATTTGAGTTTCTCGCAACCGCTTTTCTAGAGTATTTTTTGGAGTACTCCGCTCCCCGAGGCATTTGAGTTTTTCGCAACCGCTTTACTGGGTTATTTTTTGGAGTACCCGCTCCCCGAGGCATTTGAGTTTCTCGCAACCGCTTTTCTGGGGTATATTTTGGAGTACCCCGCACCCCGAGGCATTTGAGTTTCTCGCAACCGCTTTTCTGGGGTATTTTTTGTAGTACCCGCTCCCCGAGGCATTTGAGTTTCTCGCAACCGCTTTTCTGGGGTATTTTTTGGAGTACCACGCTCCCCGAGGCATTTGAGTTTCTCGAAACCGCTTTTCTGGGGTATTATTTGGAGTACCCCGCTCCCCGAGGCATTTGAGTTTCTCGCAACCGCTTTACTGGGGTAGTTTTTGGAGTACCCGCTCCCCGAGGCATTTGAGTTTCTCGCAACCGCTTTTCTGGGGTATTTTTTGGAGAACCCCGCTCCCCGAGGCATTTGAGTTTCTCGCAACCGCTTTTCTGGGGTATTTTTTGGAGTACCCCGCTCCCCGAGGCATTTGTGTTTCTCGCAACCATATTTCTGGGGTATTTTTTGGAGTAACCCCGCTCCCCGAGGCATTTGAGTTTCTCGCAACCGCTTTTCTGGGGTATTTTTTGGAGTACCCCGCTACCCGAGGCATTTGAGTTTCTCGCAACCGTATTTCTGGGGTATTTTTGGAGTACCCCGCTCCCCGAGGCATTTGAGTTTCTCAAAACCGCTTTACTGGGTATTTATTGGAGTACCCGCTCCCCGAGGCATTTGAGTTTCTCGCAACCGCTTTTCTGGGGTATTTTTTGGAGTACCCGCTCCCCGAGGCATTTGAGTTTCTCGCAACTGCTTTACTGGGGTATTTTTTGGAGTACCCCGCTCTCCGAGGCATTTGAGTTTCTCGCAACCGCTTTTCTGGGGTATATTTTGGAGTACCCCGCTCCCCGAGGCATTTGAGTTTCTCGCAACCGCTTTACTTGGGTATTTTTTGGAGTACCCCGCTCCCCGAGGCATTTTAGTTTCTCGCAACCGCATTACTGGGTATTTTTTGGAGTACCCCACTCCCCGAGGCATTTGAGTTTCTCGCAACCGCTTTACTGGGTATTTTTTGGAGTACCCCGCTCCCCGAGGCATTTGAGTTTCTCGCAACCGCTTTTCTGGGGTATTTTTTGGAGTACCCCGCTCCCCGAGGCATTTGAGTTTCTCGCAACCGCTTTTCTGGGGTATATTTTGGAGTACCCCGCTCCCCGAGGCATTTGAGTTTCTCGCAACCGCTTTACTGGGGTATTTTTTGGAGTACCCCGCTCCCTGAGGCATTTGAGTTTCTCGCAACCGCATTTCTGGGGTATTTTATGGAGTACCCCGCTCCCCGAGGCATTTGAGTTTCTCGCAACCGCATTTCTGGGGTATTTTTTGGAGTACCCCGCTCCCCGAGGCATTTGAGTTTCTCGCAACCGCTTTACTTGGGTATTTTTTGGAGTACCCCGCTCCCCGAAGCATTTGAGTTTCTCGCAACCGCTTTACTTGGGTATTTTTTGGAGTACCCCGCTCCCCGAGGCATTTGAGTTTCTCGCAACCGCTTTACTGGGGTATTTTTTGGAGTACCCCGCTCCCCGAGGCATTTGAGTTTCTCGCAACCTCTTTACTGGGGTATTTTTTGGAGTACCCCGCTCCCCGAGGCATTTGAGTTTCTCGCAACCGCATTTCTGGGGTATTTTTTGGAGTACCCCGCTCCCCGAGGCATTTGAGTTTCTCGCAACCGCTTTTCTAGGGTATTTTTTGGAGTACCCCGCTCCCCGAGGCATTTGAGTTTCTCGCAACCGCATTTCTGGGGTATTTCTTGGAGTACCCCGCTCCCCGAGGCATTTGAGTTTCTCGCAACCGCTTTACTGGGGTATATTTTGGAGTACCCCGCTCCCCGAGGCATTTGAGTTTCTCGCAACCGTATTTCTGGGGTATTTTTTATAGTAACCCCGCTCCCCGAGGCATTTGAGTTTCTCGCAACCGCATTTCTGGGGTATTTTTTGGAGTACCCAGCTCCCCGAGGCATTTGAGTTTCTCGCAACCCCTTTTCTGGGGTATTTTTTGGAGTACCCCGCTCCCCGAGGCATTTGAGTTTCTCGCAACCGCATTTCTGGGGTATTTTTTGGAGTACCCCGCTCCCCGAGGCATTTGAGTTTCTCGCAACCGCTTTACTGGGGTATATTTTGGAGTACCCGCTCCCCGAGGCATTTGAGTTTCTCGCAACCGCATTTCTGGAGTATTTTTTTGAGTACTCCGCTCCCCGAGGCATTTGAGTTTTTCGCAACCGCATTTCTGGGGTATTTTTTGGAGTACTCCGCTCCCCGAGGCATTTGAGTTTCTCGCAACCGCTTTTCTAGAGTATTTTTTGGAGTACTCCGCTCCCCGAGGCATTTGAGTTTTTCGCAACCGCTTTTCTGGGGTATTTTTTGGAGTACCCAGCTCCCCGAGGCATTTGAGTTTCTCGCAACCGCTTTTCTGGAGTATTTTTTGGAGTACTCCGCTCCCCGAGGCATTTGAGTTTTTCGCAACCGCATTTCTGGAGTATTTTTTGGAGTACCCAAACTCAACCGCTTTACTGGGTTATTTTTTGGAGTACCCGCTCCCCGAGGCATTTGAGTTTCTCGCAACCGCTTTTCTGGGGTATTTTTTGGAGTACCCCGCTCCCCGAGGCATTTGAGTTTCTCGCAACCGCTTTTCTGGGGTATATTTTGGAGTACCCCGCTCCCCGAGGCATTTGAGTTTCTCGCAACCGCTTTTCTGGGGTATATTTTGGAGTACCCCGCTCCCCGAGGCATTTGAGTTTCTCGCAACCGCATTTCTGGGGTATTTTTTGAAGTACCCCGCTCCCCAAGGCATTTGAGTTTCTCGCAACCGCTTTACTGGCGTATTTTTTGGAGTACCCCGCTCCCCGAGGCATTTGAGTTTCTCGCAACCGCTTTTCTGGGGTATATTTTGGAGTACCCCGCTCCCCGATGCATTTGAGTTTCTCGCAACCGCTTTACTGGGGTATTTTTTGGAGTACCCCGCTCCCCGAGGCATTTGAGTTTCTCGCAACCGCTTTACTGGGGTATTTTTTGGAGTACCCCGCTCCCCGAGGCATTTGAGTTTCTCGCAACCGCATTTCTGGGGTATTTTTTGGAGTACCCCGCTCCCCGAGGCATTTGAGTTTCTCGCAACCGCTTTACTGGGGTATTTTTTGGAGTACCCCGCTCCCCGAAGCATTTGAGTTTCTCGCAACCACTTTACTTGGGTATTTTTTGGAGTACCCCGCTCCCCGAGGCATTTGAGTTTCTCGCAACCGCTTTACTGGGATATTTTTTGGAGTACCCCGCTCCCCGAGGCATTTGAGTTTCTCGCAACCGCTTTACTGGGGTATTTTTTGGAGTACCCCGCTCCCCGAGGCATTTGAGTTTCTCGCAACCGCATTTCTGGGGTATTTTTTGGAGTACCCCGCTCCCCGAGGCATTTGAGTTTCTCGAAACCGCATTTCTGGGGTATTTTTTGGAGTACCCCGCTCCCCGAGGCATTTGAGTTTCTCGCAACCGCATTTCTGGGGTATTTTTTGGAGTACCCCGCTCCCCGAGGCATTTGAGTTTCTCGCAACCGCTTTACTGGGGTATTTTTTGGAGTACCCCGCTCCCCGAGGCATTTGAGTTTCTCGAAACCGCTTTACTGGGGTATTTTTTGGAGTACCCCGCTCCCCGAGGCATTTGAGTTTCTCGAAACCGCATTTCTGGGGTATTTTTTGGAGTACCCCGCTCCCCGAGGCATTTGAGTTTCTCGCAACCGCATTTCTGGGGTATTTTTTGGAATACCCCGCTCCCCGAGGCATTTGAGTTTCTCGCAACCGCTTTTCTGGGGTATTTTTTGGAGTACCCCGCTCCCTGAGGCATTTGAGTTTCTCGCAACCACTTTACTGGGGTATATTTTGGAGTACCCCGCTCCCCGAGGCATTTGAGTTTCTCGCAACCGCATTTCTGGAGTATTTTTTGGAGTACCCCGCTCCCCGAGGCATTTGAGTTTCTCGCAACCGCATTTCTGGGGTATTTTTTGGAGTACCCCGCTCCAACCGTTTTTCTGGAGTATTTTTTGGAGTACCCCGCTCCCCGAGGCATTTGAGTTTCTCGCAACCGCATTTCTGGGGTATTTTTTGGAGTACCCCGCTCCCCGAGGCATTTGAGTTTCTCGCAACCGCTTTTCTGGAGTATTTTTTGGAGTACCCCCGCTCCCCGAGGCATTTGAGTTTCTCGCAACCGCTTTTCTGGAGTTTTTTTTGGAGTACCCCGCTCCCCGAGGCATTTGAGTTTCTCGCAACCGTTTTTCTGGAGTATTTTTTAAAGTACCCCGCTCCCCGAGGCATTTGAGTTTCTCGCAACCGCTTTACAGGGGTATTTTTTGGAGTATCCCGCTCCCCGAGGCATTTGAGTTTCTCGCAACCGCTTTTCTGGGATATTTTTTGGAGTACCCCGCTCCCCGAGGCATTTGAGTTTCTCGCAACCGCTTTTCTGGGGTATTTTTTGGAGTACCCCGCTCCTCGCGGCATTTGAGTTTCTCGCAACCGCTTTACTGGGGTATTTTTTGGAGTACCCGCTCCCCGAGGCATTTGAGTTTCTCGCAACCGCTTTTCTGGGGTATTTTTTGGAGTACCCCGCTCCCCGAGGCATTTGAGTTTCTCGCAACCGCTTTTCTGGGGTATGTTTTGGAGTACCACGCTCCCCGAGGCATTTAAGTTTCTCGCAACCGCTTTTCTGGGGTATATTTTGGAGTACCCCGCTCCCCGAGGCATTTGAGTTTCTCGCAACCGCTTTACTGGGGTAATTTTTGGAGTACCCCGCTCCCCGAGGCATTTGAGTTTCTCGCAACCGCTTTACTGGGGTATTTTTTGGAGTACCCCGCTCCCCGAGGCATTTGAGTTTCTCGCAACCGCTTTTCTAGGGAATTTTTTGGAGTACCCCGCTCCCCGAGGCATTTGAGTTTCTCGCAACCGTATTTCTGGGGTATTTTTTATAGTAACCCCGCTCCCCGAGGCATTTGAGTTTCTCGCAACCGCATTTCTGGGGTATTTTTTGGAGTACCCAGCTCCCCGAGGCATTTGAGTTTCTCGCAACCCCTTTTCTGGGGTATTTTTTGGAGTACCCCGCTCCCCGAGGCATTTGAGTTTCTCGCAACCGCATTTTTGGGGTATTTTTTGGAGTACCCCGCTCCCCGAGGCATTTGAGTTTCTCGCAACCGCTTTACAGGGGTATATTTTGGAGTACCCGCTCCCCGAGGCATTTGAGTTTCTCGCAACCGCATTTCTGGAGTATTTTTTTGAGTACTCCGCTCCCCGAGGCATTTGAGTTTTTCGTAACCGCATTTCTGGGGTATTTTTTGGAGTACTCCGCTCCCCGAGGCATTTGAGTTTCTCGCAACCGCTTTTCTAGAGTATTTTTTGGAGTACTCCGCTCCCCGAGGCATTTGAGTTTTTCGCAACCGCTTTTCTGGGGTATTTTTTGGAGTACCCAGCTCCCCGAGGCATTTGAGTTTCTCGCAACCGCATTTCTGGAGTATTTTTTGGAGTACTCCGCTCCCCGAGGCATTTGAGTTTTTCGCAACCGCATTTCTGGAGTATTTTTTGGAGTACCCAAACTCAACCGCTTTACTGGGTTATTTTTTGGAGTACCCGCTCCCCGAGGCATTTGAGTTTCTCGCAACCGCTTTTCTGGGGTATTTTTTGGAGTACCCCGCTCCCCGAGGCATTTGAGTTTCTCGCAACCGCTTTTCTGGGGTATATTTTGGAGTACCCCGCTCCCCGAGGCATTTGAGTTTCTCGCAACCGCTTTTCTGGGGTATATTTTGGAGTACCCCGCTCCCCGAGGCATTTGAGTTTCTCGCAACCGCATTTCTGGGGTATTTTTTGAAGTACCCCGCTCCCCAAGGCATTTGAGTTTCTCGCAACCGCTTTACTGGGGTATTTTTTGGAGTACCCCGCTCCCCGAGGCATTTGAGTTTCTCGCAACCGCTTCTCTGGGGTATATTTTGGAGTACCCCGCTCCCCGATGCATTTGAGTTTCTCGCAACCGCATTTCTGGGGTATTTTTTGGAGTACCCCGCTCCCCGAGGCATTTGAGTTTCTCGCAACCGCTTTTCTGGAGTATTTTTTGGAGTACCCCGCTCCCCGAGGCATTTGAGTTTCTCGCAACCGCTTTTCTGGAGTTTTTTTTGGAGTACCCCGCTCCCCGAGGCATTTGAGTTTCTCGCAACCGTTTTTCTGGAGTATTTTTTAAAGTACCCCGCTCCCCGAGGCATTTGAGTTTCTCGCAACCGCTTTACAGGGGTATTTTTTGGAGTATCCCGCTCCCCGAGGCATTTGAGTTTCTCGCAACCGCTTTTTTGGGATATTTTTTGGAGTACCCCGCTCCCCGAGGCATTTGAGTTTCTCGCAACCGCTTTTCTGGGGTATTTTTTGGAGTACCCCGCTCCTCGCGGCATTTGAGTTTCTCGCAACCGCTTTACTGGGGTATTTTTTGGAGTACCCGCTCCCCGAGGCATTTGAGTTTCTCGCAACCGCTTTTCTGGGGTATTTTTTGGAGTACCCCGCTCCCCGAGGCATTTGAGTTTCTCGCAACCGCTTTTCTGGGGTATGTTTTGGAGTACCACGCTCCCCGAGGCATTTAAGTTTCTCGCAACCGCTTTTCTGGGGTATATTTTGGAGTACCCCGCTCCCCGAGGCATTTGAGTTTCTCGCAACCGCTTTACTGGGGTAATTTTTGGAGTACCCCGCTCCCCGAGGCATTTGAGTTTCTCGCAACCGCTTTACTGGGGTATTTTTTGGAGTACCCCGCTCCCCGAGGCATTTGAGTTTCTCGCAACCGCTTTTCTAGGGAATTTTTTGGAGTACCCCGCTCCCCGAGGCATTTGAGTTTCTCGCAACCGTATTTCTGGGGTATTTTTTATAGTAACCCCGCTCCCCGAGGCATTTGAGTTTCTCGCAACCGCATTTCTGGGGTATTTTTTGGAGTACCCAGCTCCCCGAGGCATTTGAGTTTCTCGCAACCCCTTTTCTGGGGTATTTTTTGGAGTACCCCGCTCCCCGAGGCATTTGAGTTTCTCGCAACCGCATTTTTGGGGTATTTTTTGGAGTACCCCGCTCCCCGAGGCATTTGAGTTTCTCGCAACCGCTTTACTGGGGTATATTTTGGAGTACCCGCTCCCCGAGGCATTTGAGTTTCTCGCAACCGCATTTCTGGAGTATTTTTTTGAGTACTCCGCTCCCCGAGGCATTTGAGTTTTTCGCAACCGCATTTCTGGGGTATTTTTTGGAGTACTCCGCTCCCCGAGGCATTTGAGTTTCTCGCAACCGCTTTTCTAGAGTATTTTTTGGAGTACTCCGCTCCCCGAGGCATTTGAGTTTTTCGCAACCGCTTTTCTGGGGTATTTTTTGGAGTACCCAGCTCCCCGAGGCATTTGAGTTTCTCGGAACCGCATTTCTGGAGTATTTTTTGGAGTACTCCGCTCCCCGAGGCATTTGAGTTTTTCGCAACCGCATTTCTGGAGTATTTTTTGGAGTACCCAAACTCAACCGCTTTACTGGGTTATTTTTTGGAGTACCCGCTCCCCGAGGCATTTGAGTTTCTCGCAACCGCTTTTCTGGGGTATTTTTTGGAGTACCCCGCTCCCCGAGGCATTTGAGTTTCTCGCAACCGCTTTTCTGGGGTATATTTTGGAGTACCCCGCTCCCCGAGGCATTTGAGTTTCTCGCAACCGCTTTTCTGGGGTATATTTTGGAGTACCCCGCTCCCCGAGGCATTTGAGTTTCTCGCAACCGCATTTCTGGGGTATTTTTTGAAGTACCCCGCTCCCCAAGGCATTTGAGTTTCTCGCAACCGCTTTACTGGGGTATTTTTTGGAGTACCCCGCTCCCCGAGGCATTTGAGTTTCTCGCAACCGCTTTTCTGGGGTATATTTTGGAGTACCCCGCTCCCCGATGCATTTGAGTTTCTCGCAACCGCTTTACTGGGGTATTTTTTGGAGTACCCCGCTCCCCGAGGCATTTGAGTTTCTCGCAACCGCTTTACTGGGGTATTTTTTGGAGTACCCCGCTCCCCGAGGCATTTGAGTTTCTCGCAACCGCATTTCTGGGGTATTTTTTGGAGTACCCCGCTCCCCGAGGCATTTGAGTTTCTCGCAACCGCTTTACTGGGGTATTTTTTGGAGTACCCCGCTCCCCGAAGCATTTGAGTTTCTCGCAACCACTTTACTTGGGTATTTTTTGGAGTACCCCGCTCCCCGAGGCATTTGAGTTTCTCGCAACCGCTTTACTGGGATATTTTTTGGAGTACCCCGCTCCCTGAGGCATTTGAGTTTCTCGCAACCGCTTTACTGGGGTATTTTTTGGAGTACCCCGCTCCCCGAGGCATTTGAGTTTCTCGCAACCGCATTTCTGGGGTATTTTTTGGAGTACCCCGCTCCCCGAGGCATTTGAGTTTCTCGAAACCGCATTTCTGGGGTATTTTTTGGAGTACCCCGCTCCCCGAGGCATTTGAGTTTCTCGCAACCGCATTTCTGGGGTATTTTTTGGAGTACCCCGCTCCCCGAGGCATTTGAGTTTCTCGCAACCGCTTTACTGGGGTATTTTTTGGAGTACCCCGCTCCCCGAGGCATTTGAGTTTCTCGAAACCGCTTTACTGGGGTATTTTTTGGAGTACCCCGCTCCCCGAGGCATTTGAGTTTCTCGAAACCGCATTTCTGGGGTATTTTTTGGAGTACCCCGCTCCCCGAGGCAATTGAGTTTCTCGCAACCGCATTTCTGGGGTATTTTTTGGAATACCCCGCTCCCCGAGGCATTTGAGTTTCTCGCAACCGCTTTTCTGGGGTATTTTTTGGAGTACCCCGCTCCCTGAGGCATTTGAGTTTCTCGCAACCACTTTACTGGGGTATATTTTGGAGTACCCCGCTCCCCGAGGCATTTGAGTTTCTCGCAACCGCATTTCTGGGGTATTTTTTGGAGTACCCCGCTCCAACCGTTTTACCCCGCTCCCCGAGGCATTTGAGTTTCTCGCAACCGTTTTTCTGGAGTATTTTTTGGAGTACCCCGCTCCCCGAGGCATTTGAGTTTCTCGCAACCGCTTTACAGGGGTATTTTTTGGAGTATCCCGCTCCCCGAGGCATTTGAGTTTCTCGCAACCGCTTTTCTGGGGTATTTTTTGGAGTACCCCGCTCCCCGAGGCATTTGAGTTTCTCGCAACCGCTTTTCTGGGGTATTTTTTGGAGTACCCCGCTCCTCGCGGCATTTGAGTTTCTCGCAACCGCTTTACTGGGGTATTTTTTGGAGTACCCCGCTCCCTGAGGCATTTGAGTTTCTCGCAACCACTTTACTGGGGTATATTTTGGAGTACCCCGCTCCCCGAGGCATTTGAGTTTCTCGCAACCGCATTTCTGGAGTATTTTTTGGAGTACCCCGCTCCCCGAGGCATTTGAGTTTCTCGCAACCGCATTTCTGGGGTATTTTTTGGAGTACCCCGCTCCAACCGTTTTTCTGGAGTATTTTTTGGAGTACCCCGCTCCCCGAGGCATTTGAGTTTCTCGCAACCGCATTTCTGGGGTATTTTTTGGAGTACCCCGCTCCCCGAGGCATTTGAGTTTCTCGCAACCGCTTTTCTGGAGTATTTTTTGGAGTACCCCCGCTCCCCGAGGCATTTGAGTTTCTCGCAACCGCTTTTCTGGAGTATTTTTTGGAGTACCCCGCTCCCCGAGGCATTTGAGTTTCTCGCAACCGTTTTTCTGGAGTATTTTTTGGAGTACCCCGCTCCCCGAGGCATTTGAGTTTCTCGCAACCGCTTTACAGGGGTATTTTTTGGAGTATCCCGCTCCCCGAGGCATTTGAGTTTCTCGCAACCGCTTTTCTGGGATATTTTTTGGAGTACCCCGCTCCCCGAGGCATTTGAGTTTCTCGCAACCGCTTTTCTGGGGTATTTTTTGGAGTACCCCGCTCCTCGCGGCATTTGAGTTTCTCGCAACCGCTTTACTGGGGTATTTTTTGGAGTACCCGCTCCCCGAGGCATTTGAGTTTCTCGCAACCGCTTTTCTGGGGTATTTTTTGGAGTACCCCGCTCCCCGAGGCATTTGAGTTTCTCGCAACCGCATTTCTGGGGTATTTCTTGGAGTACCCCGCTCCCCGAGGCATTTGAGTTTCTCGCAACCGCTTTACTGGGGTATATTTTGGAGTACCCCGCTCCCCGAGGCATTTGAGTTTCTCGCAACCGTATTTCTGGGGTATTTTTTATAGTAACCCCGCTCCCCGAGGCATTTGAGTTTCTCGCAACCGCATTTCTGGGGTATTTTTTGGAGTACCCAGCTCCCCGAGGCATTTGAGTTTCTCGCAACCCCTTTTCTGGGGTATTTTTTGGAGTACCCCGCTCCCCGAGGCATTTGAGTTTCTCGCAACCGCATTTCTGGGGTATTTTTTGGAGTACCCCGCTCCCCGAGGCATTTGAGTTTCTCGCAACCGCTTTACTGGGGTATATTTTGGAGTACCCGCTCCCCGAGGCATTTGAGTTTCTCGCAACCGCATTTCTGGAGTATTTTTTTGAGTACTCCGCTCCCCGAGGCATTTGAGTTTTTCGCAACCGCATTTCTGGGGTATTTTTTGGAGTACTCCGCTCCCCGAGGCATTTGAGTTTCTCGCAACCGCTTTTCTAGAGTATTTTTTGGAGTACTCCGCTCCCCGAGGCATTTGAGTTTTTCGCAACCGCTTTTCTGGGGTATTTTTTGGAGTACCCAGCTCCCCGAGGCATTTGAGTTTCTCGCAACCGCTTTTCTGGAGTATTTTTTGGAGTACTCCGCTCCCCGAGGCATTTGAGTTTTTCGCAACCGCATTTCTGGAGTATTTTTTGGAGTACCCAAACTCAACCGCTTTACTGGGTTATTTTTTGGAGTACCCGCTCCCCGAGGCATTTGAGTTTCTCGCAACCGCTTTTCTGGGGTATTTTTTGGAGTACCCCGCTCCCCGAGGCATTTGAGTTTCTCGCAACCGCTTTTCTGGGGTATATTTTGGAGTACCCCGCTCCCCGAGGCATTTGAGTTTCTCGCAACCGCTTTTCTGGGGTATATTTTGGAGTACCCCGCTCCCCGAGGCATTTGAGTTTCTCGCAACCGCATTTCTGGGGTATTTTTTGAAGTACCCCGCTCCCCAAGGCATTTGAGTTTCTCGCAACCGCTTTACTGGCGTATTTTTTGGAGTACCCCGCTCCCCGAGGCATTTGAGTTTCTCGCAACCGCTTTTCTGGGGTATATTTTGGAGTACCCCGCTCCCCGATGCATTTGAGTTTCTCGCAACCGCTTTACTGGGGTATTTTTTGGAGTACCCCGCTCCCCGAGGCATTTGAGTTTCTCGCAACCGCTTTACTGGGGTATTTTTTGGAGTACCCCGCTCCCCGAGGCATTTGAGTTTCTCGCAACCGCATTTCTGGGGTATTTTTTGGAGTACCCCGCTCCCCGAGGCATTTGAGTTTCTCGCAACCGCTTTACTGGGGTATTTTTTGGAGTACCCCGCTCCCCGAAGCATTTGAGTTTCTCGCAACCACTTTACTTGGGTATTTTTTGGAGTACCCCGCTCCCCGAGGCATTTGAGTTTCTCGCAACCGCTTTACTGGGATATTTTTTGGAGTACCCCGCTCCCCGAGGCATTTGAGTTTCTCGCAACCGCTTTACTGGGGTATTTTTTGGAGTACCCCGCTCCCCGAGGCATTTGAGTTTCTCGCAACCGCATTTCTGGGGTATTTTTTGGAGTACCCCGCTCCCCGAGGCATTTGAGTTTCTCGAAACCGCATTTCTGGGGTATTTTTTGGAGTACCCCGCTCCCCGAGGCATTTGAGTTTCTCGCAACCGCATTTCTGGGGTATTTTTTGGAGTACCCCGCTCCCCGAGGCATTTGAGTTTCTCGCAACCGCTTTACTGGGGTATTTTTTGGAGTACCCCGCTCCCCGAGGCATTTGAGTTTCTCGAAACCGCTTTACTGGGGTATTTTTTGGAGTACCCCGCTCCCCGAGGCATTTGAGTTTCTCGAAACCGCATTTCTGGGGTATTTTTTGGAGTACCCCGCTCCCCGAGGCATTTGAGTTTCTCGCAACCGCATTTCTGGGGTATTTTTTGGAATACCCCGCTCCCCGAGGCATTTGAGTTTCTCGCAACCGCTTTTCTGGGGTATTTTTTGGAGTACCCCGCTCCCTGAGGCATTTGAGTTTCTCGCAACCACTTTACTGGGGTATATTTTGGAGTACCCCGCTCCCCGAGGCATTTGAGTTTCTCGCAACCGCATTTCTGGAGTATTTTTTGGAGTACCCCGCTCCCCGAGGCATTTGAGTTTCTCGCAACCGCATTTCTGGGGTATTTTTTGGAGTACCCCGCTCCAACCGTTTTTCTGGAGTATTTTTTGGAGTACCCCGCTCCCCGAGGCATTTGAGTTTCTCGCAACCGCATTTCTGGGGTATTTTTTGGAGTACCCCGCTCCCCGAGGCATTTGAGTTTCTCGCAACCGCTTTTCTGGAGTATTTTTTGGAGTACCCCCGCTCCCCGAGGCATTTGAGTTTCTCGCAACCGCTTTTCTGGAGTTTTTTTTGGAGTACCCCGCTCCCCGAGGCATTTGAGTTTCTCGCAACCGTTTTTCTGGAGTATTTTTTAAAGTACCCCGCTCCCCGAGGCATTTGAGTTTCTCGCAACCGCTTTACAGGGGTATTTTTTGGAGTATCCCGCTCCCCGAGGCATTTGAGTTTCTCGCAACCGCTTTTCTGGGATATTTTTTGGAGTACCCCGCTCCCCGAGGCATTTGAGTTTCTCGCAACCGCTTTTCTGGGGTATTTTTTGGAGTACCCCGCTCCTCGCGGCATTTGAGTTTCTCGCAACCGCTTTACTGGGGTATTTTTTGGAGTACCCGCTCCCCGAGGCATTTGAGTTTCTCGCAACCGCTTTTCTGGGGTATTTTTTGGAGTACCCCGCTCCCCGAGGCATTTGAGTTTCTCGCAACCGCTTTTCTGGGGTATGTTTTGGAGTACCACGCTCCCCGAGGCATTTAAGTTTCTCGCAACCGCTTTTCTGGGGTATATTTTGGAGTACCCCGCTCCCCGAGGCATTTGAGTTTCTCGCAACCGCTTTACTGGGGTAATTTTTGGAGTACCCCGCTCCCCGAGGCATTTGAGTTTCTCGCAACCGCTTTACTGGGGTATTTTTTGGAGTACCCCGCTCCCCGAGGCATTTGAGTTTCTCGCAACCGCTTTTCTAGGGAATTTTTTGGAGTACCCCGCTCCCCGAGGCATTTGAGTTTCTCGCAACCGTATTTCTGGGGTATTTTTTATAGTAACCCCGCTCCCCGAGGCATTTGAGTTTCTCGCAACCGCATTTCTGGGGTATTTTTTGGAGTACCCAGCTCCCCGAGGCATTTGAGTTTCTCGCAACCCCTTTTCTGGGGTATTTTTTGGAGTACCCCGCTCCCCGAGGCATTTGAGTTTCTCGCAACCGCATTTTTGGGGTATTTTTTGGAGTACCCCGCTCCCCGAGGCATTTGAGTTTCTCGCAACCGCTTTACTGGGGTATATTTTGGAGTACCCGCTCCCGGAGGCATTTGAGTTTCTCGCAACCGCATTTCTGGAGTATTTTTTTGAGTACTCCGCTCCCCGAGGCATTTGAGTTTTTCGTAACCGCATTTCTGGGGTATTTTTTGGAGTACTCCGCTCCCCGAGGCATTTGAGTTTCTCGCAACCGCTTTTCTAGAGTATTTTTTGGAGTACTCCGCTCCCCGAGGCATTTGAGTTTTTCGCAACCGCTTTTCTGGGGTATTTTTTGGAGTACCCAGCTCCCCGAGGCATTTGAGTTTCTCGCAACCGCATTTCTGGAGTATTTTTTGGAGTACTCCGCTCCCCGAGGCATTTGAGTTTTTCGCAACCGCATTTCTGGAGTATTTTTTGGAGTACCCAAACTCAACCGCTTTACTGGGTTATTTTTTGGAGTACCCGCTCCCCGAGGCATTTGAGTTTCTCGCAACCGCTTTTCTGGGGTATTTTTTGGAGTACCCCGCTCCCCGAGGCATTTGAGTTTCTCGCAACCGCTTTTCTGGGGTATTTTTTGGAGTACCCCGCTCCCCGAGGCATTTGAGTTTCTCGCAACCGCTTTTCTGGGGTATATTTTGGAGTACCCCGCTCCCCGAGGCATTTGAGTTTCTCGCAACCGCTTTTCTGGGGTATATTTTGGAGTACCCCGCTCCCCGAGGCATTTGAGTTTCTCGCAACCGCATTTCTGGGGTATTTTTTGAAGTACCCCGCTCCCCAAGGCATTTGAGTTTCTCGCAACCGCTTTACTGGGGTATTTTTTGGAGTACCCCGCTCCCCGAGGCATTTGAGTTTCTCGCAACCGCTTTTCTGGGGTATATTTTGGAGTACCCCGCTCCCCGATGCATTTGAGTTTCTCGCAACCGCATTTCTGGGGTATTTTTTGGAGTACCCCGCTCCCCGAGGCATTTGAGTTTCTCGCAACCGCTTTTCTGGAGTATTTTTTGGAGTACCCCGCTCCCCGAGGCATTTGAGTTTCTCGCAACCGCTTTTCTGGAGTTTTTTTTGGAGTACCCCGCTCCCCGAGGCATTTGAGTTTCTCGCAACCGTTTTTCTGGAGTATTTTTTAAAGTACCCCGCTCCCCGAGGCATTTGAGTTTCTCGCAACCGCTTTACAGGGGTATTTTTTGGAGTATCCCGCTCCCCGAGGCATTTGAGTTTCTCGCAACCGCTTTTTTGGGATATTTTTTGGAGTACCCCGCTCCCCGAGGCATTTGAGTTTCTCGCAACCGCTTTTCTGGGGTATTTTTTGGAGTACCCCGCTCCTCGCGGCATTTGAGTTTCTCGCAACCGCTTTACTGGGGTATTTTTTGGAGTACCCGCTCCCCGAGGCATTTGAGTTTCTCGCAACCGCTTTTCTGGGGTATTTTTTGGAGTACCCCGCTCCCCGAGGCATTTGAGTTTCTCGCAACCGCTTTTCTGGGGTATGTTTTGGAGTACCACGCTCCCCGAGGCATTTAAGTTTCTCGCAACCGCTTTTCTGGGGTATATTTTGGAGTACCCCGCTCCCCGAGGCATTTGAGTTTCTCGCAACCGCTTTACTGGGGTAATTTTTGGAGTACCCCGCTCCCCGAGGCATTTGAGTTTCTCGCAACCGCTTTACTGGGGTATTTTTTGGAGTACCCCGCTCCCCGAGGCATTTGAGTTTCTCGCAACCGCTTTTCTAGGGAATTTTTTGGAGTACCCCGCTCCCCGAGGCATTTGAGTTTCTCGCAACCGTATTTCTGGGGTATTTTTTATAGTAACCCCGCTCCCCGAGGCATTTGAGTTTCTCGCAACCGCATTTCTGGGGTATTTTTTGGAGTACCCAGCTCCCCGAGGCATTTGAGTTTCTCGCAACCCCTTTTCTGGGGTATTTTTTGGAGTACCCCGCTCCCCGAGGCATTTGAGTTTCTCGCAACCGCATTTTTGGGGTATTTTTTGGAGTACCCCGCTCCCCGAGGCATTTGAGTTTCTCGCAACCGCTTTACTGGGGTATATTTTGGAGTACCCGCTCCCCGAGGCATTTGAGTTTCTCGCAACCGCATTTCTGGAGTATTTTTTTGAGTACTCCGCTCCCCGAGGCATTTGAGTTTTTCGCAACCGCATTTCTGGGGTATTTTTTGGAGTACTCCGCTCCCCGAGGCATTTGAGTTTCTCGCAACCGCTTTTCTAGAGTATTTTTTGGAGTACTCCGCTCCCCGAGGCATTTGAGTTTTTCGCAACCGCTTTTCTGGGGTATTTTTTGGAGTACCCAGCTCCCCGAGGCATTTGAGTTTCTCGCAACCGCATTTCTGGAGTATTTTTTGGAGTACTCCGCTCCCCGAGGCATTTGAGTTTTTCGCAACCGCATTTCTGGAGTATTTTTTGGAGTACCCAAACTCAACCGCTTTACTGGGTTATTTTTTGGAGTACCCGCTCCCCGAGGCATTTGAGTTTCTCGCAACCGCTTTTCTGGGGTATTTTTTGGAGTACCCCGCTCCCCGAGGCATTTGAGTTTCTCGCAACCGCTTTTCTGGGGTATATTTTGGAGTACCCCGCTCCCCGAGGCATTTGAGTTTCTCGCAACCGCTTTTCTGGGGTATATTTTGGAGTACCCCGCTCCCCGAGGCATTTGAGTTTCTCGCAACCGCATTTCTGGGGTATTTTTTGAAGTACCCCGCTCCCCAAGGCATTTGAGTTTCTCGCAACCGCTTTACTGGGGTATTTTTTGGAGTACCCCGCTCCCCGAGGCATTTGAGTTTCTCGCAACCGCTTTTCTGGGGTATATTTTGGAGTACCCCGCTCCCCGATGCATTTGAGTTTCTCGCAACCGCTTTACTGGGGTATTTTTTGGAGTACCCCGCTCCCCGAGGCATTTGAGTTTCTCGCAACCGCTTTACTGGGGTATTTTTTGGAGTACCCCGCTCCCCGAGGCATTTGAGTTTCTCGCAACCGCATTTCTGGGGTATTTTTTGGAGTACCCCGCTCCCCGAGGCATTTGAGTTTCTCGCAACCGCTTTACTGGGGTATTTTTTGGAGTACCCCGCTCCCCGAAGCATTTGAGTTTCTCGCAACCACTTTACTTGGGTATTTTTTGGAGTACCCCGCTCCCCGAGGCATTTGAGTTTCTCGCAACCGCTTTACTGGGATATTTTTTGGAGTACCCCGCTCCCTGAGGCATTTGAGTTTCTCGCAACCGCTTTACTGGGGTATTTTTTGGAGTACCCCGCTCCCCGAGGCATTTGAGTTTCTCGCAACCGCATTTCTGGGGTATTTTTTGGAGTACCCCGCTCCCCGAGGCATTTGAGTTTCTCGAAACCGCATTTCTGGGGTATTTTTTGGAGTACCCCGCTCCCCGAGGCATTTGAGTTTCTCGCAACCGCATTTCTGGGGTATTTTTTGGAGTACCCCGCTCCCCGAGGCATTTGAGTTTCTCGCAACCGCTTTACTGGGGTATTTTTTGGAGTACCCCGCTCCCCGAGGCATTTGAGTTTCTCGAAACCGCTTTACTGGGGTATTTTTTGGAGTACCCCGCTCCCCGAGGCATTTGAGTTTCTCGAAACCGCATTTCTGGGGTATTTTTTGGAGTACCCCGCTCCCCGAGGCAATTGAGTTTCTCGCAACCGCATTTCTGGGGTATTTTTTGGAATACCCCGCTCCCCGAGGCATTTGAGTTTCTCGCAACCGCTTTTCTGGGGTATTTTTTGGAGTACCCCGCTCCCTGAGGCATTTGAGTTTCTCGCAACCACTTTACTGGGGTATATTTTGGAGTACCCCGCTCCCCGAGGCATTTGAGTTTCTCGCAACCGCATTTCTGGGGTATTTTTTGGAGTACCCCGCTCCAACCGTTTTACCCCGCTCCCCGAGGCATTTGAGTTTCTCGCAACCGTTTTTCTGGAGTATTTTTTGGAGTACCCCGCTCCCCGAGGCATTTGAGTTTCTCGCAACCGCTTTACAGGGGTATTTTTTGGAGTATCCCGCTCCCCGAGGCATTTGAGTTTCTCGCAACCGCTTTTCTGGGGTATTTTTTGGAGTACCCCGCTCCCCGAGGCATTTGAGTTTCTCGCAACCGCTTTTCTGGGGTATTTTTTGGAGTACCCCGCTCCTCGCGGCATTTGAGTTTCTCGCAACCGCTTTACTGGGGTATTTTTTGGAGTACCCCGCTCCCTGAGGCATTTGAGTTTCTCGCAACCACTTTACTGGGGTATATTTTGGAGTACCCCGCTCCCCGAGGCATTTGAGTTTCTCGCAACCGCATTTCTGGAGTATTTTTTGGAGTACCCCGCTCCCCGAGGCATTTGAGTTTCTCGCAACCGCATTTCTGGGGTATTTTTTGGAGTACCCCGCTCCAACCGTTTTTCTGGAGTATTTTTTGGAGTACCCCGCTCCCCGAGGCATTTGAGTTTCTCGCAACCGCATTTCTGGGGTATTTTTTGGAGTACCCCGCTCCCCGAGGCATTTGAGTTTCTCGCAACCGCTTTTCTGGAGTATTTTTTGGAGTACCCCCGCTCCCCGAGGCATTTGAGTTTCTCGCAACCGCTTTTCTGGAGTATTTTTTGGAGTACCCCGCTCCCCGAGGCATTTGAGTTTCTCGCAACCGTTTTTCTGGAGTATTTTTTGGAGTACCCCGCTCCCCGAGGCATTTGAGTTTCTCGCAACCGCTTTACAGGGGTATTTTTTGGAGTATCCCGCTCCCCGAGGCATTTGAGTTTCTCGCAACCGCTTTTCTGGGATATTTTTTGGAGTACCCCGCTCCCCGAGGCATTTGAGTTTCTCGCAACCGCTTTTCTGGGGTATTTTTTGGAGTACCCCGCTCCTCGCGGCATTTGAGTTTCTCGCAACCGCTTTACTGGGGTATTTTTTGGAGTACCCGCTCCCCGAGGCATTTGAGTTTCTCGCAACCGCTTTTCTGGGGTATTTTTTGGAGTACCCCGCTCCCCGAGGCATTTGAGTTTCTCGCAACCGCTTTTCTGGGGTATGTTTTGGAGTACCACGCTCCCCGAGGCATTTGAGTTTCTCGCAACCGCTTTTCTGGGGTATATTTTGGAGTACCCCGCTCCCCGAGGCATTTGAGTTTCTCACAACCGCTTTACTGGGGTATTTTTTGGAGTACCCCGCTCCCCGAGGCATTTGAGTTTCTCGCAACCGCATTTCTGGGGTATTTTTTGGAGTACCCCGCTCCCCGAGGCATTTGAGTTTCTCGCAACCGCTTTTCTAGGGAATTTTTTGGAGTACCCCGCTCCCCGAGGCATTTGAGTTTCTCGCAACCGTATTTCTGGGGTATTTTTTATAGTAACCCCGCTCCCCGAGGCATTTGAGTTTCTCGCAACCGCATTTCTGGGGTATTTTTTGGAGTACCCAGCTCCCCGAGGCATTTGAGTTTCTCGCAACCCCTTTTCTGGGGTATTTTTTGGAGTACCCCGCTCCCCGAGGCATTTGAGTTTCTCGCAACCGCATTTTTGGGGTATTTTTTGGAGTACCCCGCTCCCCGAGGCATTTGAGTTTCTCGCAACCGCTTTACTGGGGTATATTTTGGAGTACCCGCTCCCCGAGGCATTTGAGTTTCTCGCAACCGCATTTCTGGAGTATTTTTTTGAGTACTCCGCTCCCCGAGGCATTTGAGTTTTTCGCAACCGCATTTCTGGGGTATTTTTTGGAGTACTCCGCTCCCCGAGGCATTTGAGTTTCTCGCAACCGCTTTTCTAGAGTATTTTTTGGAGTACTCCGCTCCCCGAGGCATTTGAGTTTTTCGCAACCGCTTTTCTGGGGTATTTTTTGGAGTACCCAGCTCCCCGAGGCATTTGAGTTTCTCGCAACCGCATTTCTGGAGTATTTTTTGGAGTACTCCGCTCCCCGAGGCATTTGAGTTTTTCGCAACCGCATTTCTGGAGTATTTTTTGGAGTACCCAAACTCAACCGCTTTACTGGGTTATTTTTTGGAGTACCCGCTCCCCGAGGCATTTGAGTTTCTCGCAACCGCTTTTCTGGGGTATTTTTTGGAGTACCCCGCTCCCCGAGGCATTTGAGTTTCTCGCAACCGCTTTTCTGGGGTATATTTTGGAGTACCCCGCTCCCCGAGGCATTTGAGTTTCTCGCAACCGCTTTTCTGGGGTATATTTTGGAGTACCCCGCTCCCCGAGGCATTTGAGTTTCTCGCAACCGCATTTCTGGGGTATTTTTTGAAGTACCCCGCTCCCCAAGGCATTTGAGTTTCTCGCAACCGCTTTACTGGGGTATTTTTTGGAGTACCCCGCTCCCCGAGGCATTTGAGTTTCTCGCAACCGCTTTTCTGGGGTATATTTTGGAGTACCCCGCTCCCCGATGCATTTGAGTTTCTCGCAACCGCTTTACTGGGGTATTTTTTGGAGTACCCCGCTCCCCGAGGCATTTGAGTTTCTCGCAACCGCTTTACTGGGGTATTTTTTGGAGTACCCCGCTCCCCGAGGCATTTGAGTTTCTCGCAACCGCATTTCTGGGGTATTTTTTGGAGTACCCCGCTCCCCGAGGCATTTGAGTTTCTCGCAACCGCTTTACTGGGGTATTTTTTGGAGTACCCCGCTCCCCGAAGCATTTGAGTTTCTCGCAACCACTTTACTTGGGTATTTTTTGGAGTACCCCGCTCCCCGAGGCAATTGAGTTTCTCGCAACCGCTTTACTGGGATATTTTTTGGAGTACCCCGCTCCCTGAGGCATTTGAGTTTCTCGCAACCGCTTTACTGGGGTATTTTTTGGAGTACCCCGCTCCCCGAGGCATTTGAGTTTCTCGCAACCGCATTTCTGGGGTATTTTTTGGAGTACCCCGCTCCCCGAGGCATTTGAGTTTCTCGAAACCGCATTTCTGGGGTATTTTTTGGAGTACCCCGCTCCCCGAGGCATTTGAGTTTCTCGCAACCGCATTTCTGGGGTATTTTTTGGAGTACCCCGCTCCCCGAGGCATTTGAGTTTCTCGCAACCGCTTTACTGGGGTATTTTTTGGAGTACCCCGCTCCCCGAGGCATTTGAGTTTCTCGAAACCGCTTTACTGGGGTATTTTTTGGAGTACCCCGCTCCCCGAGGCATTTGAGTTTCTCGAAACCGCATTTCTGGGGTATTTTTTGGAGTACCCCGCTCCCCGAGGCAATTGAGTTTCTCGCAACCGCATTTCTGGGGTATTTTTTGGAATACCCCGCTCCCCGAGGCATTTGAGTTTCTCGCAACCGCTTTTCTGGGGTATTTTTTGGAGTACCCCGCTCCCTGAGGCATTTGAGTTTCTCGCAACCACTTTACTGGGGTATATTTTGGAGTACCCCGCTCCCCGAGGCATTTGAGTTTCTCGCAACCGCATTTCTGGGGTATTTTTTGGAGTACCCCGCTCCAACCGTTTTACCCCGCTCCCCGAGGCATTTGAGTTTCTCGCAACCGTTTTTCTGGAGTATTTTTTGGAGTACCCCGCTCCCCGAGGCATTTGAGTTTCTCGCAACCGCTTTACAGGGGTATTTTTTGGAGTATCCCGCTCCCCGAGGCATTTGAGTTTCTCGCAACCGCTTTTCTGGGGTATTTTTTGGAGTACCCCGCTCCCCGAGGCATTTGAGTTTCTCGCAACCGCTTTTCTGGGGTATTTTTTGGAGTACCCCGCTCCTCGCGGCATTTGAGTTTCTCGCAACCGCTTTACTGGGGTATTTTTTGGAGTACCCCGCTCCCTGAGGCATTTGAGTTTCTCGCAACCACTTTACTGGGGTATATTTTGGAGTACCCCGCTCCCCGAGGCATTTGAGTTTCTCGCAACCGCATTTCTGGAGTATTTTTTGGAGTACCCCGCTCCCCGAGGCATTTGAGTTTCTCGCAACCGCTTTACTGGGGTATATTTTGGAGTACCCGCTCCCCGAGGCATTTGAGTTTCTCGCAACCGCATTTCTGGAGTATTTTTTTGAGTACTCCGCTCCCCGAGGCATTTGAGTTTTTCGTAACCGCATTTCTGGGGTATTTTTTGGAGTACTCCGCTCCCCGAGGCATTTGAGTTTCTCGCAACCGCTTTTCTAGAGTATTTTTTGGAGTACTCCGCTCCCCGAGGCATTTGAGTTTTTCGCAACCGCTTTTCTGGGGTATTTTTTGGAGTACCCAGCTCCCCGAGGCATTTGAGTTTCTCGCAACCGCATTTCTGGAGTATTTTTTGGAGTACTCCGCTCCCCGAGGCATTTGAGTTTTTCGCAACCGCATTTCTGGAGTATTTTTTGGAGTACCCAAACTCAACCGCTTTACTGGGTTATTTTTTGGAGTACCCGCTCCCCGAGGCATTTGAGTTTCTCGCAACCGCTTTTCTGGGGTATTTTTTGGAGTACCCCGCTCCCCGAGGCATTTGAGTTTCTCGCAACCGCTTTTCTGGGGTATATTTTGGAGTACCCCGCTCCCCGAGGCATTTGAGTTTCTCGCAACCGCTTTTCTGGGGTATATTTTGGAGTACCCCGCTCCCCGAGGCATTTGAGTTTCTCGCAACCGCATTTCTGGGGTATTTTTTGAAGTACCCCGCTCCCCAAGGCATTTGAGTTTCTCGCAACCGCTTTACTGGGGTATTTTTTGGAGTACCCCGCTCCCCGAGGCATTTGAGTTTCTCGCAACCGCTTTTCTGGGGTATATTTTGGAGTACCCCGCTCCCCGATGCATTTGAGTTTCTCGCAACCGCATTTCTGGGGTATTTTTTGGAGTACCCCGCTCCCCGAGGCATTTGAGTTTCTCGCAACCGCTTTTCTGGAGTATTTTTTGGAGTACCCCGCTCCCCGAGGCATTTGAGTTTCTCGCAACCGCTTTTCTGGAGTTTTTTTTGGAGTACCCCGCTCCCCGAGGCATTTGAGTTTCTCGCAACCGTTTTTCTGGAGTATTTTTTAAAGTACCCCGCTCCCCGAGGCATTTGAGTTTCTCGCAACCGCTTTACAGGGGTATTTTTTGGAGTATCCCGCTCCCCGAGGCATTTGAGTTTCTCGCAACCGCTTTTCTGGGATATTTTTTGGAGTACCCCGCTCCCCGAGGCATTTGAGTTTCTCCCAACCGCTTTTCTGGGGTATTTTTTGGAGTACCCCGCTCCTCGCGGCATTTGAGTTTCTCGCAACCGCTTTACTGGGGTATTTTTTGGAGTACCCGCTCCCCGAGGCATTTGAGTTTCTCGCAACCGCTTTTCTGGGGTATTTTTTGGAGTACCCCGCTCCCCGAGGCATTTGAGTTTCTCGCAACCGCTTTTCTGGGGTATGTTTTGGAGTACCACGCTCCCCGAGGCATTTAAGTTTCTCGCAACCGCTTTTCTGGGGTATATTTTGGAGTACCCCGCTCCCCGAGGCATTTGAGTTTCTCGCAACCGCTTTACTGGGGTAATTTTTGGAGTACCCCGCTCCCCGAGGCATTTGAGTTTCTCGCAACCGCTTTACTGGGGTATTTTTTGGAGTACCCCGCTCCCCGAGGCATTTGAGTTTCTCGCAACCGCTTTTCTAGGGAATTTTTTGGAGTACCCCGCTCCCCGAGGCATTTGAGTTTCTCGCAACCGTATTTCTGGGGTATTTTTTATAGTAACCCCGCTCCCCGAGGCATTTGAGTTTCTCGCAACCGCATTTCTGGGGTATTTTTTGGAGTACCCAGCTCCCCGAGGCATTTGAGTTTCTCGCAACCCCTTTTCTGGGGTATTTTTTGGAGTACCCCGCTCCCCGAGGCATTTGAGTTTCTCGCAACCGCATTTTTGGGGTATTTTTTGGAGTACCCCGCTCCCCGAGGCATTTGAGTTTCTCGCAACCGCTTTACTGGGGTATATTTTGGAGTACCCGCTCCCCGAGGCATTTGAGTTTCTCGCAACCGCATTTCTGGAGTATTTTTTTGAGTACTCCGCTCCCCGAGGCATTTGAGTTTTTCGCAACCGCATTTCTGGGGTATTTTTTGGAGTACTCCGCTCCCCGAGGCATTTGAGTTTCTCGCAACCGCTTTTCTAGAGTATTTTTTGGAGTACTCCGCTCCCCGAGGCATTTGAGTTTTTCGCAACCGCTTTTCTGGGGTATTTTTTGGAGTACCCAGCTCCCCGAGGCATTTGAGTTTCTCGCAACCGCATTTCTGGAGTATTTTTTGGAGTACTCCGCTCCCCGAGGCATTTGAGTTTTTCGCAACCGCATTTCTGGAGTATTTTTTGGAGTACCCAAACTCAACCGCTTTACTGGGTTATTTTTTGGAGTACCCGCTCCCCGAGGCATTTGAGTTTCTCGCAACCGCTTTTCTGGGGTATTTTTTGGAGTACCCCGCTCCCCGAGGCATTTGAGTTTCTCGCAACCGCTTTTCTGGGGTATATTTTGGAGTACCCCGCTCCCCGAGGCATTTGAGTTTCTCGCAACCGCTTTTCTGGGGTATATTTTGGAGTACCCCGCTCCCCGAGGCATTTGAGTTTCTCGCAACCGCATTTCTGGGGTATTTTTTGAAGTACCCCGCTCCCCAAGGCATTTGAGTTTCTCGCAACCGCTTTACTGGGGTATTTTTTGGAGTACCCCGCTCCCCGAGGCATTTGAGTTTCTCGCAACCGCTTTTCTGGGGTATATTTTGGAGTACCCCGCTCCCCGATGCATTTGAGTTTCTCGCAACCGCTTTACTGGGGTATTTTTTGGAGTACCCCGCTCCCCGAGGCATTTGAGTTTCTCGCAACCGCTTTACTGGGGTATTTTTTGGAGTACCCCGCTCCCCGAGGCATTTGAGTTTCTCGCAACCGCATTTCTGGGGTATTTTTTGGAGTACCCCGCTCCCCGAGGCATTTGAGTTTCTCGCAACCGCTTTACTGGGGTATTTTTTGGAGTACCCCGCTCCCCGAAGCATTTGAGTTTCTCGCAACCACTTTACTTGGGTATTTTTTGGAGTACCCCGCTCCCCGAGGCATTTGAGTTTCTCGCAACCGCTTTACTGGGATATTTTTTGGAGTACCCCGCTCCCTGAGGCATTTGAGTTTCTCGCAACCGCTTTACTGGGGTATTTTTTGGAGTACCCCGCTCCCCGAGGCATTTGAGTTTCTCGCAACCGCATTTCTGGGGTATTTTTTGGAGTACCCCGCTCCCCGAGGCATTTGAGTTTCTCGAAACCGCATTTCTGGGGTATTTTTTGGAGTACCCCGCTCCCCGAGGCATTTGAGTTTCTCGCAACCGCATTTCTGGGGTATTTTTTGGAGTACCCCGCTCCCCGAGGCATTTGAGTTTCTCGCAACCGCTTTACTGGGGTATTTTTTGGAGTACCCCGCTCCCCGAGGCATTTGAGTTTCTCGAAACCGCTTTACTGGGGTATTTTTTGGAGTACCCCGCTCCCCGAGGCATTTGAGTTTCTCGAAACCGCATTTCTGGGGTATTTTTTGGAGTACCCCGCTCCCCGAGGCAATTGAGTTTCTCGCAACCGCATTTCTGGGGTATTTTTTGGAATACCCCGCTCCCCGAGGCATTTGAGTTTCTCGCAACCGCTTTTCTGGGGTATTTTTTGGAGTACCCCGCTCCCTGAGGCATTTGAGTTTCTCGCAACCACTTTACTGGGGTATATTTTGGAGTACCCCGCTCCCCGAGGCATTTGAGTTTCTCGCAACCGCATTTCTGGGGTATTTTTTGGAGTACCCCGCTCCAACCGTTTTACCCCGCTCCCCGAGGCATTTGAGTTTCTCGCAACCGTTTTTCTGGAGTATTTTTTGGAGTACCCCGCTCCCCGAGGCATTTGAGTTTCTCGCAACCGCTTTACAGGGGTATTTTTTGGAGTATCCCGCTCCCCGAGGCATTTGAGTTTCTCGCAACCGCTTTTCTGGGGTATTTTTTGGAGTACCCCGCTCCCCGAGGCATTTGAGTTTCTCGCAACCGCTTTTCTGGGGTATTTTTTGGAGTACCCCGCTCCTCGCGGCATTTGAGTTTCTCGCAACCGCTTTACTGGGGTATTTTTTGGAGTACCCCGCTCCCTGAGGCATTTGAGTTTCTCGCAACCACTTTACTGGGGTATATTTTGGAGTACCCCGCTCCCCGAGGCATTTGAGTTTCTCGCAACCGCATTTCTGGAGTATTTTTTGGAGTACCCCGCTCCCCGAGGCATTTGAGTTTCTCGCAACCGCATTTCTGGGGTATTTTTTGGAGTACCCCGCTCCAACCGTTTTTCTGGAGTATTTTTTGGAGTACCCCGCTCCCCGAGGCATTTGAGTTTCTCGCAACCGCATTTCTGGGGTATTTTTTGGAGTACCCCGCTCCCCGAGGCATTTGAGTTTCTCGCAACCGCTTTTCTGGAGTATTTTTTGGAGTACCCCCGCTCCCCGAGGCATTTGAGTTTCTCGCAACCGCTTTTCTGGAGTATTTTTTGGAGTACCCCGCTCCCCGAGGCATTTGAGTTTCTCGCAACCGTTTTTCTGGAGTATTTTTTGGAGTACCCCGCTCCCCGAGGCATTTGAGTTTCTCGCAACCGCTTTACAGGGGTATTTTTTGGAGTATCCCGCTCCCCGAGGCATTTGAGTTTCTCGCAACCGCTTTTCTGGGATATTTTTTGGAGTACCCCGCTCCCCGAGGCATTTGAGTTTCTCGCAACCGCTTTTCTGGGGTATTTTTTGGAGTACCCCGCTCCTCGCGGCATTTGAGTTTCTCGCAACCGCTTTACTGGGGTATTTTTTGGAGTACCCGCTCCCCGAGGCATTTGAGTTTCTCGCAACCGCTTTTCTGGGGTATTTTTTGGAGTACCCCGCTCCCCGAGGCATTTGAGTTTCTCGCAACCGCTTTTCTGGGGTATGTTTTGGAGTACCACGCTCCCCGAGGCATTTGAGTTTCTCGCAACCGCTTTTCTGGGGTATATTTTGGAGTACCCCGCTCCCCGAGGCATTTGAGTTTCTCACAACCGCTTTACTGGGGTATTTTTTGGAGTACCCCGCTCCCCGAGGCATTTGAGTTTCTCGCAACCGCATTTCTGGGGTATTTTTTGGAGTACCCCGCTCCCCGAGGCATTTGAGTTTCTCGCAACCGCTTTTCTAGGGAATTTTTTGGAGTACCCCGCTCCCCGAGGCATTTGAGTTTCTCGCAACCGTATTTCTGGGGTATTTTTTATAGTAACCCCGCTCCCCGAGGCATTTGAGTTTCTCGCAACCGCATTTCTGGGGTATTTTTTGGAGTACCCAGCTCCCCGAGGCATTTGAGTTTCTCGCAACCCCTTTTCTGGGGTATTTTTTGGAGTACCCCGCTCCCCGAGGCATTTGAGTTTCTCGCAACCGCATTTTTGGGGTATTTTTTGGAGTACCCCGCTCCCCGAGGCATTTGAGTTTCTCGCAACCGCTTTACTGGGGTATATTTTGGAGTACCCGCTCCCCGAGGCATTTGAGTTTCTCGCAACCGCATTTCTGGAGTATTTTTTTGAGTACTCCGCTCCCCGAGGCATTTGAGTTTTTCGCAACCGCATTTCTGGGGTATTTTTTGGAGTACTCCGCTCCCCGAGGCATTTGAGTTTCTCGCAACCGCTTTTCTAGAGTATTTTTTGGAGTACTCCGCTCCCCGAGGCATTTGAGTTTTTCGCAACCGCTTTTCTGGGGTATTTTTTGGAGTACCCAGCTCCCCGAGGCATTTGAGTTTCTCGCAACCGCATTTCTGGAGTATTTTTTGGAGTACTCCGCTCCCCGAGGCATTTGAGTTTTTCGCAACCGCATTTCTGGAGTATTTTTTGGAGTACCCAAACTCAACCGCTTTACTGGGTTATTTTTTGGAGTACCCGCTCCCCGAGGCATTTGAGTTTCTCGCAACCGCTTTTCTGGGGTATTTTTTGGAGTACCCCGCTCCCCGAGGCATTTGAATTTCTCGCAACCGCTTTTCTGGGGTATATTTTGGAGTACCCCGCTCCCCGAGGCATTTGAGTTTCTCGCAACCGCATTTCTGGGGTATTTTTTGGAGTACCCCGCTCCCCGAGGCATTTGAGTTTCTCGCAACCGCTTTTCTAGGGAATTTTTTGGAGTACCCCGCTCCCCGAGGCATTTGAGTTTCTCGCAACCGTATTTCTGGGGTATTTTTTATAGTAACCCCGCTCCCCGAGGCATTTGAGTTTCTCGCAACCGCATTTCTGGGGTATTTTTTGGAGTACCCAGCTCCCCGAGGCATTTGAGTTTCTCGCAACCCCTTTTCTGGGGTATTTTTTGGAGTACCCCGCTCCCCGAGGCATTTGAGTTTCTCGCAACCGCATTTTTGGGGTATTTTTTGGAGTACCCCGCTCCCCGAGGCATTTGAGTTTCTCGCAACCGCTTTACTGGGGTATATTTTGGAGTACCCGCTCCCCGAGGCATTTGAGTTTCTCGCAACCGCATTTCTGGAGTATTTTTTTGAGTACTCCGCTCCCCGAGGCATTTGAGTTTTTCGCAACCGCATTTCTGGGGTATTTTTTGGAGTACTCCGCTCCCCGAGGCATTTGAGTTTCTCGCAACCGCTTTTCTAGAGTATTTTTTGGAGTACTCCGCTCCCCGAGGCATTTGAGTTTTTCGCAACCGCTTTTCTGGGGTATTTTTTGGAGTACCCAGCTCCCCGAGGCATTTGAGTTTCTCGCAACCGCATTTCTGGAGTATTTTTTGGAGTACTCCGCTCCCCGAGGCATTTGAGTTTTTCGCAACCGCATTTCTGGAGTATTTTTTGGAGTACCCAAACTCAACCGCTTTACTGGGTTATTTTTTGGAGTACCCGCTCCCCGAGGCATTTGAGTTTCTCGCAACCGCTTTTCTGGGGTATTTTTTGGAGTACCCCGCTCCCCGAGGCATTTGAGTTTCTCGCAACCGCTTTTCTGGGGTATATTTTGGAGTACCCCGCTCCCCGAGGCATTTGAGTTTCTCGCAACCGCTTTTCTGGGGTATATTTTGGAGTACCCCGCTCCCCGAGGCATTTGAGTTTCTCGCAACCGCATTTCTGGGGTATTTTTTGAAGTACCCCGCTCCCCAAGGCATTTGAGTTTCTCGCAACCGCTTTACTGGGGTATTTTTTGGAGTACCCCGCTCCCCGAGGCATTTGAGTTTCTCGCAACCGCTTTTCTGGGGTATATTTTGGAGTACCCCGCTCCCCGATGCATTTGAGTTTCTCGCAACCGCTTTACTGGGGTATTTTTTGGAGTACCCCGCTCCCCGAGGCATTTGAGTTTCTCGCAACCGCTTTACTGGGGTATTTTTTGGAGTACCCCGCTCCCCGAGGCATTTGAGTTTCTCGCAACCGCATTTCTGGGGTATTTTTTGGAGTACCCCGCTCCCCGAGGCATTTGAGTTTCTCGCAACCGCTTTACTGGGGTATTTTTTGGAGTACCCCGCTCCCCGAAGCATTTGAGTTTCTCGCAACCACTTTACTTGGGTATTTTTTGGAGTACCCCGCTCCCCGAGGCAATTGAGTTTCTCGCAACCGCTTTACTGGGATATTTTTTGGAGTACCCCGCTCCCTGAGGCATTTGAGTTTCTCGCAACCGCTTTACTGGGGTATTTTTTGGAGTACCCCGCTCCCCGAGGCATTTGAGTTTCTCGCAACCGCATTTCTGGGGTATTTTTTGGAGTACCCCGCTCCCCGAGGCATTTGAGTTTCTCGAAACCGCATTTCTGGGGTATTTTTTGGAGTACCCCGCTCCCCGAGGCATTTGAGTTTCTCGCAACCGCATTTCTGGGGTATTTTTTGGAGTACCCCGCTCCCCGAGGCATTTGAGTTTCTCGCAACCGCTTTACTGGGGTATTTTTTGGAGTACCCCGCTCCCCGAGGCATTTGAGTTTCTCGAAACCGCTTTACTGGGGTATTTTTTGGAGTACCCCGCTCCCCGAGGCATTTGAGTTTCTCGAAACCGCATTTCTGGGGTATTTTTTGGAGTACCCCGCTCCCCGAGGCAATTGAGTTTCTCGCAACCGCATTTCTGGGGTATTTTTTGGAATACCCCGCTCCCCGAGGCATTTGAGTTTCTCGCAACCGCTTTTCTGGGGTATTTTTTGGAGTACCCCGCTCCCTGAGGCATTTGAGTTTCTCGCAACCACTTTACTGGGGTATATTTTGGAGTACCCCGCTCCCCGAGGCATTTGAGTTTCTCGCAACCGCATTTCTGGGGTATTTTTTGGAGTACCCCGCTCCAACCGTTTTACCCCGCTCCCCGAGGCATTTGAGTTTCTCGCAACCGTTTTTCTGGAGTATTTTTTGGAGTACCCCGCTCCCCGAGGCATTTGAGTTTCTCGCAACCGCTTTACAGGGGTATTTTTTGGAGTATCCCGCTCCCCGAGGCATTTGAGTTTCTCGCAACCGCTTTTCTGGGGTATTTTTTGGAGTACCCCGCTCCCCGAGGCATTTGAGTTTCTCGCAACCGCTTTTCTGGGGTATTTTTTGGAGTACCCCGCTCCTCGCGGCATTTGAGTTTCTCGCAACCGCTTTACTGGGGTATTTTTTGGAGTACCCCGCTCCCTGAGGCATTTGAGTTTCTCGCAACCACTTTACTGGGGTATATTTTGGAGTACCCCGCTCCCCGAGGCATTTGAGTTTCTCGCAACCGCATTTCTGGAGTATTTTTTGGAGTACCACGCTCCCCGAGGCATTTGAGTTTCTCGCAACCGCATTTCTGGGGTATTTTTTGGAGTACCCCGCTCCAACCGTTTTTCTGGAGTATTTTTTGGAGTACCCCGCTCCCCGAGGCATTTGAGTTTCTCGCAACCGCATTTCTGGGGTATTTTTTGGAGTACCCCGCTCCCCGAGGCATTTGAGTTTCTCGCAACCGCTTTTCTGGAGTATTTTTTGGAGTACCCCCGCTCCCCGAGGCATTTGAGTTTCTCGCAACCGCTTTTCTGGAGTATTTTTTGGAGTACCCCGCTCCCCGAGGCATTTGAGTTTCTCGCAACCGTTTTTCTGGAGTATTTTTTGGAGTACCCCGCTCCCCGAGGCATTTGAGTTTCTCGCAACCGCTTTACAGGGGTATTTTTTGGAGTATCCCGCTCCCCGAGGCATTTGAGTTTCTCGCAACCGCTTTTCTGGGATATTTTTTGGAGTACCCCGCTCCCCGAGGCATTTGAGTTTCTCGCAACCGCTTTTCTGGGGTATTTTTTGGAGTACCCCGCTCCTCGCGGCATTTGAGTTTCTCGCAACCGCTTTACTGGGGTATTTTTTGGAGTACCCGCTCCCCGAGGCATTTGAGTTTCTCGCAACCGCTTTTCTGGGGTATTTTTTGGAGTACCCCGCTCCCCGAGGCATTTGAGTTTCTCGCAACCGCTTTTCTGGGGTATGTTTTGGAGTACCACGCTCCCCGAGGCATTTGAGTTTCTCGCAACCGCTTTTCTGGGGTATATTTTGGAGTACCCCGCTCCCCGAGGCATTTGAGTTTCTCACAACCGCTTTACTGGGGTATTTTTTGGAGTACCCCGCTCCCCGAGGCATTTGAGTTTCTCGCAACCGCATTTCTGGGGTATTTTTTGGAGTACCCCGCTCCCCGAGGCATTTGAGTTTCTCGCAACCGCTTTTCTAGGGAATTTTTTGGAGTACCCCGCTCCCCGAGGCATTTGAGTTTCTCGCAACCGTATTTCTGGGGTATTTTTTATAGTAACCCCGCTCCCCGAGGCATTTGAGTTTCTCGCAACCGCATTTCTCGGGTATTTTTTGGAGTACCCAGCTCCCCGAGGCATTTGAGTTTCTCGCAACCCCTTTTCTGGGGTATTTTTTGGAGTACCCCGCTCCCCGAGG
Source organism: Barbarea vulgaris (assembly GCA_963667165.1). Lineage (NCBI taxonomy): Eukaryota > Viridiplantae > Streptophyta > Magnoliopsida > Brassicales > Brassicaceae > Barbarea > Barbarea vulgaris. The sequence goes on from OY763890.1 coordinate 16,035,347, forward strand.
CATTTGAGTTTCTCGCAACCGCATTTTTGGGGTATTTTTTGGAGTACCCCGCTCCCCGAGGCATTTGAGTTTCTCGCAACCGCTTTACTGGGGTATATTTTGGAGTACCCGCTCCCCGAGGCATTTGAGTTTCTCGCAACCGCATTTCTGGAGTATTTTTTTGAGTACTCCGCTCCCCGAGGCATTTGAGTTTTTCGCAACCGCATTTCTGGGGTATTTTTTGGAGTACTCCGCTCCCCGAGGCATTTGAGTTTCTCGCAACCGCTTTTCTAGAGTATTTTTTGGAGTACTCCGCTCCCCGAGGCATTTGAGTTTTTCGCAACCGCTTTTCTGGGGTATTTTTTGGAGTACCCAGCTCCCCGAGGCATTTGAGTTTCTCGCAACCGCATTTCTGGAGTATTTTTTGGAGTACTCCGCTCCCCGAGGCATTTGAGTTTTTCGCAACCGCATTTCTGGAGTATTTTTTGGAGTACCCAAACTCAACCGCTTTACTGGGTTATTTTTTGGAGTACCCGCTCCCCGAGGCATTTGAGTTTCTCGCAACCGCTTTTCTGGGGTATTTTTTGGAGTACCCCGCTCCCCGAGGCATTTGAGTTTCTCGCAACCGCTTTTCTGGGGTATATTTTGGAGTACCCCGCTCCCCGAGGCATTTGAGTTTCTCGCAACCGCATTTCTGGGGTATTTTTTGAAGTACCCCGCTCCCCAAGGCATTTGAGTTTCTCGCAACCGCTTGACTGGGGTATTTTTTGGAGTACCCCGCTCCCCGAGGCATTTGAGTTTCTCGCAACCGCTTTTCTGGGGTATATTTTGGAGTACCCCGCTCCCCGATGCATTTGAGTTTCTCGCAACCGCTTTACTGGGGTATTTTTTGGAGTACCCCGCTCCCCGAGGCATTTGAGTTTCTCGCAACCGCTTTACTGGGGTATTTTTTGGAGTACCCCGCTCCCCGAGGCATTTGAGTTTCTCGCAACCGCATTTCTGGGGTATTTTTTGGAGTACCCCGCTCCCCGAGGCATTTGAGTTTCTCGCAACCGCTTTACTGAGGTATTTTTTGGAGTACCCCGCTCCCCGAAGCATTTGAGTTTCTCGCAACCACTTTACTTGGGTATTTTTTGGAGTACCCCGCTCCCCGAGGCATTTGAGTTTCTCGCAACCGCTTTACTGGGATATTTTTTGGAGTACCCCGCTCCCTGAGGCATTTGAGTTTCTCGCAACCGCTTTACTGGGGTATTTTTTGGAGTACCCCGCTCCCCGAGGCATTTGAGTTTCTCGCAACCGCATTTCTGGGGTATTTTTTGGAGTACCCCGCTCCCCGAGGCATTTGAGTTTCTCGAAACCGCATTTCTGGGGTATTTTTTATAGTAACCCCGCTCCCCGAGGCATTTGAGTTTCTCGCAACCGCATTTCTGGGGTATTTTTTGGAGTACCCAGCTCCCCGAGGCATTTGAGTTTCTCGCAACCCCTTTTCTGGGGTATTTTTTGGAGTACCCCGCTCCCCGAGGCATTTGAGTTTCTCGCAACCGCTTTTCTGGGGTATATTTTGGAGTACCCCGCTCCCCGAGGCATTTGAGTTTCTCGCAACCGCATTTCTGGGGTATTTTTTGGAGTACCCAGCTCCCCGAGGCATTTGAGTTTTTCGCAACCGCATTTCTGGAGTATTTTTTGGAGTACCCAAACTCAACCGCTTTACTGGGTTATTTTTTGGAGTACCCGCTCCCCGAGGCATTTGAGTTTCTCGCAACCGCTTTTCTGGGGTATTTTTTGGAGTACCCCGCTCCCCGAGGCATTTGAGTTTCTCGCAACCGCATTTCTGGAGTATTTTTTGGAGTACTCCGCTCCCCGAGGCATTTGAGTTTTTCGCAACCGCATTTCTGGAGTATTTTTTGGAGTACCCAAACTCAACCGCTTTACTGGGTTATTTTTTGGAGTACCCGCTCCCCGAGGCATTTGAGTTTCTCGCAACCGCTTTTCTGGGGTATTTTTTGGAGTACCCCGCTCCCCGAGGCATTTGAGTTTCTCGCAACCGCTTTTCTGGGGTATATTTTGGAGTACCCCGCTCCCCGAGGCATTTGAGTTTCTCGCAACCGCTTTTCTGGGGTATATTTTGGAGTACCCCGCTCCCCGAGGCATTTGAGTTTCTCGCAACCGCATTTCTGGGGTATTTTTTGAAGTACCCCGCTCCCCAAGGCATTTGAGTTTCTCGCAACCGCTTTACTGGGGTATTTTTTGGAGTACCCCGCTCCCCGAGGCATTTGAGTTTCTCGCAACCGCTTTTCTGGGGTATATTTTGGAGTACCCCGCTCCCCGATGCATTTGAGTTTCTCGCAACCGCTTTACTGGGGTATTTTTTGGAGTACCCCGCTCCCCGAGGCATTTGAGTTTCTCGCAACCGCTTTACTGGGGTATTTTTTGGAGTACCCCGCTCCCCGAGGCATTTGAGTTTCTCGCAACCGCATTTCTGGGGTATTTTTTGGAGTACCCCGCTCCCCGAGGCATTTGAGTTTCTCGCAACCGCTTTACTGGGGTATTTTTTGGAGTACCCCGCTCCCCGAAGCATTTGAGTTTCTCGCAACCACTTTACTTGGGTATTTTTTGGAGTACCCCGCTCCCCGAGGCAATTGAGTTTCTCGCAACCGCTTTACTGGGATATTTTTTGGAGTACCCCGCTCCCTGAGGCATTTGAGTTTCTCGCAACCGCTTTACTGGGGTATTTTTTGGAGTACCCCGCTCCCCGAGGCATTTGAGTTTCTCGCAACCGCATTTCTGGGGTATTTTTTGGAGTACCCCGCTCCCCGAGGCATTTGAGTTTCTCGAAACCGCATTTCTGGGGTATTTTTTGGAGTACCCCGCTCCCCGAGGCATTTGAGTTTCTCGCAACCGCATTTCTGGGGTATTTTTTGGAGTACCCCGCTCCCCGAGGCATTTGAGTTTCTCGCAACCGCTTTACTGGGGTATTTTTTGGAGTACCCCGCTCCCCGAGGCATTTGAGTTTCTCGAAACCGCTTTACTGGGGTATTTTTTGGAGTACCCCGCTCCCCGAGGCATTTGAGTTTCTCGAAACCGCATTTCTGGGGTATTTTTTGGAGTACCCCGCTCCCCGAGGCAATTGAGTTTCTCGCAACCGCATTTCTGGGGTATTTTTTGGAATACCCCGCTCCCCGAGGCATTTGAGTTTCTCGCAACCGCTTTTCTGGGGTATTTTTTGGAGTACCCCGCTCCCTGAGGCATTTGAGTTTCTCGCAACCACTTTACTGGGGTATATTTTGGAGTACCCCGCTCCCCGAGGCATTTGAGTTTCTCGCAACCGCATTTCTGGGGTATTTTTTGGAGTACCCCGCTCCAACCGTTTTACCCCGCTCCCCGAGGCATTTGAGTTTCTCGCAACCGTTTTTCTGGAGTATTTTTTGGAGTACCCCGCTCCCCGAGGCATTTGAGTTTCTCGCAACCGCTTTACAGGGGTATTTTTTGGAGTATCCCGCTCCCCGAGGCATTTGAGTTTCTCGCAACCGCTTTTCTGGGGTATTTTTTGGAGTACCCCGCTCCCCGAGGCATTTGAGTTTCTCGCAACCGCATTTCTGGAGTATTTTTTGGAGTACTCCGCTCCCCGAGGCATTTGAGTTTTTCGCAACCGCATTTCTGGAGTATTTTTTGGAGTACCCAAACTCAACCGCTTTACTGGGTTATTTTTTGGAGTACCCGCTCCCCGAGGCATTTGAGTTTCTCGCAACCGCTTTTCTGGGGTATTTTTTGGAGTACCCCGCTCCCCGAGGCATTTGAGTTTCTCGCAACCGCTTTTCTGGGGTATATTTTGGAGTACCCCGCTCCCCGAGGCATTTGAGTTTCTCGCAACCGCTTTTCTGGGGTATATTTTGGAGTACCCCGCTCCCCGAGGCATTTGAGTTTCTCGCAACCGCATTTCTGGGGTATTTTTTGAAGTACCCCGCTCCCCAAGGCATTTGAGTTTCTCGCAACCGCTTTACTGGGGTATTTTTTGGAGTACCCCGCTCCCCGAGGCATTTGAGTTTCTCGCAACCGCTTTTCTGGGGTATATTTTGGAGTACCCCGCTCCCCGATGCATTTGAGTTTCTCGCAACCGCTTTACTGGGGTATTTTTTGGAGTACCCCGCTCCCCGAGGCATTTGAGTTTCTCGCAACCGCATTTCTGGGGTATTTTTTGGAGTACCCCGCTCCCCGAGGCATTTGAGTTTCTCGCAACCGCTTTACTGGGGTATTTTTTGGAGTACCCCGCTCCCCGAAGCATTTGAGTTTCTCGCAACCACTTTACTTGGGTATTTTTTGGAGTACCCCGCTCCCCGAGGCAATTGAGTTTCTCGCAACCGCTTTACTGGGATATTTTTTGGAGTACCCCGCTCCCTGAGGCATTTGAGTTTCTCGCAACCGCTTTACTGGGGTATTTTTTGGAGTACCCCGCTCCCCGAGGCATTTGAGTTTCTCGCAACCGCATTTCTGGGGTATTTTTTGGAGTACCCCGCTCCCCGAGGCATTTGAGTTTCTCGAAACCGCATTTCTGGGGTATTTTTTGGAGTACCCCGCTCCCCGAGGCATTTGAGTTTCTCGCAACCGCATTTCTGGGGTATTTTTTGGAGTACCCCGCTCCCCGAGGCATTTGAGTTTCTCGCAACCGCTTTACTGGGGTATTTTTTGGAGTACCCCGCTCCCCGAGGCATTTGAGTTTCTCGAAACCGCTTTACTGGGGTATTTTTTGGAGTACCCCGCTCCCCGAGGCATTTGAGTTTCTCGAAACCGCATTTCTGGGGTATTTTTTGGAGTACCCCGCTCCCCGAGGCAATTGAGTTTCTCGCAACCGCATTTCTGGGATATTTTTTGGAATACCCCGCTCCCCGAGGCATTTGAGTTTCTCGCAACCGCTTTTCTGGGGTATTTTTTGGAGTACCCCGCTCCCTGAGGCATTTGAGTTTCTCGCAACCACTTTACTGGGGTATATTTTGGAGTACCCCGCTCCCCGAGGCATTTGAGTTTCTCGCAACCGCATTTCTGGGGTATTTTTTGGAGTACCCCGCTCCAACCGTTTTACCCCGCTCCCCGAGGCATTTGAGTTTCTCGCAACCGTTTTTCTGGAGTATTTTTTGGAGTACCCCGCTCCCCGAGGCATTTGAGTTTCTCGCAACCGCTTTACAGGGGTATTTTTTGGAGTATCCCGCTCCCCGAGGCATTTGAGTTTCTCGCAACCGCTTTTCTGGGGTATTTTTTGGAGTACCCCGCTCCCCGAGGCATTTGAGTTTCTCGCAACCGCTTTTCTGGGGTATTTTTTGGAGTACCCCGCTCCTCGCGGCATTTGAGTTTCTCGCAACCGCTTTACTGGGGTATTTTTTGGAGTACCCCGCTCCCTGAGGCATTTGAGTTTCTCGCAACCACTTTACTGGGGTATATTTTGGAGTACCCCGCTCCCCGAGGCATTTGAGTTTCTCGCAACCGCATTTCTGGAGTATTTTTTGGAGTACCCCGCTCCCCGAGGCATTTGAGTTTCTCGCAACCGCATTTCTGGGGTATTTTTTGGAGTACCCCGCTCCAACCGTTTTTCTGGAGTATTTTTTGGAGTACCCCGCTCCCCGAGGCATTTGAGTTTCTCGCAACCGCATTTCTGGGGTATTTTTTGGAGTACCCCGCTCCCCGAGGCATTTGAGTTTCTCGCAACCGCTTTTCTGGAGTATTTTTTGGAGTACCCCCGCTCCCCGAGGCATTTGAGTTTCTCGCAACCGCTTTTCTGGAGTATTTTTTGGAGTACCCCGCTCCCCGAGGCATTTGAGTTTCTCGCAACCGTTTTTCTGGAGTATTTTTTGGAGTACCCCGCTCCCCGAGGCATTTGAGTTTCTCGCAACCGCTTTACAGGGGTATTTTTTGGAGTATCCCGCTCCCCGAGGCATTTGAGTTTCTCGCAACCGCTTTTCTGGGATATTTTTTGGAGTACCCCGCTCCCCGAGGCATTTGAGTTTCTCGCAACCGCTTTTCTGGGGTATTTTTTGGAGTACCCCGCTCCTCGCGGCATTTGAGTTTCTCGCAACCGCTTTACTGGGGTATTTTTTGGAGTACCCGCTCCCCGAGGCATTTGAGTTTCTCGCAACCGCTTTTCTGGGGTATTTTTTGGAGTACCCCGCTCCCCGAGGCATTTGAGTTTCTCGCAACCGCTTTTCTGGGGTATGTTTTGGAGTACCACGCTCCCCGAGGCATTTGAGTTTCTCGCAACCGCTTTTCTGGGGTATATTTTGGAGTACCCCGCTCCCCGAGGCATTTGAGTTTCTCACAACCGCTTTACTGGGGTATTTTTTGGAGTACCCCGCTCCCCGAGGCATTTGAGTTTCTCGCAACCGCATTTCTGGGGTATTTTTTGGAGTACCCCGCTCCCCGAGGCATTTGAGTTTCTCGCAACCGCTTTTCTAGGGAATTTTTTGGAGTACCCCGCTCCCCGAGGCATTTGAGTTTCTCGCAACCGTATTTCTGGGGTATTTTTTATAGTAACCCCGCTCCCCGAGGCATTTGAGTTTCTCGCAACCGCATTTCTGGGGTATTTTTTGGAGTACCCAGCTCCCCGAGGCATTTGAGTTTCTCGCAACCCCTTTTCTGGGGTATTTTTTGGAGTACCCCGCTCCCCGAGGCATTTGAGTTTCTCGCAACCGCATTTTTGGGGTATTTTTTGGAGTACCCCGCTCCCCGAGGCATTTAAGTTTCTCGCAACCGCTTTACTGGGGTATATTTTGGAGTACCCGCTCCCCGAGGCATTTGAGTTTCTCGCAACCGCATTTCTGGAGTATTTTTTTGAGTACTCCGCTCCCCGAGGCATTTGAGTTTTTCGCAACCGCATTTCTGGGGTATTTTTTGGAGTACTCCGCTCCCCGAGGCATTTGAGTTTCTCGCAACCGCTTTTCTAGAGTATTTTTTGGAGTACTCCGCTCCCCGAGGCATTTGAGTTTTTCGCAACCGCTTTTCTGGGGTATTTTTTGGAGTACCCAGCTCCCCGAGGCATTTGAGTTTCTCGCAACCGCATTTCTGGAGTATTTTTTGGAGTACTCCGCTCCCCGAGGCATTTGAGTTTTTCGCAACCGCATTTCTGGAGTATTTTTTGGAGTACCCAAACTCAACCGCTTTACTGGGTTATTTTTTGGAGTACCCGCTCCCCGAGGCATTTGAGTTTCTCGCAACCGCTTTTCTGGGGTATTTTTTGGAGTACCCCGCTCCCCGAGGCATTTGAGTTTCTCGCAACCGCTTTTCTGGGGTATATTTTGGAGTACCCCGCTCCCCGAGGCATTTGAGTTTCTCGCAACCGCATTTCTGGGGTATTTTTTGAAGTACCCCGCTCCCCAAGGCATTTGAGTTTCTCGCAACCGCTTTACTGGGGTATTTTTTGGAGTACCCCGCTCCCCGAGGCATTTGAGTTTCTCGCAACCGCTTTTCTGGGGTATATTTTGGAGTACCCCGCTCCCCGATGCATTTGAGTTTCTCGCAACCGCTTTACTGGGGTATTTTTTGGAGTACCCCGCTCCCCGAGGCATTTGAGTTTCTCGCAACCGCTTTACTGGGGTATTTTTTGGAGTACCCCGCTCCCCGAGGCATTTGAGTTTCTCGCAACCGCATTTCTGGGGTATTTTTTGGAGTACCCCGCTCCCCGAGGCATTTGAGTTTCTCGCAACCGCTTTACTGAGGTATTTTTTGGAGTACCCCGCTCCCCGAAGCATTTGAGTTTCTCGCAACCACTTTACTTGGGTATTTTTTGGAGTACCCCGCTCCCCGAGGCATTTGAGTTTCTCGCAACCGCTTTACTGGGATATTTTTTGGAGTACCCCGCTCCCTGAGGCATTTGAGTTTCTCGCAACCGCTTTACTGGGGTATTTTTTGGAGTACCCCGCTCCCCGAGGCATTTGAGTTTCTCGCAACCGCATTTCTGGGGTATTTTTTGGAGTACCCCGCTCCCCGAGGCATTTGAGTTTCTCGAAACCGCATTTCTGGGGTATTTTTTATAGTAACCCCGCTCCCCGAGGCATTTGAGTTTCTCGCAACCGCATTTCTGGGGTATTTTTTGGAGTACCCAGCTCCCCGAGGCATTTGAGTTTCTCGCAACCCCTTTTCTGGGGTATTTTTTGGAGTACCCCGCTCCCCGAGGCATTTGAGTTTCTCGCAACCGCATTTTTGGGGTATTTTTTGGAGTACCCCGCTCCCCGAGGCATTTGAGTTTCTCGCAACCGCTTTACTGGGGTATATTTTGGAGTACCCGCTCCCCGAGGCATTTGAGTTTCTCGCAACCGCATTTCTGGAGTATTTTTTTGAGTACTCCGCTCCCCGAGGCATTTGAGTTTTTCGCAACCGCATTTCTGGGGTATTTTTTGGAGTACTCCGCTCCCCGAGGCATTTGAGTTTCTCGCAACCGCTTTTCTAGAGTATTTTTTGGAGTACTCCGCTCCCCGAGGCATTTGAGTTTTTCGCAACCGCTTTTCTGGGGTATTTTTTGGAGTACCCAGCTCCCCGAGGCATTTGAGTTTCTCGCAACCGCATTTCTGGAGTATTTTTTGGAGTACTCCGCTCCCCGAGGCATTTGAGTTTTTCGCAACCGCATTTCTGGAGTATTTTTTGGAGTACCCAAACTCAACCGCTTTACTGGGTTATTTTTTGGAGTACCCGCTCCCCGAGGCATTTGAGTTTCTCGCAACCGCTTTTCTGGGGTATTTTTTGGAGTACCCCGCTCCCCGAGGCATTTGAGTTTCTCGCAACCGCTTTTCTGGGGTATATTTTGGAGTACCCCGCTCCCCGAGGCATTTGAGTTTCTCGCAACCGCTTTTCTGGGGTATATTTTGGAGTACCCCGTTCCCCGAGGCATTTGAGTTTCTCGCAACCGCATTTCTGGGGTATTTTTTGAAGTACCCCGCTCCCCAAGGCATTTGAGTTTCTCGCAACCGCTTTACTGGGGTATTTTTTGGAGTACCCCGCTCCCCGAGGCATTTGAGTTTCTCGCAACCGCTTTTCTGGGGTATATTTTGGAGTACCCCGCTCCCCGATGCATTTGAGTTTCTCGCAACCGCTTTACTGGGGTATTTTTTGGAGTACCCCGCTCCCCGAGGCATTTGAGTTTCTCGCAACCGCTTTACTGGGGTATTTTTTGGAGTACCCCGCTCCCCGAGGCATTTGAGTTTCTCGCAACCGCATTTCTGGGGTATTTTTTGGAGTACCCCGCTCCCCGAGGCATTTGAGTTTCTCGCAACCGCTTTACTGGGGTATTTTTTGGAGTACCCCGCTCCCCGAAGCATTTGAGTTTCTCGCAACCACTTTACTTGGGTATTTTTTGGAGTACCCCGCTCCCCGAGGCAATTGAGTTTCTCGCAACCGCTTTACTGGGATATTTTTTGGAGTACCCCGCTCCCTGAGGCATTTGAGTTTCTCGCAACCGCTTTACTGGGGTATTTTTTGGAGTACCCCGCTCCCCGAGGCATTTGAGTTTCTCGCAACCGCATTTCTGGGGTATTTTTTGGAGTACCCCGCTCCCCGAGGCATTTGAGTTTCTCGAAACCGCATTTCTGGGGTATTTTTTGGAGTACCCCGCTCCCCGAGGCATTTGAGTTTCTCGCAACCGCATTTCTGGGGTATTTTTTGGAGTACCCCGCTCCCCGAGGCATTTGAGTTTCTCGCAACCGCTTTACTGGGGTATTTTTTGGAGTACCCCGCTCCCCGAGGCATTTGAGTTTCTCGAAACCGCTTTACTGGGGTATTTTTTGGAGTACCCCGCTCCCCGAGGCATTTGAGTTTCTCGAAACCGCATTTCTGGGGTATTTTTTGGAGTACCCCGCTCCCCGAGGCAATTGAGTTTCTCGCAACCGCATTTCTGGGGTATTTTTTGGAATACCCCGCTCCCCGAGGCATTTGAGTTTCTCGCAACCGCTTTTCTGGGGTATTTTTTGGAGTACCCCGCTCCCTGAGGCATTTGAGTTTCTCGCAACCACTTTACTGGGGTATATTTTGGAGTACCCCGCTCCCCGAGGCATTTGAGTTTCTCGCAACCGCATTTCTGGGGTATTTTTTGGAGTACCCCGCTCCAACCGTTTTACCCCGCTCCCCGAGGCATTTGAGTTTCTCGCAACCGTTTTTCTGGAGTATTTTTTGGAGTACCCCGCTCCCCGAGGCATTTGAGTTTCTCGCAACCGCTTTACAGGGGTATTTTTTGGAGTATCCCGCTCCCCGAGGCATTTGAGTTTCTCGCAACCGCTTTTCTGGGGTATTTTTTGGAGTACCCCGCTCCCCGAGGCATTTGAGTTTCTCGCAACCGCTTTTCTGGGGTATTTTTTGGAGTACCCCGCTCCTCGCGGCATTTGAGTTTCTCGCAACCGCTTTACTGGGGTATTTTTTGGAGTACCCCGCTCCCTGAGGCATTTGAGTTTCTCGCAACCACTTTACTGGGGTATATTTTGGAGTACCCCGCTCCCCGAGGCATTTGAGTTTCTCGCAACCGCATTTCTGGAGTATTTTTTGGAGTACCCCGCTCCCCGAGGCATTTGAGTTTCTCGCAACCGCATTTCTGGGGTATTTTTTGGAGTACCCCGCTCCAACCGTTTTTCTGGAGTATTTTTTGGAGTACCCCGCTCCCCGAGGCATTTGAGTTTCTCGCAACCGCATTTCTGGGGTATTTTTTGGAGTACCCCGCTCCCCGAGGCATATGAGTTTCTCGCAACCGCTTTTCTGGAGTATTTTTTGGAGTACCCCCGCTCCCCGAGGCATTTGAGTTTCTCGCAACCGCTTTTCTGGAGTATTTTTTGGAGTACCCCGCTCCCCGAGGCATTTGAGTTTCTCGCAACCGTTTTTCTGGAGTATTTTTTGGAGTACCCCGCTCCCCGAGGCATTTGAGTTTCTCGCAACCGCTTTACAGGGGTATTTTTTGGAGTATCCCGCTCCCCGAGGCATTTGAGTTTCTCGCAACCGCTTTTCTGGGATATTTTTTGGAGTACCCCGCTCCCCGAGGCATTTGAGTTTCTCGCAACCGCTTTTCTGGGGTATTTTTTGGAGTACCCCGCTCCTCGCGGCATTTGAGTTTCTCGCAACCGCTTTACTGGGGTATTTTTTGGAGTACCCGCTCCCCGAGGCATTTGAGTTTCTCGCAACCGCTTTTCTGGGGTATTTTTTGGAGTACCCCGCTCCCCGAGGCATTTGAGTTTCTCGCAACCGCTTTTCTGGGGTATGTTTTGGAGTACCACGCTCCCCGAGGCATTTGAGTTTCTCGCAACCGCTTTTCTGGGGTATATTTTGGAGTACCCCGCTCCCCGAGGCATTTGAGTTTCTCACAACCGCTTTACTGGGGTATTTTTTGGAGTACCCCGCTCCCCGAGGCATTTGAGTTTCTCGCAACCGCATTTCTGGGGTATTTTTTGGAGTACCCCGCTCCCCGAGGCATTTGAGTTTCTCGCAACCGCTTTTCTTGGGAATTTTTTGGAGTACCCCGCTCCCCGAGGCATTTGAGTTTCTCGCAACCGTATTTCTGGGGTATTTTTTATAGTAACCCCGCTCCCCGAGGCATTTGAGTTTCTCGCAACCGCATTTCTGGGGTATTTTTTGGAGTACCCAGCTCCCCGAGGCATTTGAGTTTCTCGCAACCCCTTTTCTGGGGTATTTTTTGGAGTACCCCGCTCCCCGAGGCATTTGAGTTTCTCGCAACCGCATTTTTGGGGTATTTTTTGGAGTACCCCGCTCCCCGAGGCATTTGAGTTTCTCGCAACCGCTTTACTGGGGTATATTTTGGAGTACCCGCTCCCCGAGGCATTTGAGTTTCTCGCAACCGCATTTCTGGAGTATTTTTTTGAGTACTCCGCTCCCCGAGGCATTTGAGTTTTTCGCAACCGCATTTCTGGGGTATTTTTTGGAGTACTCCGCTCCCCGAGGCATTTGAGTTTCTCGCAACCGCTTTTCTAGAGTATTTTTTGGAGTACTCCGCTCCCCGAGGCATTTGAGTTTTTCGCAACCGCTTTTCTGGGGTATTTTTTGGAGTACCCAGCTCCCCGAGGCATTTGAGTTTCTCGCAACCGCATTTCTGGAGTATTTTTTGGAGTACTCCGCTCCCCGAGGCATTTGAGTTTTTCGCAACCGCATTTCTGGAGTATTTTTTGGAGTACCCAAACTCAACCGCTTTACTGGGTTATTTTTTGGAGTACCCGCTCCCCGAGGCATTTGAGTTTCTCGCAACCGCTTTTCTGGGGTATTTTTTGGAGTACCCCGCTCCCCGAGGCATTTGAGTTTCTCGCAACCGCTTTTCTGGGGTATATTTTGGAGTACCCCGCTCCCCGAGGCATTTGAGTTTCTCGCAACCGCATTTCTGGGGTATTTTTTGAAGTACCCCGCTCCCCAAGGCATTTGAGTTTCTCGCAACCGCTTTACTGGGGTATTTTTTGGAGTACCCCGCTCCCCGAGGCATTTGAGTTTCTCGCAACCGCTTTTCTGGGGTATATTTTGGAGTACCCCGCTCCCCGATGCATTTGAGTTTCTCGCAACCGCTTTACTGGGGTATTTTTTGGAGTACCCCGCTCCCCGAGGCATTTGAGTTTCTCGCAACCGCTTTTCTGGGGTATTTTTTGGAGTACCCCGCTCCCCGAGGCATTTGAGTTTCTCGCAACCGCTTTTCTGGGGTATGTTTTGGAGTACCACGCTCCCCGAGGCATTTGAGTTTCTCGCAACCGCTTTTCTGGGGTATATTTTGGAGTACCCCGCTCCCCGAGGCATTTGAGTTTCTCACAACCGCTTTACTGGGGTATTTTTTGGAGTACCCCGCTCCCCGAGGCATTTGAGTTTCTCGCAACCGCATTTCTGGGGTATTTTTTGGAGTACCCCGCTCCCCGAGGCATTTGAGTTTCTCGCAACCGCTTTTCTAGGGAATTTTTTGGAGTACCCCGCTCCCCGAGGCATTTGAGTTTCTCGCAACCGTATTTCTGGGGTATTTTTTATAGTAACCCCGCTCCCCGAGGCATTTGAGTTTCTCGCAACCGCATTTCTGGGGTATTTTTTGGAGTACCCAGCTCCCCGAGGCATTTGAGTTTCTCGCAACCCCTTTTCTGGGGTATTTTTTGGAGTACCCCGCTCCCCGAGGCATTTGAGTTTCTCGCAACCGCATTTTTGGGGTATTTTTTGGAGTACCCCGCTCCCCGAGGCATTTGAGTTTCTCGCAACCGCTTTACTGGGGTATATTTTGGAGTACCCGCTCCCCGAGGCATTTGAGTTTCTCGCAACCGCATTTCTGGAGTATTTTTTTGAGTACTCCGCTCCCCGAGGCATTTGAGTTTTTCGCAACCGCATTTCTGGGGTATTTTTTGGAGTACTCCGCTCCCCGAGGCATTTGAGTTTCTCGCAACCGCTTTTCTAGAGTATTTTTTGGAGTACTCCGCTCCCCGAGGCATTTGAGTTTTTCGCAACCGCTTTTCTGGGGTATTTTTTGGAGTACCCAGCTCCCCGAGGCATTTGAGTTTCTCGCAACCGCATTTCTGGAGTATTTTTTGGAGTACTCCGCTCCCCGAGGCATTTGAGTTTTTCGCAACCGCATTTCTGGAGTATTTTTTGGAGTACCCAAACTCAACCGCTTTACTGGGTTATTTTTTGGAGTACCCGCTCCCCGAGGCATTTGAGTTTCTCGCAACCGCTTTTCTGGGGTATTTTTTGGAGTACCCCGCTCCCCGAGGCATTTGAGTTTCTCGCAACCGCTTTTCTGGGGTATATTTTGGAGTACCCCGCTCCCCGAGGCATTTGAGTTTCTCGCAACCGCATTTCTGGGGTATTTTTTGAAGTACCCCGCTCCCCAAGGCATTTGAGTTTCTCGCAACCGCTTTACTGGGGTATTTTTTGGAGTACCCCGCTCCCCGAGGCATTTGAGTTTCTCGCAACCGCTTTTCTGGGGTATATTTTGGAGTACCCCGCTCCCCGATGCATTTGAGTTTCTCGCAACCGCTTTACTGGGGTATTTTTTGGAGTACCCCGCTCCCCGAGGCATTTGAGTTTCTCGCAACCGCTTTACTGGGGTATTTTTTGGAGTACCCCGCTCCCCGAGGCATTTGAGTTTCTCGCAACCGCATTTCTGGGGTATTTTTTGGAGTACCCCGCTCCCCGAGGCATTTGAGTTTCTCGCAACCGCTTTACTGGGGTATTTTTTGGAGTACCCCGCTCCCCGAAGCATTTGAGTTTCTCGCAACCGCTTTACTTGGGTATTTTTTGGAGTACCCCGCTCCCCGAGGCATTTGAGTTTCTCGCAACCGCTTTACTGGGGTATTTTTTGGAGTACCCCGCTCCCCGAGGCATTTGAGTTTCTCGCAACCGCATTTCTGGGGTATTTTTTGGAGTACCCCGCTCCCCGAGGCATTTGAGTTTCTCGAAACCGCATTTCTGGGGTATTTTTTGGGGTATTTTTTGGAGTACCCCGCTCCCCGAGGCATTTGAGTTTCTCGAAACCGCTTTACTGGGGTATTTTTTGGAGTACCCCGCTCCCCGAGGCATTTGAGTTTCTCGAAACCGCATTTCTGGGGTATTTTTTGGAGTACCCCGCTCCCCGAGGCATTTGAGTTTCTCGCAACCGCATTTCTGGGGTATTTTTTGGAATACCCCGCTCCCCGAGGCATTTGAGTTTCTCGCAACCGCTTTTCTGGGGTATTTTTTGGAGTACCCCGCTCCCTGAGGCATTTGAGTTTCTCGCAACCACTTTACTGGGGTATATTTTGGAGTACCCCGCTCCCCGAGGCATTTGAGTTTCTCGCAACCGCATTTCTGGGGTATTTTTTGGAGTACCCCGCTCCAACCGTTTTACCCCGCTCCCCGAGGCATTTGAGTTTCTCGCAACCGTTTTTCTGGAGTATTTTTTGGAGTACCCCGCTCCCCGAGGCATTTGAGTTTCTCGCAACCGCTTTACAGGGGTATTTTTTGGAGTATCCCGCTCCCCGAGGCATTTGAGTTTCTCGCAACCGCTTTTCTGGGGTATTTTTTGGAGTACCCCGCTCCCCGAGGCATTTGAGTTTCTCGCAACCGCTTTTCTGGGGTATTTTTTGGAGTACCCCGCTCCTCGCGGCATTTGAGTTTCTCGCAACCGCTTTACTGGGGTATTTTTTGGAGTACCCGCTCCCCGAGGCATTTGAGTTTCTCGCAACCGCTTTTCTGGAGTATTTTTTGGAGTACCCCGCTCCCCGAGGCATTTGAGTTTCTCGCAACCGCTTTTCTGGGGTATGTTTTGGAGTACCACGCTCCCCGAGGCATTTGAGTTTCTCGCAACCGCTTTTCTGGGGTATATTTTGGAGTACCCCGCTCCCCGAGGCATTTGAGTTTCTCGCAACCGCTTTTCTGGGGTATATTTTGGAGTACCCCGCTCCCCGAGGCATTTGAGTTTCTCGCAACCGCATTTCTGGGGTATTTTTTGAAGTACCCCGCTCCCCAAGGCATTTGAGTTTCTCGCAACCGCTTTACTGGGGTATTTTTTGGAGTACCCCGCTCCCCGAGGCATTTGAGTTTCTCGCAACCGCTTTTCTGGGGTATATTTTGGAGTACCCCGCTCCCCGAGGCATTTGAGTTTCTCGCAACCGCTTTACTTGGGTATTTTTTGGAGTACCCCGCTCCCCGAGGCATTTGAGTTTCTCGCAACCGCTTTACTGGGGTATTTTTTGGAGTACCCCGCTCCCCGAGGCATTTGAGTTTCTCGCAACCGCTTTACTTGGGTATTTTTTGGAGTACCCCGCTCCCCGAGGCATTTGAGTTTCTCGCAACCGCTTTTCTGGGGTATTTTTTGGAGTACCCCGCTCCCCGAGGCATTTGAGTTTCTCACAACCGCTTTTCTGGGGTATTTTTTGGAGTACCCCGCTCCCCGAGGCATTTGAGTTTCTCGCAACCGCTTTACTGGGGTATTTTTTGGTTTTGTGTTTTTTTTAAGGGTTTAGATTAAAGATTTGAGGTTTTGGGTTTATGGTTTTGGGTTTAGGAATATGGTTTCAACTTTTATTATTTATTGTAAGAGTTTTAAGCAGTTTGTTATTTAATTAGACTTCATGTTTTTTTTTGTCTATAAGAAAAATAATAAACTAAGAAAAAAAAAATTGAACTGACCTGATGATAATGAGCTAAGCATCTTTAGGTTGGTCCTTGAAGTGATGTCAACGATTGATACGTTTTTGAAGTCTGTTTTGAAAAAAGAAATGAAATGAGTTTGAGAGTTGAAAATGACTATATGGAGTTTGAGCAGCATTCTTATTTGTTAAGCTTATGGAGTTGTAAGCAATGTTCAAAAGGTAAAAATAACCTGATATATTTCTTTGAGGTTTAGCAATATCATGTTGAATCCTACCAGAAACTCATTCAACCTGAAATGAATTCATACTCATACAAGTTCAGATTAGAATAATACGAAAAAATAGGAAATAAAATAATACGAAGAAAATTAGAGGTGTGGACAACCACAAGTAATCTCAAAACAGAGAATGCACCAACCTACAAGTAGGTAAGGAGATATGAAAAATCAAACAGGAACCAAACCGAAAAGAAAGTTTAACACTTTCATACCTTTGTCTTAACAGACTTTTCACGCAGTTGCTTATTAATGGATTTCACTCTCTTTGAGACTTCTTGCTTCAATAGCCATTTTGGACTGAATCAATCAAAGGTATATATTTTGTTAGCAGGAATTCATCCGTATTGTGACAGACTGTCCAAGATGAAGTAAAATGATTCAGAAAATTTGCCTTGATTTGTTGACCTTTTGTCACATTTCCTGTTAGCCGTAATAGATCAATGAATGTGTTGAATACATCCATATGTAACAACAATAAGTTAGAGCAATGACCAACTAGTAGTGCAAGATAGAGGATTATTTATTTTCCTTACCTTCACATTTTCCTCCCTTTCCTTAAATCTATCAATTAGTTTCGGGCCTGCACAAGAAGAGACTTATTACTAAATTCCTCAACAACAAAGACTACAATAGATTTTCATTTCTTATATAATCAAACAGAAGTTAAAAATGAAATAAAATCTCTTCACGTAAAGGATTCTTGTACAGTCATGTCATGAAAGATAATACTCTTGATCATTAAGAAAAGAAGATTTACCTCTTGATATATTTTAGAGAGCATCTCATAACGAGAAACGATTATCCTGCTAAGCATTTTGCTGCAGCTCTCCTAACTTTCCAGCTGGTATCCAACAGCGCGGCTGAAACAACAATACATTAAATACCAATCCACCCATAGCAAGCCTAATCATAGATGCGTAAGGTAAACCATAAAACCGATCAATAAACAGATAGGAAAAGAACAACTAACAGAAGCATACTACAACACTAGGGTAATGGTAAGAAGTTTAAGAGAAATAACATGCCAAAAAGAAGGATAGACAGGAAGTACCATAAAGCTCCAATCATTTGAATATTGCCCTACGTTTTTCACAACTTCAACTGTCGCCTTTGTGAGCAAATCATCAGACAGAGTGGAAGCAAGAGATGCTGATACCACAGAAAAATTAAACTTAAATGAGGACATATACCATCCAATTAAGACTTAAGAGTTCGATATAAGAACCACAAAAACAATGGCATTGAAATCCATATTTCTAAAATAGATACTAAGCTGAGGAAAGCAATCACTCAAGCCCCGTCAGATTTTTTCAAGTTAGCTAACTATTGACAGAAGTAGCCAGAATTCTTATTGACTCAATATTGTAAACTTACCAATGCATGTGACAGTCTTCTTCCTGAGTGTGGCTTGGTTACAGCCCAATTGCAATAACAATGTGTTCAGTAGCTTCTCATGATCATCCACCATTAAACTTCCATATTTTTGAACAACATCACACATGATCTCGAGACATTCACATATAATCCCTGTGCTCATTCCCTTCAGCAGCAAGCCAGCAGGAAATTAGTTTTAGTACCTCAGATTTAATAGGGTAGGAACGATTATAATGTGTTTTGGTCTACTGAGTTTTTCAGAAAGAGCTATTAAGCTGTATCAGCTATAAAAAACGTAAAATCAACTCAATTTCCAATAGATATCAATCAATCTGATGTGTAGCCTGATTTCGGTCTTTCGAAATGTAATTTTGCTGGCATCCTGAAATTGTCTCAGAGACCCTAAGCAGTATGGCATATGCAATAAAAAAAGGCTTAAAGCTGGGAAAACAATATCTTACCCAGTTCTACCACAAAGCCTAACTGAATTGCCGTTTCGATCTGCAGGAGGGAAACCTCCATACTCGAAAAGCCTCAACAAATATGAGTATTGACCATGAATATCACCTGAAACAACACAAAGACAATAGCTAGACATCAACCTAGGAATTCACCGGAATCATCACAAAAGATAAGTTGAAGAAAAACAAAGATAACAGCACAAGGATTTGCTAATATCAGCATAATGAACTTGCTAACTCTCACATAAACCGTGCAAACCTCCAAGAGCCCGATATTATAAATCGCCTAAAGACAAATGTTACACATCAACCTAGTAATCGACAGAAACCATAATCAACGATGTTTGAAGAAAAACAAAGAAACCAATGCATTTTCACCAGAAAAGATCAAGAAAAACTTGCTTCCTCTCGCATGACCGAAAAAACCTCTATTACCATAAGCATACTAACGAATAACCTCAAGCAGACTCCAAGAACAAGGTAACCCCAACAAACATAACCATCATTAAGAGACATCAATTGGTAAGAAGAAAGATTTCTCCTTTAGGTTCAAGAAAACAAAGTTCACCCCTACTTAGCATTCTTCAACAAGAAAAACTAAAACGAACATTTTATTTGTTGGTTGCCTTTGGTATCGGCGGCAACTACAGGCTTAGCCTTGAATGGCAAAAACGTCTATCCGCCCATGAACGGCTGAAGAACCTCAGGAATGTCCACACCATCCTCTCGCTGGTAATTCTCAAGAATGCAGCAAATGGTCCTCTCTGTCGCAGTAAGAGTCGAATTCAGCATATGCACAAACTGCTTCGACTGCTCATTGCTCTTTTTCTGACCGTATCTGATCTCAAGCCTTCGAGCCTGATAGTCTGTACAGTTGGAACACGACACTAGCTCTCTGTAAGTCTCCGACGACGAAAACCAAGCTTCCAAGTCATACTTTTTTGCAGCTGCATCGTTCAATGCTCCAGAGACGATCGAAACGATTTGGTATGGAAGTTTTAGCTGCCAGAGAAATCACACAGTTAGCTAATTCGAAACTATTATAAATTCATAAAGGTTTTTTTCTTTAGCTTTAAACATTGAAATTACCGCTTGGTAAAAATCTTCCAAGTTCTGCATCATCTCATCGAGCATTTCCCACGAGGCATTATCATTAGGACTGGTGATACAGAACTGTTCAATTTTCTCAAACTGGTGAACACGGAAAATGCCAAGTGTGTCTCTTCCATGGGAACCAGCTTCTTTTCTGAAGCACGACGAGTAGCCAGCATATGTGGACCAAAACATTATGACATCAGCAATTTCGTTTGAATACATGATGAAACAACCGTCAAAACGCTGTGTATTATATGTTCATTTACGTATATACCTTATGGGAAGCTCGGTTGGATGGATCCACTCATCAAGATGGTATGCACAAAGAGGCTGCTCAGCAGTTGCAATAAGGTATTTGTCATCTCCTTCACCAGTCACCTGAACAAAACAGAAATCTTCACAGAATCAAAGCTCAAGCCTACTCTAACAACATATAAATATACAAACATTTCGGTAACGATTAAAGACCTTGTAAAGCTCTTCATCGAACTGTGCTAATTGTGTCCACTTGGCCATAACATCTTTCCTCATGAAAAAAGGAGGTTGCAATCCTGTGAATTTTCTCTTTTTCAAGAAGGTTAGCCCGAAGTTGATAAGAGCTTGGTTAAGCATCAAACCATCTCCTTTTAGGAAAAAACCTCTTGCTCCAGCAATTTCAGCACCTAAGGCCAAAAATAACATTATAAAAAACCCATAACACAATTTGAGAAGGTGACCAAAGTGGCAAAGTGTCAGGCAATGCTACCTCTCTTGGTATCTGCAATATCGAGAAGCTCAACAAGATCCACATGGTTTTTCAGCTTCTGACCAGGCGTAGCAACACGTTTTTCACCCCAAACTTTAGTCACAGCATTATTTGCCTGCATATGAAAACACCATACACTTATAAATCTCTCTCCTTTTCAATCACCACAAAACAATTTGGCACTAACCTCATCGTTACTAATTGGAACCGAGTCATGAATCAGATTTCCAACAGTCTCCAATTTGGCTTTCAAAGCAGCATAAGCTTCACCAACTTACACCTCCTTATCGGCAGAGTCTTTTTTTGTTTTGCTGTGTTTGCTGAATCAGTTCAGTCGCATCTTCTTTTTTCTATTTCCAAAGAAACACAGACAAAAATCGAATAACATTACTAAGAATACATCAATTTCAGTCAACCTAACTAAAACCATTCCCCTAACTATGGCATTCACATAGTAACTTTCCAGATCCCTAAGTAAGAACCATTGATAGATCTAAGAGAAGGTTTCAATAAAACTAACAATTTTGAAGCTGTGCGACTTGTTTATTAAGCTTGTTGAACTCTTTTCGGAAATTATCAACTTCATATTGACCTGAAACACAAAGAAATTGCGATATCGTCAAGCTCAATACTCTAAAGAAAGAATCGATGCGAGCTTTATAGAAGAGGATGATTACTTACGCTCACGCCATTCTTTATCGAGCTTAATAATCTCATCAACGATTTCAACGCTGGCAAATCTCCGGCGTTGCGATTCTCTGATGATCTCTGGATTGTTCCCTTTTTCTTCTCGGAATAGATTGATATCCAACATTTTCGTGCTTTTCTCTCTGAAATCAAAGTAGAAACTCGAGATTGAAGTTTTGGAGATGATGAGAAACAACGAAGTTGTTAACGATAAACTCAATCTCAAATTGAGTCAACAAATCACTTTATTGAGAATCAAAACAAGCAAATGTTCATAGGAAACAAGTGCAAGTCTCACCAAATCCAAGCTCAAGTAAAGCTTCGACAATGGCGGATCAACGTTTACAGAGAAACCAAAACAACAAAAGAAATTTCACAAAATCAAGATTATCTCATTCTCAGCTTCTCTTCACGCTTTAATCAATTCTTCTAACAAACTCTCACAGATTGTATCCCGACCCTACACGTGTCTCTTCTCTTTATTCCATCAACGGTCAGGATTAGTCAACATTCCTTCACTTAGTCAAACCCTCTGTTTCATTCCACCACTTCACTGACTGCTACAAACTCTCCTTCACGTGGTTCTTCATTTCAGTTTTTCATCTCCACTCCTCATAATTCCTGTATCAGAAGTATTAGAATTTGAAGAGAGGCAGAGAATTAGAAAACGTACTTGGGAATTTTGGAGAGGAAGATGAAACTATCAGCGGCTATTTTTGTGTTGAACTAGATTTATACCCGCGGTACACCGCGGGTCAATTGTTTTAATAAAAAAATTTAATTTTTTGTTTATTTATTATTTGTAAACGGAAAAATTTCATCAAAACCCTAGTACACATCGTGGGTTAATTGTTTTAATAAATTTTTGTAGTTTTTTGTTTATTTATTATTTATAAATGGAAAAATCCCATTAAAAAACTTCTAAAGTAGCACACATTTCTACATCAAATCCCAACAATTTTATTAATGAAAAACGAAACAAAATGCTACTTTGAAGGTTTAAACTGGAAAAAGTTTCACTTTGGAGGTTTAATGTAGAAGTATGTGCCACTTTTGAGGCTTTTATAGAATTTTCCAGTTTATAAAATATAAAAATTGACCCGCATATACGGATATTAACTTGCTATTTTTTTATAAAAATAAACAAAAAATAAAAATATTTATAAACAGTAAAGAAAAAAAAATTGTAAGCTAAAATTAAATGGAAAAAATACAAAATTTTTAAACCATTATACACATGAGGTTCACTCTTCCAACCTATGTAATAGTTGAATATAAAATTTAGATTAGGCACACATTAAATAAACCGAATATATGTTTTTTAAGTTTAGACGCCTGATAAATCAAGTTTTTTGCTCATTCGTATTTGAAATCATTTTAGTCATTTTTATAATACGATCCTGAAATATTACCCAAATTCTTTAGCCTATATGGGATATTGAACAAACATCATTTTTTCTTCATTGATTGAGTAATAAATGTCAACTTTTAAATTCCAATCACAACACATCTAGAAAAAGTTAATTTTTTATTAATTATATGCATTATTACTTCAATAGTGTTTGGAAATACCTTTTACGATTGGGTATTTTTAATAGTTTAGTAGATAGATAATTAATTTCAATTATTTCAACTAAAGAATCAGATTAAACCGCATAAATTTTTGAAATTTGGACGTCTCATAAGTCAAGGTTCCTTTTCATTCGTATATAAAATCATTTTGATTTTTTTTTTTACATAAAATGGATTGAACTATTGCCCACAAATTTTGCTCAATGTGAGATATTTAAATTATTTCAACTAAAACCGGATAAAACCGAATACATTTTATAAATTTTAACGCCTGATAAGTCAAGTTTTCTGCTCATTCGTATTTGAAATTATTTTGGTCTTTTTATAATAGGACTATGAACCATTGCCACAAAAATTTAGTCAATGTGAGATGTTGAACACACATTGCTGTAAAAAAAAAAAACACATATTTTTTTCTTCTTTAATTGAGTAACATATGTCTGTTTTAAAAAAAATTTAATCACAATATATGCAGAAAAAATATTAAATTTTAATAATTATATATGTTATATAATAATTTTAAAATAATTTCAAAATAAGTTCTAACAAAGGTGATAGGAGAATTATAATTCATACTATTAATATTGCAATATTAAATAAGGAAATAAATGATGAAGAGGAAAAAGGAAAAGATGGAAAGTTGTGTTTGGATACAATGATACAATTATTTCTTTTATTATTTTAACTTCTATATTGTTTAAAAACACCCTCTAAGATTGAATCTTTTTTAATAGTTTAGTAGATTAGGTCTTTTTTTAATAGTTTAGTAGATATAATAGGACTCTGAACCATTGCCACAAAAATTTAGTCAATGTGAGATGTTGAACACACATTGCTGTAAAAAAAAAAAATAACACATATTTTTTTTTCTTTAATTGAGTAATATATGTCTGTTTAAAAAAACATTAATCACAATATATGCAGAATATTGGTTTTTCTTCATTTCAGTTTTTCATCTCCACTCCTCATAATTCCTGTATCAGAAGTATTAGAATTTGAAGAGAGGCAGAGAATTAGAAAACGTACTTGGGAATTTTGGAGAGGAAGATGAAACTATCAGCGGCTATTTTTGTGTTGAATTTTTGTGGAGACGAAGTAGGGTTTTAGTGTTTATTTTTTTTTTTTTTTTTTTTAGCCCCAATTAATTTTCTAGATCATAGAATGCCCCCAAAACTTTCAGATTTGTAGTGGGTGCATTAACAAAACACAGTTTCCTGGCTGTTAAGAATCTTTTTTATTTATAGTTTTCTAGAGTTGCACCTACATATATATTGGAAAATAATTTTTTATATATATTTTTAGTTTTAAGAATCTTTTTTTCTATTTTCGATGCAAACTTTATCGAGAAAACAAAAAGTCTTGTAATTGTATCATCATCAAAAATATCATTGTCTCTAGAAAAACTGTTAAATCATATGTGTTTTCACTGTGTTAAAAACCCGGTAAAATCATGACGATGTGGGAAAATGAGAAATATAAAAAAAAAATGGCGATTTGATGGAGATAAAAAAATCAAATATATGTATATATATTTAAATCTCAAAAAATATGTAGTGGGTGCATTAACAAAACACCATTTAACAGCCATTTTTTTTAGTGGGTGCATTAACAAAACACAGATTTGTAGTGGGTGCATTAACAAAACACCATTTAACAGCCGGTCCAGAAACATCACCAGCCAAATCATCAAGCTGTTGCAGTATTATACTCGACAATCTTAGCTCCAAGTCCGTGTCGAGTTTAAAGGAATCCTTATTCAACTCATTGAGCAAATCAGAGGTTGCCATATATCTATAATCTTTATCTTTACCAGTCATCTGAACATTAAAAACAATATACACAAATAAGAAACGTTAATACGCTGAAAATACAAAATTGAACTTAATTTGAAACCAAAGATGAAAGACCTTTTCGATGATTCCAGAAATTTGCAAGTTCGCCATCTTGACTAGACCTTATCAATTCACGTCTTCCAACTGCAATCAAACAAGGATCTCAAATTACTTTACACAATCGTTAAAACAAAAGTATAGAAAAGAGAATCAAGTATTCATTGAACTTAAAAAAAAAACACTTCGTCAAAACAATGTCACTCCAACAAGCTCTTCAAAAAGGTCAAAAATTCTGAAACAAAGCAATATTGTCATAGAATACGACGAAGGAATTTTATATTTTTTAAGATACATTATACACCCTTATTAGTAAAACTACATATTAGTTATTAAACTATTTATAACACTCATTTTCCTCTTTCCACTGATCCAATCATTACTCTTTCTGAAACACAATCTTAGGAGGTAGAAAGTATTTTTATCATCTAATTTTTCGTCGCCATAATCTGTATCAAAACCCCGTAGCATAATAATATCAGTGGCCGATTTTGACGCCCTAATCGACATCAAACCTTCTAAAAAATGCTGGGGTGTAAGAGTGAAAGTTTTCCGCAAATGGCGTTCCCTATCAAAGAATGGTTATGAGAGGATTGAACTCATTTTGGGAGATGAAGGGTTAAGTTTCTGAAATCATATCTACTTTTTTTGGGTTAAATATTAGTATGAATTTATAAATTATATTTAAAAATAAACTAAATACAAATATACGTTCACTACAAATAATATAACAAATATTATAACAATTATATTTCCGTATAATTTAAAATACGTTAACACTCGCAGAACAAGTCACTTGTTTGGTATTTTATTTTACTCAATTTTGTCGCAGGCCTTTCCTTAAGCAATCTTCATACCTATATGTTTTCTGCTGGTAATATATAACCCCATCAGAGCTATTTCTCAAGCCTAAATTTATATTTTCTGCTGGCAAATCTGTCAATATTAAACATTTTTGCAATATATAATTTCATTTTATCGTTTGAGTTCCACACATAAAATCTTGGGAATTCAACATATGTAAGTTTTCGTGCCTCTTCATCTGTTTGGTTTGTCTTCATCCATTCAGTGAGCATTGTCATTTCCACATCCTCTCTTAATAGAACATCTTCCAAACTTTCTGTCTGTTCATAAACATCTGGTCATGGCTTAATATTGACAGATTTGTAACATGAGTTTAATTGTTTGGAAACTAATAATTATATAAAATATATTTTATAATTTTTAATTTAATTATATTCAGTTTGTGATTACTATTGTAGCTTAATGATTTTATTCAAACACACTAAAAACCAATGGCATTTCATGTAATATTTTACAAAAAAATGTTACTTTCAAAACTTTCTTCTCTTTTAATAGTATCCTAGATTTGTACTCGCGGTGTACCGCGGATCAATTATTTTAATGTAAATTTATATTTTCTTTTATTGTTAATAAATATTTTATTTTATTAGTATAATTTTATCTTTTTTTATAATTTTTATAATATATTTAACGTGTTTTCAAGATCGAATTATTTTATTTCTATGTAGCAGTAATTTTTTTTTGTTATTTGAATCACACCTACGCCAAATAAATGATGTTCTTTACTCTCATTGAAACTATTTAGAGCAAATCGTATTGAATTATATATTAAATTAGTCTGAATTAAAAAAAAATTCCTAACTAAATGAAAACTAATACAATTGTCAATCCTATGTAATTTAAATATCCTCATTACAATTTAAATTTGAAGAGAATGTGATTCTAAACCTATCTGTAAGTAATTCTGATATTGAAAAAATGTATTATATTTTCTTACTATATATTTTATGATTAGTTATCCAACACTTTTCTTAGATTTGTCCATTTTGGGACGGAAACCCGTCTTGTCCCGTATTTGTCGGAAACTTTCCATCATGTAACTGATCACTGTTATATAATTATCCATTTCAGATTTATTATTTTAGACTTTGTGGTCCATTTGTATTAAAAATAAAATTGAATAAATAAATTTAAATTATTATAAATTAGTAGTTCTAATATTGAAAATATATATATTTATTAGTGGATATTATAAAATTAGTTATCAAACAATCTATTTGATCTATCTATTTTAGGACGGAAAGCCATCATGTTCCATATCAGTTGGGAAGTTTTCGTCTTGTAAACAATCTCTTTTATATAATTACATGTTTTGGATTTGATTATTTTAGTTCAACGGAGAAAGAGATTTAGTAAGAGAACATGATACTCATGTAGAGATTTTACCAATACGCTGATCATTATGATCCAGTCAATGTTTTAGATTATTTTAAATATCAATTCTGTTGTTAGAGTATAAAAAAACAGTTAATATATCTTTAGTGTATTTTATAATAAGTAACACATATAAAATATATTCTAAATGTACTTCTCAAATAATAGTATAGTGAATTTTTGTTTTTAGAGAGTTTAAATATTATTAATATTTTAAACATTTTATAGAGTATAAATCTATATTTAGAATATATTAAACTTATTTAAAATTTAAATATTTTTAATATTTAATAAAAATTTAATTTTAAATTTATTCAACTAAAGAATTGGATTAAACCAAATATTATGTTTTTAAAGTTTAGACTCCTGATAAATCAAGCTTTTTGGTTATTCGTATTTGAAATTATTTTGGTCATTTTTATAATACGATTCCAAAATATTACCCAAATTCTTTAGCCTATACGGGACATTGAACAAACATTATTTTTTCTTCATCGATTGAGTAATAAATGTCCGTTATTTTAAATTCCAATCACAATATATGTAGAAAAATTTATATTTTTATTACTTATATGCATTATATAATAGGGAGAATCTCATAAATACCATTATGAGAGGTACCATTTTTATAAATATCACCTTAATTATCCTAAATGAATATAAAAATTAATTATTTTTAATTAAAATTACATAAATAATTTATAATGGAAAATTGCAGAATAATTTTGGCAGAAAAATTGCGGAATAATTTTTTTGGCGGGAAAATTACAAAATCAAGTTTTTGATGGGAAAAACTACAGAATAATTTTTTTAGCAGGAAAATTGCGTAATAATTTTTTGGCGGGAAAATTATGAACCTAGTTTTTGGCGAAAAAATTACGGAATAAAATTTTTTGCGGGAAAATTACGGATCCGTTTTTGGCTCGAAAATTACGTATCCGTAATTTATTGGGTTTAGGATTTAGGGTTTCGGGTTTAGAAAAACCTAAACCCTATGCCCTAAACCCTAAATATTATCTCTTACCTCCTAAAAAGTATACCCTCAATACTAATATAGTTAACCTAAATAAAAAATTCTAAATCATAAACCCTAAATTCTAAACTCTAACTCTTATCCCCTACTCCCTTAAACTATACCCTAAATACTAATATAGTTAACCCAAAAAAAAAAAAATTAAATGAACAATATATATCATGCCATAAATTAAATGTGGAGGAGATGGAGTTAGGTTAAAAATTTATTAAGGGTATTCATATCAATTATCAAACCCAATGATAGTATTTATAAAAATGACCACAAATAGATGGTATTTATAAAAAGTGGTAGGGGGAGAATAATATTTATAGCAATTCCACTATATAATAATTTAAAATAATTTGAAAATAACATCAAATAAATATGAAATGTGAATCATAATTTTTTTTCATACTGTATATTGATTTAAATTTTGAGATGACAGAAAAGAAAAAAAAATATAAATTTAAATTATGTAGATAGATTTTAGGAGATTTAAAATCAATATTAGTTTCCATAATATTTCTGTTTTAATCTGTTTGGATCCACTTATAAGATTGTTTCTATTTTAATATGTTTCAATAGTGGTGTTTGGATACATTGATTATATTGCTCTTCTAATATTGCAGGAATTATTTTTTTTTTTTTTTTTGTGGGTGTTTTGATATAAATTTAGCCATAAATTTTTAATTTTATACTTTTAGAGTGTTTAGAAACACTCCTTAAGATTGAGTATTTTTAATAGTTTATTAGATTAGATTATATAAAAGTTGTTTTTTGAAACTTTAAATACGATATTAAGGAAATATTTTATTTTAAAATAATATTTAAATTATTGTGGTTTGTTGTTAGAATTGTAGACAATTACATATCCGAATATTTCTTAAACAACGTTTTATTATTTTTATTTTTAACAATACTTTTATTTAAACGACATATAATTTGGGGAAATTTAAAAGTTTGCTATTAAATTATCTCTATTTTCTATATATTTTTAATTTTTATATTTTTAAAATATTAAATTATATTTCTATTATTTCAACTAAAGAATCAGATTAAACCGAATAAATTTTGGGAATTTGGACGTCTCACAAGTCAAGTTTCCTTTTTATTAGTATTTAAAATCATTTTGATTATTTTTTTTCTAAAATAAATTTGAACCATTGCCCATAAATTTTAGTCAATGTGGGATGTTTAAATTATTTTAACTAAAAAACCGGATAAAACTGAATATATTTTTTAAATTTTGACGCATGATTAGTCAAGTTTCCTTCTCATTCATATTTGAAATCATTTTGGTCTTTTTTTATAATATGACTATGAACCATTGTCACAAAAATTTAGTAAAAGTGAGACGTTGGACACACTTTTTTCTTCTTTAATTGAGTAATATATGTCCGTTTTAAAAAAATTTAATCATAATATATGCAGAAAAAATATTAAATTTTAATAATTATATATATTATATTATAATTTAAAATAATTTGAAAATAAGATCTAACAAAGGTGATAGGAGAATTATAATTCATACTATTAATATTGTAATATTAGATAAAGAAATAAATGATGAAGAGGAAGAAAAACAGATGAAAAGCTGTGTTTGGATACAAAGATACAATTATTAAATTTTTTGTTTAATTTGAATAGTGTTTGGAAACACCCTCTAAGATTGTTTTTTTTTTTTAATAGTTTAAGTAGATAGATTTGAACCATTGCCCATAAATTTTAGTCAATGTGTGATGTTTAAATTATTTCAACTAAAAAACTGGATAAAACGGAATATATTTTTTAAATTTCGACGCCTGATAAGTCAAGATTTCTTCTCATTCGTATTTGAAATCATTTTGCTCTTTTTTATAATATGACTATGAACCATTGCCACAAAAATTTAGTAAGAGTGAGACGTTGAACACACTTTTTTCTTCTTTAATTGAGTAATATATGTCCGTTTTAAAAAAATTTAATCATAATATATACAGAAAAATATTAAATTTTAATAATTATATATGTTATATAATAATTTAAAATAATTTAAAAATAAGATATAACAAAGGTGATAGGAGAATTATAATTTATATTATTAATATTGCAATATTAGATAAGCAAATAAATGATGAATAGGAAGAAAAACATATAGAAAGCTGTGTTTGGATACAAAAATACAATTATATTATTATTTTTTAGTTTAATTTGAATAGTGTTTGAAAACACCCACTAAGATTGGGTCTTTTTTAATAGTTTAGGAAGTCCAATGGCTACACTCTATGTCTTCACCTTAACCATTCCATAGGCCATTCCTGTGTATTTGGCCCTTTGGAGATCAGCTTCTCACCCTCTCTATCTCTCCTTCCTAACTCACCATGACGCCGTGATGCTCCAGTTATCCTCATGTTCATCCACCAGGTAGAATCGGAGATTCGGTCATCACTCCAAAATGCCTCCAAAGACTGCATCATTCATCACTCCTTTTGATCATCTGAGAGAGATTTCTTTTTTGCCTTTTCTCCACAACACCAAACGTGTGATCATCAATCAATTAGTTGCCAAGTAGAGAAATTAAACAGATTACTTTTAAGACTTGAAGAAGCTACAGAGCCGGGTCTAATGGCTTTTGAGTCTCATCATTTCGTACCCACTCACAAGTCTTCTCAGGCTTTCTAATGTGTCTCTGCACCCCTAGGACCAAAAAAATTCGCCTTTCGTCTTGACAATCTCCATGCCCGTTCTCCTTTCCTACCAATACATGAAGATTTTTATTGATTTATGAATACAGAAACATATATGCATTACTCAAGCAAGAAAAATAAAAGGAGTTCATCGGATTCAAGCATCCATGCAACCAAAAGTGCACGTGAGGCGTGCCTATAGAGTAAATGAAAAGGCATTCGCCTTAGGTCCCAAAATATTAAATAAATTTTAGGGCCTCAATTTTATAAATTTTATTTCGTATATTAGTAAAATATGTATTTTAGTGTGAGTATTTTTGAGTTAAAATTTTTAAGTCATATATATTAAACAAATAGTGTTAGTTATTTATAATATTTTACAAAATTTATTTTAAATTTTAGTATTTTTTATAGATTGAAATAATTTTATTAAAAATATATCACAAAAATAGTATAAAACTATATTTTATAGCTTAAAATAGTACAAATTTTATCTTCATAGATTAAAAGATAATGCTTATTGTCTACTCTTTATCACTTACTCCCTCCGTTTTTCAAAGAATATCATTCTCACATTTTTCATACATATTAAAAAGTTAAGTAATTTTCCTCTTACTTTACAAATACACTAAACAACTTTCTCCTTCTAATTAATAAGCTAAAATAATAGAGAAAAAAATAGGATTTCGTTTTAAAATCCGCATTGAAAACATTTTTGTGAAACAAAATTAAAACCTTAAAACGATATTTTTTTAAGAAACCGATAGAGTATATGTTAAATTTTATCTAAAATACATGTTTTACCATAAAAAAATATACATATATATATATATATAACGGTTTGCCTTGGGCCTCTAAAACCCTTGGCACGGCTACTAGGTCTTGGATCCATAAATTACTTCTTTAGCAATTCTACAAGAATCACCTGCCAATATACAAACCAATTCAAGATTCCACGAAATAAACACATCGATACCAATTTTGACTCGTTGTGTTATCCTCACACAAATGGCTTAAACAAATTAGAGCCCCAGTCAAGTCCTTCTTTTTTCTTGGATATCCTCCTCTTCATCGAGGTTATCGATGTCTTGACCTCAAAACAATAAAATAATTATCTCCAGACACGTCACATGTGATGAGATTGTTTTCCCTTACAAAATCACAAATACTCAACCAGCTTCAACCTATCATTTTCTTCAAAATGATATGGAACCTTCGCCATTCAGAAACAGTCTCTTCTCTCTTCAATGCCTTTACCACCGGCTACACGAGAGGCTCCACAAGAACCTCCGGTTGTTTAGCCACCTCTATTGCTCAGCCCGTGGTACCGGCAACCCACAAAAATGGTCACACGGTCTCAGCAAGGCATTTGTAAGCCAAAACAAATCCTCTCATTAAACGTCACCTCCTTTTCTTCTCTCCCTCGGGGTTACAAGCAAGCTTTAATGGATTTTAACTGGAATCCATCTATGGCTGATAAGTATAATGCTTTGATTAAAACGAACACTTGGAATCTAGTGCCTAAGCCTGCAGGTACAAACATCGTGAGTTCAATGTGGCTATACAAGCACAAATATAAGGCAGATGGTACTTTGGCGCGATATAAGTCGAGACTTGTGGCGAATGATAAATCACAAGAACACCGTATATACTTGATGAGACATTAAGCCCGGTGGTCAAACCCGCAACAATCAGGGCAGTGTTAAAGTTTGCAGTAGAGCGAGATTGGCTGATACACCAACTGGATGTTCAAAACGCGTTCCTACATACGAAACTAACCAAAACAGTTTATATGCAGCAACCACCCGGATTTGTTAGTAAAGAGCATCCTGATTATGTGTGTCTACTCAACAAAGCAATTTATGGGTTTCAAAAAAGTAGAAGTGATACATTATTATTTTTCTACAACAAAGGTAACGACATGACCTATATTTTGATGTATGTGGACGATATAATGCTCACAGCTTAGACAATGACACTTCTGCAATCAATCATCTCATCCTTAAAGTCTGAATTTCCTATGTCGGATCAAAGAAAGCTCGGTTACTTTCTCGGGATATCGGCAGGGGCGGACCTACTAACAAAGAGGGTAGGTCAGCTGACACACCCAAATTTTTAAAAATTTAAAAAATGTTAAAGGTTTTATCATTATGTTCAGCCCAATTAAAGTTATTAACAATATTCTCTAACTAAATTGACAACCCAAGTTTTAACGGAAGCCCATAAACAAAAAGACCCATATTTATATATTTTTTTTGTTTTAAATTAGAAAGAGAATTGCCCAACTTTTAACCTAACCTACTTTTTTATTGTGACGTGCCTAACATTTTTTTTATCCAAAAACAATTCAAATTAAAAAAATTCATCTTCCTTACCTTTCAGTTTTCTTTTTCATCTATTCAATATGTGCCTTTTCATATTCAAGTAAGTTCTTTCTTCATGTAAAAAATTAAATTTTATCATTACAATAATTTTAGCAAAATAGGTAATCTTTGATGTTAAAACCCTGACAATGATATTGATAAACCAGAGTTGAATTGAAATTCAGCGATGTTAATGTTACTATGTTAGTACATTAGTTTTGGAGAACAGTTATCATCCGTAGACAAATACGATGACATGATCATTATCATATAATATATATTTAATGTTGATAGATTTTTAATCACAATTTTTTTCCTTTTTTTGCAGATTAAACAATGGCAAATTTGCACAAATATTTTAAAAGAAAAGCTCCATCTCCACCTCGCAGTGAATTAGAAGATATTGATCTACAATGGGATCCTGCAGATAGGAAAAGAATAAGAGATTATAATCCGAATCAAAGAGATGAGGTAATTCGAAAATATTTGATTAGAGGTCCTTGCCAACCTCGTGGTCATACTTTTGAACACAGGCCGATTGGAAATGTATTGAGGCGATTTAATCCAGCTTCGTTTGATCGGTACGGAAACTGGTTGGAGTATAGTGTGAAAAAAGAAAAAGCTTTTTGCTTGTGCTGTTACTTGTTCAGAGATAGTGCAGGTAAATGTGTAAAAAGTGATGCATTTATCGAAGAAGGATATTGTGGCTGGAATAGACTCCAGGGTTTTATAGATCATGTGGGAGCTGTTAATAGTTTTCACAACAATGCAGTTATGAAGTGTGAAAACTTGATGAAACAAGAACAGTCTATTAAGCATGTGTTTCATAAGCATGATGATATTGCAAAAAATGAGTATCGGATTCGGCTGAATGCTTCAATTGATGCTGCCAGATACTTACTTCGACAAGGGTTGCCTTTCCGTGGCCACGATGAGTCTGAAAAATCTGCTAATAGAGGAAACTTTGTGGAGCTCTTGAAATACACTGCTGATAAGAATGAAGTCGCGAGTAAGGTTATTTTAGATAATGCTCCTGGCAATAATCAGATGATCTCTCCTATGATTCAAAAAGATATTGTGCATTGTTTTGCAGAAGAACTAGTCAAATCTATTATTGAAGAAATAGATCATGATGCGTTCGGTCTTTTGGTGGATGAGTCTGCTGATGTTTCTGATAAAGAACAAATGGCGGTAGTGTTTCGGTTTGTTGATAAAAGTGGGATAGTCAAAGAGAGATTCATGAATATTACACATGTGAGTGAGACATCTTCAACATCTCTGAAGTCTGCTATTGATTCATTGTTTGCTAAATATGGATTGAGCATTAAAAAAGTGAGAGGACAGGGTTATGACGGAGCAAGTAATATGAAGGGCGAGTTCGGTGGGCTAAGGTCATTAATTCAGAGGGAAAGCACATCAGCGTATTATGTTCATTGTTTTGCTCATCAACTTCAGTTGGTAGTAGTGGCAGTTGCAAAAAACCATTTTGAGGTTGGTGATTTTTTTGACATGATTTCTCTATTGCTAAATGTGGTGGGAGCTTCATGCAAAAGGAAAGATATGATCCTAGAAAGCCATAGAGAGAAGATTCAAGATGGAATTAATAATTGTGAGATCAGTACAGGAACATGTTTGAATCAAGAGATTTCTCTGCAAAGACCAGGAAATACTCGTTGGAATTCTCATTATAAAACTCTATTGCGTCTGACTGATTTGTTTTCTTCTATCATTGAGGTGCTTGAGTACATTGAGAATGAAGGCGTGGATAACTTGAAAAGACGTCAAGCACATGGTCTTCTTAGATACTTCCATAGCTTTGATTTTTTGTTTTATCTGCAAATGATGATACACCTTTTAGGACTCACGGAAAACTTGTCCATGGCATTGCAAAGAAGAGATCAAGATATTTTAAATGCTATGTCATTGGTGAAATCAACTAAGAGGCAACTTCATAAGTTCAGGGATGAAGGGTGGAATTCTTTAATGGTGAAAATTTCTTCTTTTTGTGAAAAACATGGTATTGAAAAAGTTGAGATGGAGGAAGATTTTGTTGATCCAAAGAGACCAAGAAAGAAAACTGGAGTATCAAATATGCATCACTACAAGGTGAATTGCTTATATGTTGTCTTGGATTTGCAGTTTTGGGAATTTAACCATCGCTTTAACGAGGTGAACACTGACTTGCTTATATGTGCTGCTTCTTTATCTCCTCTTGATTCGTTCTCTCAGTTTGATCACTCAAAGTTAATGAAGTTATCTAAGTTCTATCCAAACGACTTTAGTTCATGGGAGTGCATATCTCTTGAGCAAGAATTAGATATCTACATTGATAATGTTCTAAATGATGAAAGATTTTCTCATTTAAAGAATCTTGGAGAACTGGCTCGAATGTTGGTGGAAACACGAAAACATATATCACATCCTTTGGTTTATAGGCTTTTGAAGTTGGTTTTGATTTTGCATGTCGCTACTGCCACTGTTGAGAGATACTTTTCAGCAATGAGGATCGTGAAGTCATATCGACGCAATCGGATTGAATATCTGTTTATGAATGATTGTTTAGTTCGTTTTGTCGAAAAGGATGTATTCGATATTATTACCAATGAGACTGTGATGAAACGATTTCAGGATATGAAAGATCGCAGGATACTTTTGTAAAAAAATTTATATTTATATTAAAAGCTAATTTTATTTTCTTAGTTATAATTTGACACGAGAAAAAAAATTTCTTGGATCCGCCCCTGGGTATCGGCCGAATTTAATGATAGCAAAATCTTTTTATGTCAAGAACAGTATTGAAAGGACCCGTCCCGGACTCAACGACCAAGTCCGGATCTTTCTTTATACTTAGACAAATTTGTTTTGAGGCTGATTCCGTGATTCATTTTAAGAGTCGTATGTAAGCATTAGAGATAAACACAACAACCGGATTTCTTTATTTATATGACAAGGATTCGATACAACTTAAAAGTTTGCATATAAGCTATTACAAGTTATATGATCCTAACTATCCGGTTTCATCACCACCCATCTTCCCGACTTTGAGTTTCGCTTAAGCCCGATCCTTCCCACGATCATTCTCTTTTCCTGAAAGCCACAAAGTCATAAGTAACCGTAATTCCTTACTGGAAATCGGATGAATGCATATGCAAATCATGAACGATTGTTTTCCCAGTTTTCCTTTTAATCCCCCGAATATCATTAGTTTTTAACCGTTAGTCATATAAACAACATAAAGTGATAAGTCCAGGCATGAAAGCCACTGTCTCGCACTTACCTTGGCAACACATATCCGTTCGACGATTATCTGCGATGTATATGGTACCGCCGATCCAACCGCTCGGCTTGATTATGTCTGATTCCGACAACAATGCCTTATCGTCCATATTTTTTCTGTGTTCTTCCTTAGAATATTTCTCTGAGTTTTTTGTATGTTTCGTGGTGTTTTTCTGCGAGTTCTGATGGTCATTTTATAGTTTTCCTCGACAGAAATCGCTTTCAAAACCGTCTAGTCAGATTCAATGAATCTTTGGTAACCGCTCGGCAGTTACTTAACCGTTCGTACCAGGCACCCGTTTGGCAGCCGACCTGGTAACTGCCTCGGACACTCCAGCTGCACCAGCTGACTTTCAGTCCGTCCAGCTGCTTTAGCTGACCTTCAGTCCGTCCAGCTAGGTCGAGCTTCCCGGCAGCTAGTTCAGCTACGTCGAGCTACCCAGTCAGCTGGTTCTATGCTTCATGAGCTTCTGCCGAGCTCAATCCAGCTTTTCCTTCATATTTTTAGACTTTTTCTCGACTGGCGTCCTTACCGCGGCTCACGGGCATGACAGGTTTCCCCCCCTTAAAGGGGATTCGTCCCCGAATCCGCCTCTTGTTGATCTTTTCCCATCTTTTTAAACCATTCTGGAAAATCGGCCTTCATCATATTTTCAATCTCCCAAGTGGCTTCTTCACGTCCAGAGCAATCCCAGACAACCTTTATCATGGTGAACTTCTTCCTTCGAGTTCCTTTCTCCGTGCGGTTAATGATCCTCATTGGTTTTGCTTCCACCGTTAGGTTACTTTTTAACCCGTTCGGTATGTCCTTAACGACGTAGTCTTAGGCACTTCCTTAGTTGTGATACATGGAATACCTGGTGGAAGGCATCCAACCTTGGTGGTAATTCGAGTTTATATGCCACCGCGCCTACCCGTTCAATCACCTTGTAAGGACCAACGTACCTTGGACTTAACTTCTTCTTCTTGGTAAACCGACCTTGACCCTTGTAAGTAACCGCCTTAAGGTACACCAGGTCGCCTACATTAAACTCCAACTCCTTACATCGCCTATCCGCATAG
Source organism: Barbarea vulgaris (assembly GCA_963667165.1). Classification (NCBI taxonomy): domain Eukaryota; kingdom Viridiplantae; phylum Streptophyta; class Magnoliopsida; order Brassicales; family Brassicaceae; genus Barbarea; species Barbarea vulgaris. The sequence continues at coordinate 16,072,105 of OY763890.1, forward strand.
CTCTTCGTTCTATCTTGGGCTTCCTTTAGTTTTATCTTTAGGAATTTTATCTTGGCAGTTGTCTCATCCACGATGTCTGGCCCAAATAATCTCCTTTCTCCCACCGGTGTCTAACACAATGGTGTTCTACAAGCTCTACCGTATAATGCTTCGTATGGTGACATTCCTATACTAGCTTGATAGCTATTATTGTAGGCGAATTCGACCAACGTTAAGTACTTCTCCCAATTGCCTCCCCAATCCAACACGCATGCTCGCAACATGTCTTCTAGTGTTTGGATCGTTCTTTCAGATTGTCCATCCGTTTGTGGGTGATAGGCCGTGCTCATATTCACCCTTGTTCCCAAAGCCCTTTGGAAGGCTTTCCAAAAGTGTGACGTGAATCGGGTGTCACGATCCAATACAATGCTTACCGGAATCCCGTGCAACCGGACTATCTCTTCTACGTACCTTGCTGCAATCTCTTCGGCTCCATCTTTTTCTGAGATTGCAACAAAATGTGCGGATTTGGTCAGTCTATCGACCACCACCCAAACCGCATCATTCTTTGCTTTCCCCTTTGGTAACCTGGTCACAAAGTCCATGGTTACGTGATCCCACTTCCATTCTGGTATTGGTAAGCTTTGTAGCAAACCGCTTGGCACTTGGTGTTCTGCCTTAACCAGTTGGCACGTCGGGCACTTGGCTACCTAGGCAGCCACATCTTTTTTCATTCCAACCCAATGGTAGTATCTTTTCAAGTCCCGGTACATCTTATTTGATCCTGGATGTATTGTAAAATTGGATTGATGCGCTTCCCGAAGGATTTCTTCCTTCAGTCTCGAATTGTTCGGTACGCTCACTCGCCCCTTCACAACAATTGTTCCATTGTTTGAAGTCTGGTACTCGGTTTGGTCATTCTGTGCTACCTTCTTCAAATTTTCATCCTTCTCTTGAGCAATCCGGATTCGGCTGAGTAAATCAGCCTGATCTGCCACCGCCAATCCCAATGGTTCCTATCCTTGGGTTAATGCATTCAAATGCAACGTCCCAATCATATTCACCAATACTTCTTGGTTCCTTTCCGCTTCTAATTCCATTAATCTCCTTTGCCTTAGGTTCAACTCCGGCTGGGTGAATATGTATTTTAAACTCTTGTGGTCGGTAAAGATCTGCACCTTGGCACCATACAAGTATAATCGCCTTATCTTTAACGCGAACACCACCGCAGCCATCTCGAGGTCATGCGTGGGATAATTCCCTTCATGCTTCCTTAGTTGCCTTGAGGCATATGCGATCACACTCCCCTTCTGCATTAGTACGCATCCTAAGCCCGTGCTCGATGCGTCGGTGTAAACCACGTATGGTACATCCGGTTCCGGCAAAGCTAGCACTGGGGCGCTTGTAAGCATTTTCTTCAATTCTGTGAAACTGGCCTCACATTCCTCAGACCATACAAACTTGGTATCCTTTCCAGTTAAGCGAGTCATCGGTTGTGAAATACTTGCAAACCCCTTGACAAATTTCCTGTAGTATCCCGCCAATCCGAGAATACTCCTTATCTCGGTGGCATTTATCGGTTGTGACCACTCCTTAATCGATTTGATCTTTTCCGGGTCCACAGTCACGCCTTGATCTGACACAACGTGTCCAAGGAATCTAATGCTGATACGATTCTGGGTGGAGAATCGTGTCCCAATGTCTCACTGGGAAGTTAAGATGTCAAGTTTAGACTCCAGGCTTGAGCAGCAAGCTGATCTAGAGTTGGATGGGAGGATAGACGCCACGAGAGGATGCGGAAGGCCTCTTGATAAGTCTGGTTCGAACAATCTAATCACTAGAATTGTTCTTGGGTTTCAAATTCGAATCACTCGAAAGAGAAAAAGAGATTTTATTAAAAAGATGGTTTAAGAGTTACATAAGAGTCTCAGAGAATATAAAGAAGAGAGGAGACGAAGAGGAGAAGAGAGGAGGAGCGTAGGGAGTTAATGCTCGGTGAGTTTCGAGACATGCCTCGGAAACTCACCAAAGACCAACTCAAAATAAACACACAACTGAAGTCTCACGCAAATAAAACTCTCAGACATAAGTTTAAAATTCAAATAACTAAAATAGAAAAAGATAGAAAGAAAAAGATAGACGGTCCGCCCCAAATAATCTCGAGACGGCCGGACTAGGTCGGATCAATGCCAAGCAAAGATGAACCTATGGACCACGAACCTCATTAAAAACCTTCCTTTGGAAAACCACTTGGGAAAAACCAAAGGCAAGGGAAAAAGAGTGTAAGTGAGCCATAGGGCTTGACACTAATCATCCCGGACATGAACCATGACCAACGTGGCCGCGGTATCACTTACGTCCGAGTGACCCCTTTGAACTAAAGCTTGACGTAGCAATGTTCCAACTGTGTGAATGAGTTCCTTAGTCTTAGAACGAGTCATTGTCCCAACTAGCACTTCCTTGGCCGAACAAGAACGCATCCTAACACCACATGGCTCATCCGTAGCTTCCTTCTCGACCAGTTCCAGCATCTCCTCGACCAGCTCCTTTGTTTCCTCGACCGGGTCCAACATTTCCTCGGCCATCAGCATTCCATCCTAGATGTTATCCATTCTCGTATCATGCTCCCCTAGTTGAAAAGGATTTGTCCTCAAATCCAGAATACCTACCAGGAACAACGCCAAGTTACTTTTCCAAAAGAGTAAAAAACTGATAAAGCCATACCAATATTTAAAAATAAGAGAAAGGTAAGGTGGAAGCTTAGGAAGTGGTTCGGAATAAGGGCGGTAGGTGAGTGGAGAACATGGTTCGCGTCCGTGAGTTTCAGAGGAGCTGAACACTTTCCAAAGATATCCATTGAATCCAAGCTTTGTATCACGGAAGTAGTCTAGAACAAAGACTCGGTAACGTGTGGTTTCATTAGTTGAGTTTCTGTTCTTCATTTCAAAAGTCTAGTCCTTGCAATCCTTGGCTCTATCCTTTGATCCTGTCAAGTCACAGCAGTAAGTAAAATCTAGATTAGAAGACAGAAAATCTACAACAGGACCGGGTTGTACTATCATCAATTTAAAGCCATTAGAAAATATTTTAAAGAGTTTAAGAAATCCTGTTAAGTTCGGAATGTCCGCGGACTGGACTTGGATGGTTGCACAGTTCTGGTTCTCTTCCTTGACTTGAAAAAGGTATAGAGTCTTCTCGCCATCATAAGCAAAGTATTTGACACTCAAATCGGAAGGATAATCCTTGAAGACTTCATTTTGTTCCTTTGGTGCTTCCTTGTCTTGGTCAGATGGTGGAACTTCGTTTGGTCCTAGAGACACACTGTAGTGGTAGAACTGATCTTTCGGTCTCGGTCCATCACCTGTAACCTGCAAAGATTTAAAATCACTCGGTGGCACCGGTGTAAGGTTAAACGAACAAGTAAAATCGTCATTAAGTTCAAAATAGTTTGGTTCAGCCCAAGGTTTGTTTCTTTCACTTATCCTAGCCATAGCAAAATGATTGGCTTTCTTGCTTGGTTCCTGTTTGCCTTGTAGTCGAACTTGATCAAGATAAACTTCATGTGGTGACACCGGCACTAGAGTGGTCTTCCTGCCCTTGAACTCGAACGTATGCCGGTTGGTGAAGCCATCATGAACTACCTTCCTGTCAGATTTCCATGGCCTCCCAAGCAGAATATGTCCAGCTTCCATAGGTAGAACATCACACAAAATTTCATCTTCATACTTGCCGATTATTATAGGAACCTCCTCTTGATGCTTTACTTTCATTTCTCCATCCTTGCTAAGCCACTGAAGATCATACGGTTTTGGATGCTTCTTAATTTCCAATCCCAGCTTCTTAACCATTGTTTCACTTGCCACATTAGTACAACTTCCACCATCAATGATAAGGCTGCAAACTTTTCCCTTAACTAAGCATCGCGTGTGAAACAAGTTAGCTCGCTGTTCTGGCTCGTCGGACTTAGACTGTATGCTGAGCGTCCTCACTGCTACTAGCAACTCTCCCTTAGTTGGTAACTCAACATTCTCATCTTCAGGCTTCTCAACTTCTGGTTGCTCATCTTCCGATTCATACTCGCCATTATCTTTGAGAACCATTATCCTTTTGTTGGTACACTCACTTGCATAGTGTCCCATCCCTTGGCACTTATAGCACTTGATTCTACTGGTTCTGGATTCATTCTTTCCTTTATCTCCATAAGTCTTTGCTTCAGAGTTTGAAATAGCCGGCTGCTTGCTTTCACTTGGTACCCTCAGCTTCTCTTCTCTCAGATAACTTCTCGCGTAACTACTACCTCCAGCTCCAAACTGACTCCGTATAGGACCTCTCCTCTTAAGCTGCTGCTCTATTAGTATAGCTTGGTGTAGCATTTCCTGTAGATCAACATGAGGCTGCATCTCCAACCTATCTTGTATGTCACGCTGCAAACCTCCTAGAAACCTCGACATAGTAGCCTCTCGGTCCTCTTGCACATCAGCTTGTATCAACAAGGTTTCCATCTCCTGGTAGTATTCCTCAACATTCTTACTACCTTGTACAAGACTCCTAAGCTGGTTATGCAACTCACGGTAGTAGTAGCTAGGCACAAACCGTTTCCTCATAGTTTTCATCTCATTCCAAGTAGAAACCGGATACTCTTGGTTTCTTCTTCTAGACGTAACAAACTGATCCCACCAACTCAAAGCATAGTCAGTGAACTCAGTAGCTGCAACTTTAACTCGGTTCACCTCAGTGTAATGATCAAACACCAACTCAATCTTCTTTTCCCACTCCAAGTAAGCACTCGGATCATTTTTCCCTTGAAAAGAAGGTATACGGAGCTTGAGTCCTCCAAAACCATCCTGGGGCTGGTTCCTCTCATGTCTCATGTGCCTGTGCCTCCTACGACTGCCACGAGAAGAGCCACTGTAATAATTTTCTGCTTCAAAATCTCCAGGTTCCCATGGAAGCGGTCTTTGATTGAATTCCCGGGGTTCTCTTAGAACTTTGATATAAGACTCGAAATGAACTAGTCTTTGAGCCGGATCTGAAGTGGAAAAGAAGTTAGCTCGAAGCTCCTCCTCCGCTACAACTCACAAAACCGGTGTGGAAGGCTAGACAAGCAGCTCGAAGCTCCTCTTGTGAAACCTGATGGATGGGGTCGTGATGGTGGATCGATAAGCACCACAGGGAGTGTGAAAGGCTCCTTGATACAGCTTAAGAATCGTGGCTTTGTGAATCACACACAAAGACAAGATCTGAGGCAAAAGTTTCAGCAACTTTCAAGCTAGAAGAAATTCGGTTCTTTATTGATGTAGGGTAAATAAAAAGATACACGGCCGGGGATCTTATAGTTTGATCCTTACGGCTACAACCTCTAGGGTTGTGACTCAAAGCAAAAACAACAGGACTTGTACGAAAATAAAAGAAAACGGCACACACTCTCAATGGAAACAACATGCTGTTTCCTTATATGGAAAGTGTAGCTACAGACACAAAATAAAAAGAAATAAAATAAAAGACTCGACTGGGACTCGAACTAGACTCATTGTGGGCTTACTAGAGCCACTAGGCCGAGGCCATATCACCTGCAAGGAAACAGAAATAATTAAACACAAATCGTACCTGACTTGGACTAGAAGTCATCGCAGCTAGGTCTATGGTTGGTCCGTTGTCCGGGACATCTTCAGCTGTGTCGAGTAGAGCTTGTATGGATACGTTGAATTCTTCTCTTAGTTTATCCCTCCTAGCTCTTGTGATAGGTCCAGCTACTTCTGGAATCTTGATGACATGGTCGTCCTCCACTTGATGCACTTGGTCCGCTACTTGCTTGTTGTGTGATCCTATATTCAACTCCTTGGCTTTTGCTCGGGTTATTGGACCTTCTTGAGTCTTCTCTTGAATATTTGTCACTTCAGTATGCTCCTCACGTGTGTCCTCGTCAGATAGTTCAGTTACCGGATTGATGTGCGCATCATACTCTCCCTCTTGAGAAGGTTTTGTCCTCAAAACTTGTTCATCTGAGACATAAGGTGAAAGGTCAGCAACATTAAAGCTATGTGAAATGTTGAACTCACCTGGAAGCTCCAGCTTGTAGGCGTTGTCGTTGATTTTCTCAAGTACTTTGAACGGTCCATCGCCTCGAGGTGCTAGTTTGGAACTTCTCTTCCGAGGAAACCTCTCCGGTCGCATGTGAATCCATACCCACTCTCCGGGCTCAAAGATGACTCGCTTGCGTCCTTTGTCCCTTTGCGCTTTGATCTTCTCATTCTTCTTGAGAATCTTATCTCGTGCTTGTTCATGTAGTTTCTTGATGTATTCGCCTCGGTTCTTGCCATCGACATTGATTTGTTCGGTGTGTGGTATAGGAGTTAAATCAATCGGTGTTAAGGGCCTGAAACCATAGACAATCTCAAAGGGAGAAAGATTAGTAGTAGAGTGCCTGGCATGATTATAGGCGAACTCAACAAATGGTAGACAATGAACCCATGTTTTTAAGTTCTTTCCGAGTGTGGCTCTAAGTAAAGTGGAAAGGGTTCGCTTTACCACTTCCGTTTGTCCATCCGTTTGTGGATGACAAGTAGTTGAGAACAAGAGCTTTGTCCCCATCTTCCTCCACAAGGTTCTCCAAAAGTGTCCTAAAAATTTGACATCACGGTCAGAGACAATAGTTCTAGGAACACCATGTAATTTTACCACTTCTTTGAAGAACAGATCGGCGATTTGGGAGGCATCATTGGTCTTGTTGCACGGTATGAAATGTGCCATCTTCGAGAATCTATCAACCACCACGAAGATTGAATCCTTGTGCTGAACCTGTGGTAACCCTAAGACAAAATCCATGGAAATATCTTCCCAAGGGGCGTTAGGGATAGGCAAAGGTAAGTATAATCCGTGAGGATGGGACCTGGATTTGGCTTGGTGGCAAGTCACACATTTGGCACAAGTCTTCTCGACGTCCTTCTTGATATGAGGCCAATAGAAATGATCCGTCACTACAGCCAATGTCTTGTCAACGCCAAAATGACCCATAAGACCACCTCCGTGAGCTTCCTTGAGAAACAAGTCACGCATGGATCCTCTTGGTATGCATAGTCTTTTATCCCTGAAAAGAAATCCATCATGCAAATAGTAGGAATAGAATTCACCCTTACCACAGGCTTCATAAGCCTCGGAAAAATCAGGATCCGTGGCATAGTGATCCTTGAGATGCTCAAACCCCATGATCTTGGCTTCTAGCGTGGTGATTAGTATGTATCGTCGGGATAAGGCATCAGCTACCACATTTTCCGCGCCCTTCTTGTACTTAATGACGTAAGGAAACGTTTCTATGAACTCCAGCCATCTTGCATGTCGCCTCTTGAGTGTTGTTTGTCCTCGGAGATGCTTGAGAGTCTCATGATCGGTGTGGATGATGAACTCCTTGGACAGTAGGTAGTGCTGCCAGGTTTGTAAGGCTCGGACTAGGGCGTACAACTCTTTGTCATATGTCGGGTAGTTGAGTGCACCTCCGTTGAGTTTCTCACTGAAGAATGCCACGGGCTTCTTGTTCTGGTGTAGCACGGCTCCAATTCCTAGACCTGAAGCATCACATTCAATCTCGAAGATAAGGTCAAAGTTAGGTAAAGAAAGAACCGGTGCTTGTGTTAGCTTCTCCTTCAAGGTATTGAAGGCTTGTTCTTGAGCAACTCCCCACTTAAATGGCTGATTCTTCTTGATCACGGCTGTGAGTGGTGCAGCTACCGTGCTAAAATCCTTGACGAATCGTCTATAGAAGCTAGCTAGTCCGTGGAAACTCCGAACATGTCCGATGGTAGTGGGAGTGGGCCAATCTCGGATAGCTTTTATCTTCTCTTCATCCACCTGTATTCCTTGTTCACTAATAACAAAACCTAAGAACACAAGTTTGTTAGTACAAAAGACACACTTCTTTAGGTTAGCGTATAAGCTTTCCTTCCGAAGTGATTTAAATACAAGTTCTAGGTGTTCTAAATGATCCTTAAGATTTTTGCTGTAGATTAATATGTCATCAAAATAAACTACTACAAATTTTCCAATATAAGAACGAAGAACCTGGTTCATCAAGCGCATGAAGGTGCTGGGGGCGTTGGTGAGACCAAAGGGCATGACAAGCCACTCGTATAGCCCCTGTTTTGTTTTGAAAGCAGTTTTCCATTCGTCGCCTTCGCGCATACGTACTTGATGATATCCACTTTTAAGATCCACCTTTGAGAAGAGTGTGGAACCGCAGAGCTCGTCTAACATGTCGTCGAGACGTGGGATAGGGTGCCGGTACTTGATGGTTATGTTGTTGATGGCACGACAGTCTACACACATTCTCCAAGTGCCTCCTTTCTTTGGTACGAGCAGAACGGGCACAATACATGGACTAAGACTTTCTCGGATGTAACCTTGGCCTAATAAGTCACTGATTTGTTTCTCCAATTCCTTGCTTTCCTCCGGATTCATCCTATAAGCGGGTTTGTTCGGCAGAGCTGTTCCCGGAGCCAAATCGATTTGATGTTCTATACCTCTAATTGGTGGTAGTCCGGGTGGTAGTTCTTCGGGAAATACGTCCAAGTAACTCTGGAGTAAGGGTTGGACTTCCTCAGGAATTTCTAGATCACCTGTATCTGTACTTAGACATTCTTGGTAGAACATTAGTAGTAGGGCGCCCTTGGCACCAAGGGACTTACCAACTGATCCGCAGCTTACGTAAAGGTTCGATGTACTTACCTCTCCGTCCTTAGCCATTTTTGCGTGAAGTGCATGAACTTGTGAGGGACTGAGGGGTGCAAGAGTGAACTTACGGTTTTGGTGTGTCACCGAGTATTGGTTAGTACGTCCATCATGTTGAGTTTCTCGGTCAAATTGCCAGGGTCTCCCTAAGAGGAGGTGTCCGGCTTGCATGGGCACTACATCACAAGTAACTTGATCAACATACTTACCAATGCTAAATGGAACCATTACCTGTTCGGAGACCTTCATCTCGGCCTTGTCATTGAGCCACCGAAGCTTGTATGGGCGTGGATGCTTGGTTTTCACGAGACCTAATTTCTCAACAAGAAGCTTGCTGGCCACGTTAGTACAAGAACCACCATCTATAATTAAATTGCAAACCTTGCCATTGATGGTGCATCGTGTATGAAAGAGATTTTCTCTTTGTGCGGTCTCCTCAGGTCCTACTTGAACATTGAGAACCCGTCTTATCATGAGTGATTCCCCAGTGTCCGGATACTCGATGTCTTCCCCGTGTTCTTTGGACTCGTCTACAGCCTCATCTTGTGACTCGTAATCTCCCGTGTTGGTGACGATCATTACTCTCCGGTTTGGGCAGTCTCTTGATATATGCCCTCTTCCCTGGCACTTAAAACAAGTAATGTCACGAGTTCGATTATATTGGTTAGAAGACTTACCTTGTTTGTCACGGAAACTCCTTTGTGGTTCGGATGCCCTTGATTTGAACCTGGAATCTATCTCAACAGCTTTTCCTTTGTCTTGTACTTTGGACACATCATTCTTCCATGTTTGTGGAACATTTCTGGCATGATTGTTGCTGTTATTCTTGTGCTTAATCTGCTGCTCTATCTGGACCGATAGGTGTAGGAGTTCATGTAAACTCTTGTACTTGGCACGCTCAACTTTTCTTTGAATCCTATCTTGTAATCCATCGATGAATTGAGCCATCATAGCCTCCTCGGATTCTTCCAACTCCAGCGAGTTCATTAGCTTTTCAAACTCCTCAAAATAGTCCTCCACGCTCCTTGTTCCCTGTGTCAACTTACAGAAACGTTTTTGTAAGTCTCGATGAAAATGTTCAGGGACATACCTTAACCTCATTAGGTACTTCATGTCGGGCCAGTTGGTGACAGCTCCAAAGTGAAGTCGTCTCCGTTCAGCTACTGTTCTGTCCCACCATGCTAGGGCGTTTCCCGTGAGTTGAGCCGCAGCTACAGCCACCCTTTTGTTCTCTCGGTACCCATAGCATTCAAAGATATACTCAGGTCTCCTTTCCCAATCCAAGTAAGCTTCGGGATCAGTTTTGCCTGCAAAAGATGGTGGAGTTAGCTTGATATCGTGATTATTTTCTCTAGGTTCTACCTCTCTTGGTCGGTGTCTCCGTAGAGGATCAACTCGACGTGGTTGTCGAGCTAGCGTGTCGAGTGAGTCTCCATCGGATTCTGAGAGAACTTCCTCTTCAGGATCAGGAGGGTGTTGTTGTGGTTGTTCCAAGCGGGTGAGGCGAGTGCCAAGTTCTTGGTGATTATCAACAATGCGTTGAGTCATAGTTCTCATGTCGGCTTGCATTGCACGTAAAACTTCCATCATATCTTGTTGACATTCAGGACCTCCGTCAGCCATGCTTTACTCCAATCCGACTTGAATCCAAAGTGCTAAGGATACTGTAGATTTTCCTAGCAAGAAGAATCAACACAAGAATCAAATTTTCTCAAACAAAACAGATAAACAACAAAGGAAATTGTAGTTTAGGTTTTGATATGGGAAAAATATGAAATGATGCTCAGAAATCAAAATAACAATTTTTATATTTTCTGAAGAGTTTAAAGAAGCAACAACAAAAGACGAAATATTTTTATGATTTTTTTTTATGATTTTATAAAATTCAAACAACAAGACAGACGAACTGAATTGAAACAAAACTAATATGAAAAGAAACAACCTGGGATAGGAAAACCAAAGGCAGGAACCTTTGGCTCTGATACCAATGATATAAGACTCGAAATGAACTAGTCTTTGAGCCGGATCTGAAGTGGAAACGAAGTTAGCTCGAAGCTCCTCCTCCGCTACAACTCACAAAACCGGTGTGGAAGGCTAGACAAGCAGCTCGAAGCTCCTCTTGTGAAACCTGATGGATGGGGTCGTGATGGTGGATCGATAAGCACCACAGGGAGTGTGAAAGGCTCCTTGATACAGCTTAAGAATCGTGGCTTTGTGAATCACACACAAAGACAAGATCTGAGGCAAAAGTTTCAGCAACTTTCAAGCTAGAAGAAATTCGGTTCTTTATTGATGTAGGGTAAATAAAAAGATACACGGCCGGGGATCTTATAGTTTGATCCTTACGGCTACAACCTCTAGGGTTGCGACTCAAAGCAAAAACAACAGGACTTGTACGAAAATAAAAGAAAACGGCACACACTCTCAATGGAAACAACATGCTGTTTCCTTATATGGAAAGTGTAGCTACAGACACAAAATAAAAAGAAATAAAATAAAAGACTCGACTGGGACTCGAACTAGACTCATTGTGGGCTTACTAGAGCCACTAGGCCGAGGCCATATCACCTGCAAGGAAACAGAAATAATTAAACACAAATCGTACCTGACTTGGACGAGAAGTCATCGCAGCTAGGTCTATGGTTGGTCCGTTGTCCGGGACATCTTCAGCTGTGTCGAGTAGAGCTTGTATGGATACGTTGAATTCTTCTCTTAGTTTATCCCTCCTAGCTCTTGTGATAGGTCCAGCTACTTCTGGAATCTTGATGACATGGTCCTCCTCCACTTGATGCACTTGGTCCGCTACTTGCTTGTTGTGTGATCCTATATTCAACTCCTTGGCCTTTGCTCGGGTTATTGGACCTTCTTGAGTCTTCTCTTGAATATTTGTCACTTCAGTATGCTCCTCACGTGTGTCCTCGTCAGATAGTTCAGTTACCGGATTGATGTCCGCATCAAACTTCTTCTTGTTGCCTTGCTTGTTGAACGTTTTCCTCACCATTTCTTGCTGTATTAGCTCCTTGAGATCCTCTAGCATCACGAATCATCTCTGGAAGAATTTGCTCCTGCAGAACATTGAATCTTTCATCCATCAATCGAGCCATCTTTGCCGTGAGAGCATCGATCAGTAGTTGATTGTTGTTGCGGCAGGTTCCACTGTGATCAGACATCCTTTTCCTGAAACAACACACAAGAATACACCAGTAAAGAGTCCTTTTGAAGATCGAATTGTCCCTAAATCATAAGAACACGAAAATGACTCTTGGTATCCTATTTTCTCAGAAGAACACTAAACGCGACTGTTGAAGTCGATTGGTCACGAAAAAATATCAAAACACCTCAGAAAATTCCCAAACTAATTTTAACAAATACTAGACTCATCCTAGATTCATTTTCAATTGAATTCACAATTTTTGCACGAGCCAATATTTAATTAAACTTCGAACAATTTGGGGCGAAAACCACTTAACTTCTCAATGTTGCTCTGATACCACTTGATACGATTCTGGGTGGAGAATCGTGTCCCAATCTCTCACTGGGAAGTTAAGATGTCAAGTTTAGACTCCAGGCTTGAGCAGCAAGCTGATCTAGAGTTGGATGGGAGGATAGACGCCACGAGAGGATGCGGAAGGCCTCTTGATAAGTCTGGTTCGAACAATCTAATCACTAGAATTGTTCTTGGGTTTCAAATTCGAATCACTCGAAAGAGAAAAAGAGATTTTATTAAAAAGATGGTTAAGAGTTACATAAGAGTCTCAGAGAATATAAATAAGAGAGGAGACGGAGAGGAGAAGAGAGGAGGAGCGTAGGGAGTTAATGCTCGGTGAGTTTCAAGACATGCCTCGGAAACTCACCAAAGACCAACTCAAAATAAACACACAACTGAAGTCTCACGCAAATAAAACTCTCAGACATAAGTTTAAAATTCAAATAAGTAAAATAGAAAAAGATAGAAAGAAAAAGATAGACGGTCCGCCCCAAATAATCTCGAGACGGCCGGACTAGGTCGGATCAATGCCAAGCAAAGATGAACCTATGGACCACGAACCTCATTAAAAACCTTCCTTTGGAAAACCACTTGGGAAAAACCAAAGGCAAGGGAAAAAGAGTGTAAGTGAGCCATAGGGCTTGACACTAATCATCCCGGACATGAACCATGACCAACGTGGCTGCGGTATCACTTACGTCCGAGTGACCCCTTTGAACCAAAGCTTGACGTAGCAATGTTCCAACTGTGTGAATGAGTTCCTTAGTCTTAGAACGAGTCATTGCCCCAACTAGCACTTCCTTGGCCGAACAAGAACGCATCCTAACACCACATGGCTCATCCGTAGCTTCCTTCTCGACCAGTTCCAGCATCTCCTCGACCAACTCCTTTGTTTCCTCGACCGGGTCCAACATTTCCTCGGCCATCAGCATTCCATCCTGGACGCTATCCATTCTCGTATCAAATGCTCCTTTGCCAAAAACTACATTTGCTTAATTTTGCAAAGAGTTTATGCTCCCTTAATCGTTCCAAGACCTTCCTTAGGTGATCTTGGTGATTTTCCCAATCCTTGGAATAAACCAAGATGTCATCGATGAAAATAATCACGAATTCATCCAGGAATTCTCGGAAAACTCCATTCATCATCTTCATAAACGCTGCTGGCGCATTCGTTAGTCCGAAAGGCATTACCACGAACTCGTAATGCCCGTACCTTGTCCGGAAAGCTATTTTCCGCACGTCCGAAGGTTCTATCGGGATTTGATGATATCCCGAAGCCAAGTCAATTTTGGAGAACCATGTCGCGCCCCCAAGTTGATCCAACAACTCGTCAATCCTTGGTAACGGCTATTTATTCTTTACCGTCACCCGATTCAATCACCGGTAGTCGATACACAACCGGAAGCTTCCATCTTTCTTTTTCACAAACAAGACCGGTGCACCCCATGGTGAACTACTCGGATTTATGAACCTTTTATCCAACAATTCTTCCAATTGTTTCTTTAACTCGGCCATTTCCGCCGGTGCCATCCGGTATAGAGCCTTTGATATAGGCTTTGTGTCCGGTTCGAGTTCAATCGTGAATGGATCGGAGCGGTCTGGTGGTAGTCCACTCACGGCCCCGAATACATCCTTGAACTCCCCTGCGATCGGAATATCTTTCAACTCCGTATTCGCCCCAACTTCCGTTGTATTGATTGTGGCTAAATATGCCTCACAACCGTTCTCGGGCATCCGTTCTGCCTGGATTGCCGAGATTACCAAATTTCCCGAAGTTGTTTTAATTCCTTGGAATTTTAACATACCTTGTTTTAATTCCTTATCCATCCGTGGGCAGTTTTGGATTGCATGATCCTTACTACCGCAATGACCACATGCACCGATGGCCTTCCAGCATGTTCCGCTATGATTTTTCCCATAAGTTTTGCAGTCTCCCGGTTTGCCATCCGGCTTGGTATCTTCGACCTTGTCGAATTTCCTTTTCCAGTCCCCGGTCTTGACAGCCGGATTATTGCGGGCTTGGAACCTTGCCCGATTGATTTGTTTCTCCTCCTCGATTCCAATTTCAATCATAGCAGCACGTTCCACTAACTCCGATACCGAGTTAAACGTTTGTATCAAGCAATGGTTGCGGATTTCGACCCTTAGTCCTCGTATGAAATGCCGGACTTGAGGTTGCTCCTCCTCAACCTCTCTCCCAACATATCGCCTAAGGCGATTGAATTCCTCATCATATTTCCGGACTATTTTGTTTCCTTGTACCAATTCCAGATATGCACATTCCAGTCTGTCCCATGCTTTCGGTGGAAAGAACTTTTTATTGAACTCACGTCAAAAGTCATCAAAGGATCTTATTTTGTCACCCTTGCGCTTTCTCTACAGTCAGCCACCAGTTATGCGCATCACCTTCCAGGAAGTGAACTGCAATATCCTTCCGGTAGTCATCCGGGCAACGAGTGGATTTGAAATTCCTCACCAACCGACTTCTTCATTCATCAGCCACGATCGGGTCTGACCTTCCAGTAAAATGCCTTGTTCCCAACTTGGAAACGTGTTCCAGTAAGCTTAGATAGTCACCCCTTTTTCTTGCCGAACTCGCCTTTGGGCTTATCTCAATCACGTCCATGTCGGCACCAGTCTGTTTTTCCTCTACTTGCACCACAGGAGCCGGTGCAAGTGCTTGGGTCAATATGGCCATCTGTGCCATCATTGCCTTCATAGTATCCCATTGTTTCTGGGCGCTTGGTAGCGTACTTGGCTTTTCAACCGTTCCCCCATTCCCAGTCGCTAATGGCACATAATTTTGTCCCGCGTTTGAAGTCTCGGCCGTATCATCTCGACCGTTTACATTATGAACATCTTGTTGCCCATTCGGAGTTTGAAGAACCGGAGGGATTAGATTCTGCCCAGCCACAGGTCCGACTAGGTTTTGTTCCTGCCCAGCCACAGGTCCGGCTGGATTTTGCTCATTTATCTCCACATGTGCTACCGTAACTTCGGTTTCCTCGGCAATGTCTTTGCCTTTTTCCTTCCTACTTTTCCTTTCCGTTTTGTTGCTCTTACCCATCTGCAGAAACTTAAAAGTTAATCACGGTAATTTTAACAAAAACCGTTAAGTGAGTAAGACAACAATACCGCGAGAACTCATAAGCCGGTGAGTGGTGATCCCCAAACCCCATACTAACAGTCCTAAGAACAAGTATGCTCTGATACCAACTTGAAAGGACCGGTTCCGGACTCAACGACCAAGTCCGGATCCTTCTTTATACTTAACTCGTTTTATAGTCTGATCCTTTGACAAATTCGTTTTGAGGTTGATTCCGTGATTCATTTTAAGAGTCGTATGTAAGCATTAGAGATAAACACAACAACCGGATTTCTTTATTTATATAACAAGGATTCGATACAACTTAAGAGTTTGCATATAAGCTATTACAAGTTATATGATCCTAACTATTCGGTTTCATCACCACCCATCTTCCCGACTTTGAGTTTCGCTTAAGCCTGATCCTTCCCACGATCATTCTCTTTTCCTGAAAGCCACAAAGGCATTAGTAACCGTAATTCCTTACTGGAAATCGGATGAATGCATATGCAGATCATGAACGATTGTTTTCCCAGTTTTCCTTTTAATCCCCCGAATATCATTAGTTTTTAACCGTTAGTCATATAAACAACATAAAGTGATAAGTCCGGGCATGAAAGCCACGGTCTCGCACTTACCTTGGCAACACAGATCCGTTCGACGATTATCTGCGCTGTCTCTGGTACCGCCGATCCAACCGCTCGGCTTGATTCTGTCTGATTCCGACAACAATGCCTTATCGCCCAGATTCTTTCTGTGTTCTTCCTTAGAATATTTCTCTGAGTTTTTTGTATGTTTCGTGGTGTTTTTCTGTGAGTTCTGATGGTCATTTTATAGTTTTTTTCGACAAAAACCGCTTTCAAAACCGCCTGGTCAGATTCAATGAATCTTTGGTAACCGCTCAGTAGTTACTTAACCGTTCTTACCAGGCACCCGTTCGGCAGCCGACCTGGTAACTGCCTCGGACACTCCAGCTGCACCAGCTGACTTTCAGTCCGTCCAGCTAGGTCGAGCTTCCCGACAGCTGGTTCAGCTATGTCGAGCTACCCAGTCAGCTGGTTCAGCTACGTCGAGCTACCCAGTCAGCTGGTTCTAAGCTTCATGAGCTTCTGCCAAGCTCAATCCAGCTTTTCCTTCATATTTTTAGACTTTTTCTTGACTGGCGTCCTTACCGCGGCTCGTGGGCGTGACAAGTATGCTTTGGATGTCCTTCTTCGGGCTGGTATGCTAAACTGCAAACCGATCTCTACACCAGTTGACCTCTCAACCAAACTCAAAGCTGAAGCAGGTCCAAAAGTTATAGATCCAACTATGTATCAAAGTTTATCTGGCGCGTTTCAATATCTCACATTTACAAGACCCGACATAAGCTATGATGTGCGCTAACAAGTTTGCTTATTTATGCATGATCCCAGTGCCTCCCATCTCCATGCTCTCCATCATATACTCCGGTATCTCCAAGGAACGACAAAGCAAGATCTTCAAATCACCAAATCACCTTCTGTCAAACTCATAGCGTATTCAGATGCCGGCTGGGCCGGTTGCTCATATACTAGGAGATCAACTTCATGTTATTGCGTGTTCTTAGGTGATACTCTTATCTCATGGTCTGCTAAACGCCAACACTCCGTGTCACGATCAAGTGCAGAAGCAGAATATAAAGCCGTTGTGAATGCTGTCTCGGAAACTTGTTAGCTACGGAACTTGCTTTTCCACCTTCATTGTCCATTAACACAAGCTACATTAGTGTTCTGTGATAACATAAGTGTTGTGTATTATCAGAATCGTTGAATCCATTTCTGTTAGAAGATATTTCTCATTCAACGTAAATAACAAAATGAGTTTGTACATTATATCTATACAATTGACTACACTAAACCGAAATAAGTAAACCGGCATTGAACCCTATACAAGTAAACCAGATATACATTAATATTCCCCCTCAAGATGAAGGTGTGAAAATGTTATGAACACCCATCTTGCCAATATTTGCTCGGAATGGAGCTGGGTAAAGAGGTTTAGTGAGCACGTCTGCAAGCTGCTCTGTAGTCCTCACATACATTATCTTCAGCATCCCCGAAGTAATGTATTCTCGAACCTTGTGGCAATCAAACTCGATGTGTTTCGTCCTCTCGTGAAACACAGGATTACTAGCAATGTGCAAAGCAGCTGTGTTATCACAATAGAGGTATGCCGGAGGGGAGAAAGGCACCCAAAATTCACCTAATAACCGAGATAACCAGACCAGTTCTTTAGACGCAACGAACATAGCCCGATACTCAGCTTCTGCTGAACTATGCGAAACAGTATCATGTTTCTTCGAGCGCCAAGTAATCAGTGAGTCCCCAAGAAACATAGCATAGCCAGTCACTGATTTTCGTGTGTCAAGACAGCCTCCCAAATCAGAATCACAATAACCTCGAAGATCAAAGTTGTCATCAGCTGCATAAAATAAACCTTGGCCAATAGTTCCCTTAAGATACCTCAGTACTTTGTGAACTGCATGTAAATGAGGTTCTCTCGGATCCGAAGAATATTGAGCCAACTTTGAAACTGCATAGCTGATGTCAGGACACGTGACAGTAAGATATTGTAGCTTGCCAATCAACCTTCGATAATGTTTTGGATCATCAATCTTCAAACCATCATCCTGTCTGAGTTTAATACTGGGTTCCATCGGAATTGAATGGTTTACAACCAGAAAAACCAGTAGATTCCAATAAATCCAGAACATATTTCCGCTGATTAATGGAAATACCAGCCTGAGATCTCACTATCTCCAAACCAAGAAAGAATTTTGGAGGACCAAGGTCTCTCAATTTGAAATGCGACTCCAACTGATCTTTCAGCATAAGAATAGCTTCCTCATCAGTGCCAGCAATCATAATATCATCCACATAAACCAGGACTACTAGAAATCTACCATCCCAATATTTGACAAACAATGTGTGATCACCAAAACACTTCTCAAAACCCAGAGCAACCAATGTGGTAGAAAATTTGATGAACCACTGTCTTGATGCCTGCTTGAGTCCATATATGGACTTCAAAAGTTTGCAAACCGCATTGGGAGCTACAGATTCCCCCTTAAGCTCAGCATAACCCGGAGGAAGCTTCATATAAATTTCTTCATCTAATTCACCATTCAGAAAAGCATTAGAAACATCAAGTTGATGGAGAAACCATTTCATTTTGGGAGCAAGTGCCAATAAGAGCTTAACAGTAGCCAGCTTAGCCACAGGAGAAAATGTGTCTAAGAAGTCAATTCCTTCCTGTTGAGTAAATCCCTTGGCTACTAGCCTAGCTTTATATCTTTCAATGTTGCCATCTGCATGATATTTCACTGTAAAAACCCACTTACAACCAATAGCAACCTTTCCCGGAGGTAAATCACAAACTTCCCAAGTATTAGTCCTTTCCATAGCACCCATCTCCACACCCATAGCATCACACCAAACCTTAAAATCCTTGGCTTCTGAATATGTTGTTGGTATGGGAGTGTTTGTGAGAATATTAAGAAAAGCATAGAAAGGCTGAGATATAGAAGAATAAGAAATAAAATTTGTGATGGGATAAGGAGTTGTTACTTTAGTAAGAGTATTATTATAACAATGAAAGTCCTGCAAATGTTTTGGTGGATTGATTTTTCGACGAGATTTCGGCTCAGAAGGAAGCAAAACCTCAGAGGATGACACATCAGAATGATGATGTGTATCAGAAGATGTCTGCTCAAGAGGCAAATGATCATCTAGGATAGCAGGAGAAGGTAATAGAGGAAAGAAATCCTTAGTGACATCTGTGATGGTAGATGAAACAAAAGGGAAAATATCCTCATGAAATACAACATGTCTTGAAACAGAAACAAAATGTGTCTCTATATCTAGAAGCTTATACCCCTTGTAACCTGATGGATAACCTAAGAAAACACAAGCCCTAGCCCTAGGTTCAAATTTATTTCTACCTTTTGGAGAAGTGGAACTATAACATAAGCAACCAAAACTCTTTAAAAGATCATATTCTGGAGTCTTATTAGTAAGTTTCTCATAAGGAGATTTATTTTCTAGGACAGGAGAGGGTAATCTATTGATGAGAAAACAGGCTGTAAGGATACAATCCCCCCCAAAATTCTAAAGGAACCTGAGATTGAAACAAAAGGGCTCTACCAACATTCAAAAGATGTTGATGCTTTCTCTCTACCACATAATTCTGTTCTGGAGTTTCAGGCCAAGAATGAAATGCAATGATCCCTTTAGATGCAAACAAGTCAACAAACTTTAATTCATGAGCATTATCAGACCTGACAGACTTAACTTTGATATTGAATTGATTTTCAACCATGGTAAGAAAAGTAGGAAACAAATGCAAGACGTCAGACTTATTATGCATCAAATATAACCAAGTAGCTCTACTATAATCATCAACAATGGTCAAAAAATATTTATGACCCTCAACCGTAGGAGTACTAAAAGGACCCCAAGTGTCTATATGAACTAACTCAAAAGGAGAAGTACACATATTATTTCGAGATTTAAAAAGAAGTTTCTTTTGTTTAGACAAATGACAAACATGACAACAAGAATTGTTCGTTTTATTTGATTTAACTTTTGGTAAATGTAAAACATCAGAAAGTAAATCTATCTTGGACTGAGATGGATGTCCCAATCTCTTATGCCAAGTTACAGAATCTATAACAACACTATTGCAAGAAGAAGCAATACCTGAGACATCTGACAAAGACACTGTATTATTTGCATCATTGAAATTCAAGACATACAAATTCCCGACTTGACTACCTTGACCAATCATCAATTCCCGTGTAATTGCCTGAATAAAACATGCATCAGCAGTAAAACTAACTTCTTGAGATAGAGGAAACTAGCATGTCATAATGATTAAGATTGTGTTTGAAAAGATTCAGAAATGTACCAGATACCGAGGAGATAACAGATACAGAAGTTGAAGTCGAAGCACAAGTATTCGCAGGTGGAGATGCAACACTAGGAGTGTGAAGCTTGGCACTAAAAAAGGATATCATACTCTGAATCTGATCTTTACTCATGTTGTCAACATTTGCCTGAAGCTGATCTGTAGAACCATTCACATGTTGCTCTGGAATGGTAGTAAGAGTAGCAATGTTTGTGGTTCCAACAGACACTGGCTTTGCTTTAGGATGAATGAGGACCCATAAACTGAGAAATCATCCATAAATACCTCCATACTGTCCTCAATCATGTCTGTGAAGATAGACATCATACACCTCTGAAATGTAGCAGGAGCGTTGCATAGTCCAAAGGGCATTCTGCGGTATGCGAAAGTGCCATAGGGACATGTAAACGTGGTCTTCTCCTGGTCATCTGGGTGAATAGGAATCTGAAAGAACCCTGAATAACCGTCAAGGAAACAGTAATAAGGGTGATTGGCTAACCGCTCAAGCATCTGATCAACGAAGGGCAAAGGAAAATGATCCTTTCTTGTAGCGGCGTTCAGCTTCCTATAATCAATGCACATTCTGTGCCCTGTCACAGTCCTAGTCGGTATCAGCTCATTCTTCTCATTCTGTACCACTGTGACGCCTCCTTTCTTAGACACAACATGCACTGGACTGACCCAATCACTGTCGGAAATCGGATAGATGATCCCTGCATCCAACAACTTCATGATCTCTTTTTTAACCACATCCTTCAGGTTTGGATTCAGCCTTCTCTGATGTTCAACTGATGACTTAGTCTCATCCTCAAGATGTATCCTATGCATGCACAGATCTGGAGAGATACCTGAAATATCATCAAGAGAATAGCCAAGAGCCTTGCGAAACTTGCGCAGCTTACTTAGCAATAGGGTGAGCTCTGCGTTGTTCAAGGACGCATTAACAATAACAGGATATGAATTATGTTCACCAAGGAATGCGTACCTGAGACCCGCAGGGAGTTGCTTAAGCTCTATCTTTGGAGCTTGCTCAAAGCTCCAATCGGCTGGTTTCTTGTCTGTCCGGACACCGGTGTCGATCGACACCAGTGATGGGTGTCGATCGACACCCGCTACGTGCATCACTTCCTTGGTTGCATCCATTAGCTTGACATACCCAGCAGCAATATCATCTAAATGCTCAACCCCATTCACTGAAGCAATCAAAGCACGTTCCAGAGGGTCCTCACAATGCAACTCTTTGAAACTCTCCTCAACAAGATCCGTGAGAGTCTCGACGCAGAAAGTCTGACCATCGATCGTAGGCCGCTTTACAAGCTTATCCATCTCAAAGTTCATAACTAAATCGCCTACATTCAGACCAATGCGTCCCCTTCTGACATCAATCATGGCACCAGCTGTAGCCAAGAATGGTCGTCCCAATATCAACGGATCCTTAGGCTCTTCCTCATATGTCAATACAACGAAGTCCGTAGGAATCAAGCAACCTCCTATCTTGATAGGAACATCCTCAAGGATACCATCTGGAAGACGAACAGAACGATCAGCAAGGATGAGAGTGATCCTTGTCGGCTGGAAGTCTGTCATTCCAAGATTCACAGCAACTGATCTGGGCATCAAATTCACACTAGAACCAAGATCACACAAAGACCGTTCGAACTTCTCTGCCAAGATGGTGCAGTCAAGAACGAAACTACCTGGGTCTGGAAGCTTCTCTGGAATCCTGTTCTGAATCAAGGCACTAACCTGTGCGGAAATCATCATCGCACCCTGTTCAACATTCAAATCCTTAGTGACCATGCGTTTCACGTACCGTCTGATTATGGGGGATGTCCTGATGGCATCAATCAACGGTAACTCAACAATGAGCTTGTCCATCATAGCCTTACACCTGGCATCGTCTATCTCTTGCTTAGACTTCCTGGGGTTTCGAGGATAAGGGATCCTTGGTTTGTATGATGATTCGGTGATCGGCTTAGCGGATGATGAAAAAGCCTTGTCTGTCTGTGAAGGGTGTCGATCGACACTAACATCCTGTGTCGTGTCCTTGGTAGAGATCGACACAGCTTTGTTCTTACCAGTCCCTTCTGTATCAACTGGTGTCGATCGACACATAGTGTTGGTGTCGATCGACACTAACTCCGGAGGAACAACATCTTCGTCTTCGACTTCTTCTAAGTCTATCATCTCTTCAGGTGTCAGAGTACTCCTGATCACAGGCTCAACCTTCTTCCCACTCCTCAATGAGATGGCATTCACTGGATGCCTCGGGTTAGTATCCGTTTTCCCAGGAAGAAAACCGTCCCGTCTCTTAATAGCTCCAGCTGTCTGAGCAACCTGAGTGTCTAACTTCTTGACATGAGTGTTCAGCTGCTCAAACTTCCCATTCAAATCCTGATACAGTGAGTCTAACTTTCCATTGAATTCCACAGTGATCTTCTGTTGACCTTCGAGAATCTGCTCAAGCATCGATTCCATCTTACTCTCTGTGGTAGGTGGTGGAACGCTCTGATATGAAGATGAGCCATAGTTCATCTGATTGAAGCTGTTGTTGCTCTGATAGGGCTTCTGATACTGAGGCTGCTGAGTGAAAGTAGAGGAGGACTGATTCCCTTGATAGTTGCCTCGCGGACTGCCCCCATTGTAGCCTCGGTTTCCTTGTGAGTTACCGAAACGCTGAAAGCCTGTGCCACCGACATAGTTAACACCCTGCTCCTCATGCTCATCAACTGGCTCATAGGTCTCAACCTCAGCAGCAACCTGGACCTGCTTCTTGCTTATCAGAAGGTTGTGAACCATATCAAGTTTCGCCTTTACCTCAGCTATCTGACTTCCATCTAAGTTCCCAGCTTGCTTCTTTCTCTCGAAATCAGCATTCTTAGTACTGTTGCTTGAAGCCAAGTTCTCTATTAGTACCACAGCATCCTCAGGATATCTGGTATTGAAGTTGCCATTACTTGCAGCATCCAGAGCCATCTGATACCTCTAATCGATACCCCTGAAGAAAATCCCAAGCAATTGAACCTCACTGAACCCGTGGTGTGGACAATCTCTCTGATAAGCCATGAACCTTGCCCAAGCGGCCTTGAATGCCTCTGTAGGTCCTTGAGAGAAGGCGGAAATCTTCGTCCTCAACTCTTCAGACCGTGCATCATCATAAAAGTTGTTCAGGAAAGCATTTTTAGTGTCCTCCCAAGTGGTCAGTGACCCCGGCTTCAACTGCTTAAGCCAATAAGCTGCTTCCCCAGCAAGAGAGTATGGGAAGAGCTTACAGAACAAATAGTCGTTTGACACCCCGTTAGCCTTGATGCTAGTGACTAGATCCTCAAACCGCTCAATATGATCCATAGGGTGCTCATGTGATAGCCCGTGGAATGGGTTCTGACCTACTAGCGTGTAGTATGCAGGTTTGAGTTCAAAGTCATTCCTTTGAAACGGAGGCGGGCGGATGGCAGACCGGTTGGCATAGAACTGCTCTGGCCGGTTGTAATCCCCCAATGTCATTGCTCGTGGACCTAAGGCACCAGGTGCACCTTGTCCAACCAAAACCCCACCAGCCTCTGGTGGGTGTCGATCGACACCAGGTGGTGGGTGTCGATCGACACCAGCACCCTCGACGGGTACCACAGCCTCAACAATGACTTGGCCGTCGTCATTGATCCTTTGGCCCTCTGCATTGTATGCATGACCATCCCTGATACGATTCTGGGTGGAGAATCGTGTCCCAATCACTCACTGGGAAGTTAAGGTGACAAGTTTAGACTCCAGGCTTGAGCAGCAAGCTGATCTAGAGTTTGGGTGGAAGGATAGACGCCACGAGAGGATGCGGAAGGCCTCTTGATAAGTCTGTTCGAACAACCTAATCACTAGGATTGTTCTTGGGTTCTAATTCGAATCACTCGAAAAAGAGATAGAGAAAAAGATAATTTTTATTCAAAAGAGGTTAAGAAAATAACTTAGAGTCTCAGAGGATATAAAGAAGAGAGGAGACGAAGAGGAGAAGAGAGGAGGAGCGGAGCATTGAAGTCTCGGCGAGTTCCAAGACAGGCCTTGGAACTTACCAACGACTAAGGCACAAAACACAACCCCGCGCCCAAATAACATTCTCAAACATAAGTTTAAACATTTAAATAACTAAAATAGAAAAGATAGAAAGATAAGAGATAGTCGGTCTGCGCCAAATATTCTCGGGATGGCCGGACTAGGTCGGACTAGCACCAAGCAAGGATGAACCTATGGACCACGAACCTCATTAAAAACCTTCCTTTGGAAAACCACTTGGGAAAAACCAAAGGCAAGGGAAAAAGAGTGTAGGTGAGCCATAGGGCTTGATACTAGCCATCCCGGACATGAACCAAGACCAACGTGGCCGAGGTATCATCTACGTCCGAGTGACCCTTACGAACCAAAGCTTGACGAAGCAATGTTCCAACCGTGCGAATGAGTTCCTTAGTCTTAGATCGAGTCATTGTCCCAACTGGTACGCTCAATGCTTCTGTGGCCGACCAAGATCGCGTCCTAGCTCCAAGTGGCTCATCCGGAGCTTCCTTCTCGGCCAGTTCCAACGATTCCTCGACCAGCTCCCACCTTCTCTCGACCGGGTCCAACATTTCCTCGGCCATCAGCATTCTATCCCGGACACTATCCATTCTCGTATCAGGCTCCCCCAGTTGAAAAGGATTTGTCCTCAAATCCGGAATACCTTCCAAAAACAACATTAAGTTAGAAGCATCAAAAGGATAAAACAAAAGGGACTTAGCTCGAAAGCGAAAAGAATAGAAATGAGTATTGTCGAGAATCCTCAAGAGAGGTTCAGCTTCATGGTGGCAGCCTTGGTGAGCTTTGATCAGAATATTCATCTTCACACGAGCAGATACTTGGGAAATGTTCAGCTCCTTTGTCAAAACAACTCCAATTCCAGTCCTTGCAAAGAAATTGGACGAGCGAGCTTCTAGATCTGGTGGCTCCTCCTTTGTACCTGAAATGTTTTCAACAGCTTTGGCAAAGAGCAAGTGTGTTATCACAGTCATGAAAATACCATAAACAAATAAACACTTCTTAACTTGATTCAAAACATTATCCTTGTCAAGTTCTTCTTTTTCATTCATCTTAATACAAGAATTCTGTTCCGGATATTCTTTGATTAATCCTAACTTTTTCTCAATGATTTCTGGATAAAATAAACTCATATTCACAGCCCTTAAATCATGAGAAACAAATCGAGATGAAGAGATACTTACCTGAACAAGGTCCTTGGTGTATTTGGTACTTGTAAATATCACAACAAATGAAAATAGTGTTGGATCCGGGGGTTCTTCTTGGATCAGGGCATTGTTGGCAACCATCTCATACTCTCTAGAGGTGTCTAAAAACTCTCCTGGTCACCAATGATAGGTTAAGAATGATCCAGATGATGAAAGATCCATTTTAGGCTCCACGGGAAACTTTTGAAGTAATGTGATCCAAAACTCGAACGGTACAGGTCTTGAACGTTCTAGATAGTCTCCATGTCTCCAAATGTGGCTTTGAGAGGCATCTTGTCGAAGAAAACGGATGGTTTTTCCAGTGGGTAGCTTTGCTTGCAATTCAATGTCTCCGAAAACTTGTTCACGATGATCTCTTGCTTTATTCCTATCATGACAAGAAGAAAACTCCATGTTAGTTATTAGAAAATCAACAACAGGAAGGGGTTGAACTATCATCGATTTAGAGCCATTAGAAATCATTCTAAAGCCCATGAAAAATCCTTGTTGAGCCGAAGTACTCCTGGCTAGAACTGGTTGCGTCTCCTTAAGAAAGTTGTCATCACTTTGCTCTTCTTTTTCTTTAGCTTTATCTTGAATTCCATCACCATAGATCATCGCCACATTGTAGTTGTAGGAGTGATTAGGCTGTAGCTTCTTCGGTTCAGTACCTATAGACACTTCCTGCAAAAATTTAAGTTCACTCGGTGGCACCGGTGGAGGGTTAGAAGCACAAGCAATTTTATTCAAAGAGGTAAATAAGTTTGAATCAAAAGTTTCATCCTCTTTCTCTTCACCAGACATGACCAAGTAATTAGCTTGCTTACCTTGTTCTTGCTTACCTTTGATTTTGGTTTTGTCAAGATATACTTCATCTGGTGGCAATGGTACAAGACTAATCTTCTTTTCTTGAAAAGGTTTTGACACCGAAATGGTACAATCTGCACCAAGAGAAAGCAAGTTAGCTCTCATTCGTTTTTGAGAGTCTAGATAATTACCTCGGGTATTCACTGGTGGCAAAACGTCTGGTGGTTTCTCATGAGTCTCAACACTGTGACAAGCTGTAGGTAAGTTATTGTTGGCCAGAACTGCTTCAGTTTGAGTAAACCCTCCTAATGCTCGTGTTGTTGCTTCTTTAGGCGATTCTTGGCTTGGAGCTTGTTGTAGTAGTTCTGGTGGTGCTTGTGGAACATACTTATTCCTTAGTAGTTCCTTAAGATCTCTCCAGGTCGTGATAGTCGGCTTGTTGTAATACCAGCGTTCATAAACTTCATCCAACAACCATTTGTAAGCATCTCCAATGAGTCGGCCAATGGCATAATCTAACCTCTTCTCTTTCAGAATGTGATTGTAATAGAACCAATCCTCCATGTTTTGTTCCCACTCTAAGTAGTTTTCTTTTCCTGAAAATTTCCAAAGTAGAAGCTCAATAGTTGGTTGAAAATCAAAACAAAACACAGATTTGGGAGCGTGAGAGGTTTTATGCGGGCTGCGCCAAGTTGATCTCGTTGTATTGTCTGGCGGCTTGGGATTAAGATCTTGTTCCCTCATTTTTCTTGTTCTGCTCTTCTCTTGTTGAAGTCCTTGATGAAGTCCTTGACGAAGTGCAGCCATGTTGTTATCCATTACTTGCTCCATGTTTGCTGTAATCGCTTCAACGAGTTGCTTGTTGCGGTTTCTGAGTGTCTCCTCATCATGATCGGCCATCTCTGCCTGAAACAACACAACAAAATACACCAGTAAAGAGTCCTTTTGATAATCAAATCGGTCCTAATACTGAAAAACACGAAAATGACTCTTGGTATTCAATTTCATCGGATGAACACTGTCAACGACTGTTTTCAGAAAACGATCTCGGAAAATTATCAAAACATAACCAAAAATTCCCAAACCAATTTTAACAAATACTAGACTCAAAATCGGTTCCGATCCAATTTATTTCACGATTTTATCACAAGCCAATATTTAATTAAAATTCGAACAAGTTGGGGCGAAAACCACTTAACTTCTCAATGTTGCTCTGATACCACTTGATACGATTCTGGGTGGAGAATCGTGTCCCAATCACTCACTGGGAAGTTAAGGTGACAAGTTTAGACTCCAGGCTTGAGCAGCAAGCTGATCTAGAGTTTGGGTGGAAGGATAGACGCCACGAGAGGATGCGGAAGGCCTCTTGATAAGTCTGTTCGAACAACCTAATCACTAGGATTGTTCTTGGGTTCTAATTCGAATCACTCGAAAAAGAGATAGAGAAAAAGATAATTTTTATTCAAAAGAGGTTAAGAAAATAACTTAGAGTCTCAGAGGATATAAAGAAGAGAGGAGACGAAGAGGAGAAGAGAGGAGGAGCGGAGCATTGAAGTCTCGGCGAGTTCCAAGACAGGCCTTGGAACTTACCAACGACTAAGGCACAAAACACAACCCCGCGCCCAAATAACATTCTCAAACATAAGTTTAAACATTTAAATAACTAAAATAGAAAAGATAGAAAGATAAGAGATAGTCGGTCTGCGCCAAATATTCTCGGGAAGGCCGGACTAGGTCGGACTAGCACCAAGCAAGGATGAACCTATGGACCACGAACCTCATTAAAAACCTTCCTTTGGAAAACCACTTGGGAAAAACCAAAGGCAAGGGAAAAAGAGTGTAGGTGAGCCATAGGGCTTGATACTAGCCATCCCGGATATGAACCAAGACCAACGTGGCCGAGGTATCATCTACGTCCGAGTGACCCTTACGAACCAAAGCTTGACGAAGCAATGTTCCAACCGTGCGAATGAGTTCCTTAGTCTTAGATCGAGTCATTGTCCCAACTGGTATGCTCAATGCTTCTGTGGCCGACCAAGATCGCGTCCTAGCTCCAAGTGGCTCATCCGGAGCTTCCTTCTCGGCCAGTTCCAACGATTCCTCGACCAGCTCCCACCTTCTCTCGACCGGGTCCAACATTTCCTCGGCCATCAGCATTCTATCCCGGACACTATCCATTCTCGTATCAATCCCTGTCCCGGAGAACTCCATGTTCATCAACCATGATGATAGTACGCAACATCGCTTCTAAATTCTTCGCTGTCCGGGTTCTTCGTTCTAACTTTGCTAGCTCTTGATTTGAAAGGGTTACTAGCTCAAGATTCTTGTTGCTCCGAGTTTTGCGATTAGGCATGCACCTGAAACACACAAGAAAGAAAGAAAGAACGAGATCAGTAACAAAATAAAAGAAAATTTAGACAAAAACTTAAACTTAAATCTAATGGTAAATTCAATAGTCCCCGGCAACGGCGCCAAAATTTGATATGCTCAAATTTACCCTGAGCTACTCTCTCAAATTAAGAGATCACTGTAGTACTTAGGGATCGAATCCACAAGGACTATGAAGTACCCAATAAATCCCGGTAAAAGTATTATGCTAAATAAAGTATAATGTAATGAAATTGCAATGCGAGTAATTAAACAAAGTGTAAATCAATGGAGAAAAGCGCTAGGCATAGGGAAATCTCAGGAATCTTCAGAACTGTGAATAAGTTGAATTATCAGGATTATAATTAAGAACCGTTCTAGAACTCAAACACAATTGTAAAACCTACCAGCTTCCGCTGCGTAAACTATCTATCCCTGAATCTAGAATTCCAAATTCCTTTGCTAATTCTAAGACCCAGACAAGCAGTAATGATCAGGTTCAATTTGTTCACAAAATCACTAAATCAAATTCCTTTGCAGATAGGTATTTTGCTCACCTAAGATAGATCTGGCAATCAATTACACTTTCATGTCAATTAATAACCCTAAATCATATTCTAGGTCGCGAATCTAGAATAAGCAGTAAGTTCAATCCTAGATGAAGAACTCTATCAATTAACCCTAGTAATCTAATGATTCAACAATTCCTCAGAAACCCTTGAAAACCCATAGCCTAACAAGGTAACTACTCAGACATGGTGAAAACAACAATCATCCTGATATGAGTAGAAATCATTCAATAGATTAGAAAATAAAGGTAGAGAACAAAGAGTATTAGAGATTAGAGAAAGATGATACAAGCTTGAGATAGAAAGAGGGTATGCTACTTGATAATTCCCAAAAACCCTGATCTAAAACACAATATATAGCTAAAAACTCGTACAGGGACTAATGCTGGAATATTAGAAATTTCTGGGCAAAATTGTAAATCTTCCACAATCTCCGAAGTTGTCCGCCTGTGGTGTCGTTCGACACCCATGGCTGGTGTCGATCGACACCAAGTCACACATCGCCTCAAAACATGATTCCTCGATGCAACTTCGGTCTTTGCTCCAAAATCTCCCATATTCTTCACATTAGTCCTAAATGCATACCTGAAGATAAAAGACTCTAATAGACTCGAAAAACACCAAAAAGACTCGATTAAAGACTCTTATATCATGGTTAAAACCCATAAAAACCATGATATATCAACTCCCCCCAGACTTAGCTTTTGCTTGCCCTCAAGCAAAACAGAAACTCAACCTGTGAAAGAAGTTTGAAAACACAGGAAACTCATTTTATCATAAGAGCACCAGACTCACATTCACCATAGTAAAGCCAGTGGAAATTCTTACCTGACAAGGTCCAGACCACCATGTACTTCCCCCAGACTTAGCAACTGTCCCAAACAACTCCACAATTCAAATAAACAATTCAAATTCACCATACTGACTTCTATAAACTAAGGTGAAGACTCATCTAGGGAGTATCAATCAGAGGACACATGGACTCTTTCTCAATCAGTTTTCATGAACACGCAGGCTGTCTTTACTTCTGGTTCCTTTCCTCTCCCTTTTCTCACTTCTGCAGTTAATTGTATCAAAGGTGTAGGCGAATAATGGTATCACGGGAAATTTTCCTAACCTCGCTTCCAACCATTGTGTGATCATTCCTTTCAAAGTAGAATAATGAGGTCACTGGAAATTTTCCTACCTCTCTACTCAAAAGAAAATCATTTCATCTTTTACTGCTTAGTATATATATATATATTTTTTTTTTTTTTTTTTTTTTTTCTTATGAAGGGAAGAGAGAGGGGAACCATACTCACACAGACAAGTCTTTCAGGACTGAAAGGAGAGTCCGATCCAATGTATATCAAGCCCCTGGACAAGCAAAATAAAGTCAGGTTAATGGGCGAAGTCGGTGATGGATCCTCTGAAAGCTCAGGTGAACATGGGTAACATTGGTAGGTTGATCAGCCTTGGGGTTTTTCATTAGTCTAAAACACAAGTCAAGCTTGAATCAGTGGTCACTCAAGTTCCTGCAAATATGGTGATTTCCTCGAAAAATCATAGTTTCCAAACCTCAATTTTGACTCAATAAAAACAAAAAAAAATTGGACTGACTCTAAGAAAATAAAAAGAATGATGTTAGTAACTACCTCCCCCAGACTTAAACAACACTGTCCCCAGTGTTATCAAGCAAGGAGTTGGTGAAAAGGAAATAAAACTGATGAACCATAGTGAAAAAGTCAAAATATTAGAACACAAAACCTGACTCCGTGGCATGGGTGTCGATCGACACCGACGAGTGGTGTCGATCGACACCAGGTCTGTAATCCGAAACTATGATGTTTCAAAATCGCGTCGAAGTTTGTGAAACCAATAATCTGAATTCAACCACTGCTAGATCATCAGAAGACAAGGTGAATGACATGAAAAGAGGAAAATATCATAGAGTAAATGTTAGAATACAAACTGACTCAAAGAGAACATAAAAATGACTCAAAAATACCAAAAGCAAAAGATAAAGGATAAAAGAAAACTAATCCTCCTCAGAACTCTCATCTGGTCTGCTCGGGCGTGGGGGAACCGGTGGCTGGCGAGGTGATCGAGAGCGGTGACGAGTAGGACGGAAGCAACCGCAGCGAGATAGTCCAGCTATGGCATCCCAGATGCTCTGGAAACTCTCCACGACATATCTCTGAAAGTCAGCTGTCTCCATAGGAATCTCCGGGGCGACAGGAAGCTCAAACGGAGGAGCCACAGAAGAACCGGGCTGATGCGGAAGACCTCCAGCAAGGTCTGGTATCGGAGCATCCTCTGCAGCAGTAGGAGGTGCGCTAGAAGAAGCTCCTCTACGGCGTATAGGCTGCGGCGGCGTGGTGAGGAGACGGGGATCGGGATCAAAACGCAGCTGCTGTGGATCCTCTGTAATGGCTGTGAGGGCGGGCTGTGGAAGCTGAATCATGTGCTGCCCCGTAGCCGTGCGGAAACACCAGATCCAGGAACTCTTAATCCAGTGAGCGTTCTTCAAATAATCTTCGTCCATAGCGGAACGCGCGGTGACGACCGTGCAGCTAGATGTGTCAATCTCGAAGTGCTGAAAAATAGGTGTCAAAAGACTACCTACACTCTCCCTCTTGGTCCCTCGACCCACAAACGGCTTCATCTTCAGGGAGACTAAGTGATGAGCAAACACAGCACCTAAGTTCACATTCCAATCTAACTCTGGCCACTCATATCCATCAACACAATAATCTCCCACAGCATAGCTAAGCAGAATCAACTCAGACAACCTCATCTTCCCAGGCTCCATCTTACACAGAATGGTGTTGGCAATGATACGAACGACATACCTCAGGACCGGATGTCGAATATCAGTCTGTGTAGATGTCTTGGAGTCATAACGGCCTGTCCCGAAATGAGACCAGAAGGCTGGACCGTCCAAGAACTGAGCTGGCAGTGCAACTCCCGTCAAATCTGCATCGAAACCATAAAGCTCACAGAGGTCTCGGAGTGGTAATCTGTACCGAACTCCTCTAATCAAGAAGGTAAGAATCCCTTCCTGCGCATTCTTCACAATCTCATTCCTATAGTAGACCCTAGCAGTAGCAAGAAACTGTCGTACCAAATCCGGGAAGAGATCATAATGCCTGGTAGCTATGGTGCCTAAACCAATCCTCTGCACTAATCTAGCCACATCCTCTCTAATGCCCATCCGTCTCATAGCATAACTATCAGCAATCCTAGTCGGCCGAATATCAACCCCTAACCAAGCGTTATAGAACAATGTATCATATTCATCCCAAGATTCTGAAATTGTCCTATAAACACATTCATCTTTTGCTACTTCTTCCTTAGGAGAATCATCCCACACAATCGTTGATGCAATCTTTCTACCCTCTCTCTTGGGCCATGGAGGTCGAGATTGTACCTGAGAATGGGCTGGAGGAGCAGCAAATTCCGGCGAACCCGCCATGGAATCCGGCGGATTGGAGGAAGAACCGCCGTCTGACCTAAGTCGCTTGCCACGTGAAGCCATCTGCACCAAACTAAAAATAGACACTAGAAACAGGTAGAGAACGAAAATCTGATGAGGTTAGAGACTTGAATCGACGAAATCGAGCAAAAACTCAGAGAGAAATCGAATGTTGAAGATTTTCGGAAATGAGAAATGAATGAGGAAGAAGAAGATTTTCGGGTTTTTAACCCGCTGAACTCGTCGACTTATGGTGTCGATCGACACCATCGACACCAGCAACAAGGGTCGTCACTCTTCTTTTTTTTTTTTTTTTTTTTTTTTTTGAATATAGAGGTAAATAAATTAAACAAAAGAAAATCAAAAATAAAAATTAGTCAAAGTTAGACCGAAAAATATAGAAAAACCTAGATAATTAAAAATCAAATAAATGAAATATATTCACAACTTACCAGTGGGTTGCCTCCCACCAAGCGCTTGTTTAAAGTCATTAGCTTGACTTTGTGACGGTTTAGGCAGAGGGTGCATCATCCAGACGCAATATGTGTCCGTCCGGGATCTTGGCATGTGCCCAATAATGTTTGACCCTCTGGCCGTTGACTGTAAATTCATTGCCCTCAGGACTGAGCAAGACAACAGCACCATATGGTCGGACTTCCTTGACTGTGAAAGGACCTGACCAACGAGAACGCAATTTCCCAGGAAACAATTGTAAACGAGAGTTATACAGAAGTACCTGATCATTGGGTGCGAAAGTCCTGGAGATGATCTTCTTATCGTGATAAGCTTTGGTCCTTTCCTTGTACAGCTTAGAGCTTTCATAAGCATGGAGTCGAATCTCATCAAGCTCATTGAGCTGAATCAAACGTCTCTCTGCTGCTGGCTTGATATCGAAGTTCAGCAGCTTTACAGCCCAGGCGGCCTTATGCTCAAGCTCTACTGGAAGATGACATGCTTTCCCATAAAGCAGATGAAACGGTGTAGTCCAAGTGGCGTCTTGAATGCAGTTCGATAAGCCCAGAGTGCATCATCTAACTTTGCGGACCAGTCCTTTCTAGAGCGTCCTACTGTCTTCTCTAAAATCTCCTTGATCTGCCTGTTAGAGACCTCAACTTGTCCACTTGTCTGCGGATGATATGGAGTAGCAACGCGATGATGTACACCGTGCTTCTTAAGAAGCCGCTCAAACACGCGGTTGATGAAGTGCTTGCCACCATCGCTGATGACAATCCTCGGGACTCCAAATCGTGGGAAGATAATGGTCTTAAACAGCTTGAGGACCACTTAAGCATCGTTGGTAGGACTGGCGATCGCTTCGACCCACTTCGACACATAATCAACAGCAACCAAGATGTACTTGTTCTTGTATGATGTCGGGAAAGGGCCCATGAAGTCTATACCCCAGCAATCAAAAACCTCGACCTCGAGGATGAAGTTTTGAGGCATCTCATGCCGCTTACTGATCTTCCCTCTCCTCTGACATACATCACATCGAGACACAAAGGTATGGGCGTCTCTGAACATAGTCGGCCACCAGAAGCCTGCTTGTAGAACCTTAGATACTGTCTTGAAGGTAGCAAAGTGCCCAGCATACTCAGAACCATGACAGTGAAACAAGACATCCGGAATCTCAGTATTAGCTATGCATCTACGATAGACCCCATCTGAACAATGTCTATACAAGTAAGGTTTATCCCAATAGAACTGTCTCAGCTCACGCATGAACTTCTTCTTCGAGTACCCTGTAAACTCATCCGGTTCATCTCCTGCAGCAAGGTAATTGGCAATATCAGCAAACCATGGTCGATTTTGACCCTCAACAACAGCTATTGAGTGGTTATCTGCCAAATCGTAGCTGTCTGGAACGTGGGTGTCGATCGACACAAGGGCGTGGTGTCGATCGACACTCGGACCTGTTGTCCGAGAATACTGCAGATCACCGCCAGAAAAATTACGCCATCCCGTTTCCAATAAGTGCACATTCTCTTCTGGCAGAGAATCATCAATAGGGATGTCGTCCTCAATCCTAATCCGCGAAAGATGATCAGCAACTCCATTTTCAGTACCTTTCTTATCCTTGACTTCGATGTCGAACTCCTGAAGTAATAGAATCCATCTTAACAGTCTAGGCTTATAATCCTTCTTCTGCATCAGGTACTTGAGTGCAGAATGATCAGTGTGCACTACTACCTTAGAGCCAACAAGATACTGCCTGAACTTCTCAAAAGCAAACACAACAGCAAGCAGTTCTTTCTCTGTGGTAGCGTAGTTCTTCTGTGCATCATCCAATGTACGGCTGGCATAGTATATGGCATAAAGCTTCTTGTCTTTCCTTTGTCCCAGCACTGCCCCAACTGCAAAGTCGCTGGCGTCACACATTACCTCAAAAGGCAAATCCCAATCCGGCGGCTGAATAATTGGAGCACTCACTAATGCACGCTTGAGCTGTTGAAAAGCATCAAAACAATCAGCATCAAACTCAAATGTTACATCCTTACAGAGCAAAGTGGTGAGTGGACGTGCTATCTTGCTGAAATCCTTGATGAAACGTCTATAGAATCCAGCGTGTCCAAGAAAGCTTCTCAATGCCTTGATATTAGAAGGAGGCTGCAGATTAGTCATCACCTCAATCTTAGCTCTATCAACCTCAATACCAGCCTCTGATACCCTACGTCCAAGAACAATGCCATCTCTGACCATAAAGTGGCATTTCTCCCAATTCAGAACCAAGTGCGTCTCTTCACATCTAGCTAGCACTCTGCATAGGTTATCCAAACAATCCTTGAATGAGGACCCATAAACTGAGAAATCATCCATAAATACCTCCATACTGTCCTCAATCATGTCTGTGAAGATAGACATCATACACCTCTGAAATGTAGCAGGAGCGTTGCATAGTCCAAAGGGCATTCTGCGGTATGCGAAAGTGCCATAGGGACATGTAAACGTGGTCTTCTCCTGGTCATCTGGGTGAATAGGAATCTGAAAGAACCCTGAATAACCGTCAAGGAAACAGTAATAAGGGTGATTGGCTAACCGCTCAAGCATCTGATCAATGAAGGGCAAAGGAAAATGATCCTTTCTTGTAGCGGCGTTCAGCTTCCTATAATCAATGCACATTCTGTGCCCTGTCACAGTCCTAGTCGGTATCAGCTCATTCTTCTCATTCTGTACCACTGTGACGCCTCCTTTCTTAGGCACCACATGCACTGGACTGACCTAATCACTGTCGGAAATCGGATAGATGATCCCTGCATCCAACAACTTCATGATCTCTTTTTTAACCACATCCTTCAGGTTTGGATTCAGCCTTCTCTGATGTTCAACTGATGACTTAGTCTAATCCTCAAGATGTATCCTATGCATGCACAGATCTGGAGAGATACCTGAAATATCATCAAGAGAATAGCCAAGAGCCTTGCGAAAGCGAAACTTGCGCAGCTTACTTAGCAATAGGGTGAGCTCTGCGTTGTTCAAGGACGCATTAACAATAACAGGATATGAATTATGTTCACCAAGGAATGCGTACCTGAGACCCGCAGGGAGTTGCTTAAGCTCTATCTTTGGAGCTTGCTTAAAGCTCCAATCGGCTGGTTTCTTGTCTGTCCGGACACCCGCTACGTGCATCACTTCCTTGGTTGCATCCATTAGCTTGACATACCCAGCAGCAATATCATCTAAATGCTCAACCCCATTCACTGAAGCAATCAAAGCACGTTCCAGAGGGTCCTCACAATGCAACTCTTTGAAACTCTCCTCAACAAGATCCGTGAGAGTCTCGACGCATAAAGTCTGACCATCGATCGTAGGCCGCTTTACAAGCTTATCCATCTCAAAGTTCATAACTAAATCGCCTACATTCAGACCAATGCGTCCCCTTCTGACATCAATCATGGCACCAGCTGTAGCCAAGAATGGTCATCCCAATATCAACGGATCCTTAGGCTCTTCCTCATATGTCAATACAACGAAGTCCGTAGGAATCAAGCAACCTCCTATCTTGATAGGAACATCCTCAAGGATACCATCTGGAAGACGAACAGAACGATCAGCAAGGATGAGAGTGATCCTTGTCGGCTGGAAGTCTGTCATTCCAAGATTCACAGCAACTGATCTGGGCATCAAATTCACACTAGAACCAAGATCACACAAAGACCGTTCGAACTTCTCTGCAAAGATGGTGCAGTCAAGAACGAAACTACCTGGGTCTGGAAGCTTCTCTGGAATCTTGTTCTGAATCACGGCACTAACCTGTGCGGAAATCATCATCGCACCCTGTTCAACATTCAAATCCTTAGTGACCATGCGTTTCACGTACCGTCTGATTATGGGGGATGTCCTGATGGCATCAATCAACGGTAACTCAACAATGAGCTTGTCCATCATAGCCTTACACCTGGCATCGTCTATCTCTTGCTTAGACTTCCTGGGGTTTCGAGGATAAGGGATCCTTGGTTTTTATGATGATTCGGTGATCGGCTTAGCGGATGATGAAGAAGCCTTGTCTGTCTGTGAAGGGTGTCGATCGACACTAACATCCTGTGTCGTGTCCTTGGTAGAGATCGACACAGCTTTGTTCTTACCAGTCCCTTCTGTATCAACTGGTGTCGATCGACACATAGTGTTGGTGTCGATCGACACTAACTCCGGAGGAACAACATCTTCGTCTTCGACTTCTTCTAAGTCTATCATCTCTTCAGGTGTCAGAGTACTCCTGATCACAGGCTCAACCTTCTTCCCACTCCTCAATGAGATGGCATTCACTGGATGCCTCGGGTTAGTATCCGTTTTCCCAGGAAGAAAACCGTCCTGTCTCTTAATAGCTCCAGCTGTCTGAGCAACCTGAGTGTCTAACTTCTTGACATGAGTGTTCAGCTGCTCAAACTTCCCATTCAAATCCTGATACAGTGAGTCTAACTTTCCATTGAATTCCACGGTGATCTTCTGTTGACCTTCGAAAATCTGCTTAAGCATCGATTCCATCTTACTCTCTGTGGTAGGTGGTGGAACGCTCTGATATGAAGATGAGCCATAGTTCCTCTGATTGAAGTTGTTGTTGCTCTGATAGGGCTTCTGATACTGAGGCTGCTGAGTGAAAGTAGAGGAGGACTGATTCCCTTGATAGTTGCCTCGCGGACTGCCCCCATTGTAGCCTCGGTTTCCTTGTGAGTTACCGAAACGCTGAAAGCCTGTGCCACCGACATAGTTAACACCCTGCTCCTCATGCTCATCAACTGGCTCATAGGTCTCAACCTCAGCAGCAAACTGGACCTGCTGCTTGCTTATCAGAAGGTTGTGAACCGTATCAAGTTTCGCCTTTACCTCAGCTATCTGACTTCCATCTAAGTTCTCAGCTTGCTTCTTTCTCTCGAAATCAGCATTCTTAGTACTGTTGCTTGAAGCCAAGTTCTCTATTAGTACCACAGCATCCTCAGGATATCTGGTATTGAAGTTGCCATTACTTGCAGCATCCAGAGCCATCTGATACCTCCAATCGATACCCCTGAAGAAAATCCCAAGCAATTGAACCTCACTGAACCCGTGGTGTGGACAATCTCTCTGATAAGCCCTGAACCTTGCCCAAGCAGCCTTGAATGCCTCTGTAGGTCCTTGAGAGAAGGCGGAAATCTTCGTCCTCAACTCTTCAGACCGTGCATCATCATAAAAGTTGTTCAGGAAAGCATTTTTAGTGTCCTCCCAAGTGGTCAGTGACCCCGGCTTCAACTGCTTAAGTCAATAAGCTGCTTCCCCAGCAAGAGAGTATGGGAAGAGCTTACAGAACAAATAGTCGTTTGACACCCCGTTAGCCTTGATGCTAGTGACTAGATCCTCAAACCGCTCAATATGATCCATAGGGTGCTCATGTGATAGCCCGTGGAATGGGTTCTGACCTACTAGCGTGTAGTATGCAGGTTTGAGTTCAAAGTCATTCCTTTGAAACGGAGGCGGGCGGATGGCAGACCGGTTGGCATAGAACTGCTCTGGCCGGTTGTAATCCCCCAATGTCATTGCTCGTGGACCTAAGGCACCAGGTGCACCTTGTCCAACCAAAACCCCACCAGCCGCTGGTGGGTGTCGATCGACACCAGGTGGTGGGTGTCGATCGACACCAGCACCCTGGACGGGTACCACAGCCTCAACAATGACTTGGCCGTCGTCATCGATCCTTTGGCCCTCTGCATTGTATGCATGACCATCCCTGTCCCGGAGAACTCCATGTTCATCAGCCATGATGATAGTACGCAACATCGCTTTTGAATTCTTCGCTGTCCGGGTTCTTCGTTCTAACTTTGCTAGCTCTTGATTTGAAAGGGTTACTAGCTCAAGATTCTTGTTGCTCCGAGTTTTGCGATTAGGCATGCACCTGAAACACACAAGAAAGAAAGAAAGAACGAGATCAGTAACAAAATAAAAGAAAATTTAGACAAAAACTTAAACTTAAATCTAATGGTAAATTCAATAGTCCCCGGCAACGGCGCCAAAATTTGATATGCTCAAATTTACCCTGAGCTACTCTCTCAAATTAAGAGATCACTGTAGTACTTAGGGATCGAATCCACAAGGACTATGAAGTACCCAATAAATCCCGGTAAAAGTATTATGCTAAATAAAGTATAATGTAATAAAATTGCAATGCGAGTAATTAAACAAAGTGTAAATCAATGGAGAAAAGCGCTAGACATAGGGAAATCTCAGGAATCTTCAGAACTGTGAATAAGTTGAATTATCAGGATTATAATTAAGAACCGTTCTAGAACTCAAACACAATTGTAAAACCTATCAGCTTCCGCTACGTAAACTATCTATCCCTGAATCTAGAATTCCAAATTCCTTTGCTAATTCTAAGACCCAGACAAGCAGTAATGATCAGGTTCA
This sequence comes from Barbarea vulgaris, assembly GCA_963667165.1. Taxonomy (NCBI): domain Eukaryota; kingdom Viridiplantae; phylum Streptophyta; class Magnoliopsida; order Brassicales; family Brassicaceae; genus Barbarea; species Barbarea vulgaris. The sequence continues at coordinate 16,111,619 of OY763890.1, forward strand.
ATTTGTTCACAAAATCACTAAATCAAATTCCTTTGCAGATAGGTATTTTGCTCACCTAAGATAGATCTGGCAATCAATTACACTTTCATGTCAATTAATAACCCTAAATCATATTCTAGGTCGCGAATCTAGAATAAGCAGTAAGTTCAATCCTAGATGAAGAACTCTATCAATTAACCCTAGTAATCTAATGATTCAACAATTCCTCAGAAACCCTTGAAAACCCATAGCCTAACAAGGTAACTACTCAGACATGGTGAAAACAACAATCATCCTGATATGAGTAGAAATCATTCAATAGATTAGAAAATAAAGGTAGAGAACAAAGAGTATTAGAGATTAGAGAAAGATGATACAAGCTTGAGATAGAAAGAGGGTCTGCTGCTTGATAATTCCCAAAAACCCTGATCTAAAACACAATATATAGCTAAAAACTCGTACAGGGACTAATGCTGGAATATTAGAAACTTCTGGGCAAAATTGTAAATTTTCCACAATCTCCGAAGTTGTCCGCCTGTGGTGTCGTTCGACACCCATGGCTGGTGTCGATCAACACCAAGTCACACATCGCCTCAAAACATGATTCCTCGATGCAACTTCGGTCTTTGCTCCAAAATCTCTCATATTCTTCACATTAGTCCTAAATGCATACCTGAAGATAAAAGACTCTAATAGACTCTAAAAACACCAAAAAGACTCGATTAAAGACTCTTATATCATGGTTAAAACCCATAAAAACCATGATATATCACACTCTGTTTCCTGAACCAACCACACGCTGACTTTCATCTTGATCAAGAATATTGTAAATCTCAGACAAGCCAGGACGAGGCCTCATATTCAGTATCTGACCCCGAATGTTCGCAAAATTCTCATTCAACCCCATCAAGAACTGTATGATCTTGCTTGTTTCTGCTTCATCTAGCAACTCCTTAACATGATCACAAGTACACCTCTTAGCAGTATGAGTCTTCGTATGACTTAGTTGTTCCCACAGAGTCTTCTTCTTGGTGAAGTAAGTAGACAAATCGAGAGATCCTTACTTGAGAGTACTAATAGCCTGCTCCAATTGATATTTGCGAGGCAAATTGCTCACACGAAATCGTTGAGACAGATCACTGCACATCTCAGCAGCATCATCAAAGTATAAAATGCTATCATAGATCTCTTTATTAACCGAATTCATCACCCAAGCTTTCACCATACTGTTACATCGACTCCATATCTTGAACATGTAATCATTTTCATCTAGCCTAGGCAGCGTACCATCAACAAGTGCCAATTTATTCTTAGCATCTAGACTAATTCGCATAGCTATGTACCAGTTGTTATAATTCGATCCATCTAAGACATGAGAGACTATTGATAATCCAGGATGATCAGCCGAGTGCAGGAAAAATGGACTATGAACATTGTCAATCGATTCCACTGAGGGAGATTTACTCAATCTATCAAATAATAAAAAGGAGTTTATTATTCGTTTATTTGCAACTTCACTGACCAAAAGTAAAAGTAATAAAATATTAAAATTGTTTGGTTGACTAAAACAAAAACAAAATGTTTATTTGATTTCGTATCTAAATTCTTGTTTCATTTATCTATGCTGCAAGCATCTATGAAGTTAAAAAATTTGTTGCATCATCAAGTTTCTGATCATTATATTTGTTTGATTTCTATTTTAAGTAACTTAGCAGAATTTGGTATTAATGAACATTTCAGCTAAACTTTGGAGACAAATGCAATTAACTTTACTTACTAATTAAGGGCATATTAAGTTACGTATTAATTTCATACTCCAGAGCACATCATATGGTGGATTTGAATTGGGATAGAAACGAACAAGGAGAGAAAAAAGGTTTCAGCCTTTGTTCATGAAACCGTAATCAGTTAAAGTTTAGGAAAAAGGTCTTTATTTAACCATTCCACTGAGATAATCTTAAATCCATTCTTAGAAGGTTGATTATTAACTTAATAATTGATAGCTTCATCAGTATAGGAGACTTGAAGTTTCGACACTTTCATCTTTGACAAGGCAGAGGAACTACATAGTTTTGGGAGCGGAGCTTTTCCTTTGTACGCCTTACAGACTTGGGTTGCAAAATTATCGTATTTCTGCATCCCCAAGAAGATATTTTTTTAATTAGTTAAGAAAATGTAAATAAATGAAAAGAAGATTTATTAAAGGAGTTAAATATACATCATATAGTGGTTTGTCGTTGAGTGTCACCCATGGTACGTATTTTTTGGGGGGCTTCAAACTCAAGGTCTGTTTTGCATACCGGAGTATGAGCTACAATAACCAAAAAAAAAAAGAAAAAAAAAAAGTTATTGGGTTATATAATTATATAATATGTGATTATGTTTATATCAATTATGTGTTTATTTGTGTATACCTACCTTTTTAGAGAGATCACCATTGTAACAATCATTAATGGCTTTCTCACGTCCAGAGTTCTTAACACATGATTCCCAGTTTTTCGTATTGTTTTCAATGCATCGTATGAACCAGTAGTGCAATTTCTGCATTTCAAAAACTCAAATCAAAACCCTAAAAAGCGTTATTCTTGAATTAAAAAATAAAAAATATAAATATAGTAATTATATACAGGATCGGGCCAAGTTCTTATAACGCAAGCTTCAAGGGCGTTTAGTTTGCACTCCTCTTCACCATGCTTAACAAAAAAAATTCACAAACATGATTAGTTAAAAATAATAATAATAATAATATGAACATACAAGTTATATAAATAAGAAAGATTAATTGGATTATTAACAAAAAGAGGGAGAAATTGAAAATAACCTGGCAAGTGACAGTCAGATTAGGTAAGACATTGGCGTTACCAAATGGAACGAGCTTGAGATTGATGATTGTGTGGAGATCAGAGTCAAAGATTTTGACTAGATCCTTGACGATGAAATTTTGACAATAGGGACAAAGTGATTCGTAGTAAAGATTGAGTTTCACTTTGTCGGATTCTCCAGCCACGAGGTTATCTGAGAATGTGAACAGGAGGAGACAACAAGCCAAGAACAGAAGCTTGTATGAAAAAGAAAACGCCATTGTTAAAAGTATTATTACCAAAAGACTTTGAGTTGAGTGCTTATGAGTTATGAAGACTCCCTTGTGTATTTTATAGATACTTTTTAACCGTTACTCTAAATCTTTTTTTATTAGTTGGTAACATTTTGCTCCTGGGGTCTCTTTTTTTTACTTTTTTTTTCATTTTTTTTTACTTTTGTGTCCATAGTAACTCAAGATGCCAATATCTACTAATGTCCAGAATTAGTAGAGTTAGTAGGCTAGGTTAACAAACTATAGTAGAATTTATCTCCCATTCGAATATATATATATATTTATATCTTGAATTTTTAGTTTATTAGATGTCGGTTTTAGAATATAAAATCTTACAATGAATCACAGTTAGGTTCTACTATTACTTGTCCGAGTAGGCCTTGATTCTATTAGAAGCTATGAATAAAGAGATTTGTGAAATGGTTTTCTCAATTCCTCAATCGAATCGTTTGTTACAACAGTGTTTATATACACTTACATTAAACCAAGTAAACCAAGATCTAATTCTATTCTACCAGACTAAACCAACCAATAATATAGATTATATATTGATAGATTCATCTTTCAAATTGCTAAACTTTAGTAGTTTTGGAAAACATTTTAACGTCAATAAGCTAAAGTAGATGTCTAGATTGAACCAAATAGAGTTCTAGTTATCCATTAATGCCATTAAAGTAAGTAATTTGATTAAACTCAACTTACCGTTTCTTAAAGAATATTCGCTAACAAAATAGAAACAATCAATGTTTAAACTATATTACCTGATAAACATTTGCCGTTTTTTAATTAAAAGTTAAAAGGCACAAGGTAAGGAATTTTGTCGAGGAATCTTTTTCTTTTGTCAACATCGAGGAATCTTTTTTATATAATGTATAATAAATTTGGTAGAGTTTGACAAAAAAAATATAAAAAAATATAAAAAAATTTGGTAGCCAGACTTGGACATTTGTTTGTTCTTCTCAACATTTTATATTTGTCTAAATAGTAACAATTGGATATGGTTGAATGTAGAATCTTGCAAAATGTAGTTATGATTTATTTTTGTGAAATCTGGTTGAATAACAGTAAATGCAAATTGTAAATGAAAATTCGCTGAATTTAGGAGAATATAATAGGTGATTGACTAACAAAATAAATAAATTTGCGTCTAATTAAAAAAAAAGAATATGAAAAAGTTAATGATTAAAATTTAAGTTGTGTAAGACGTAAATGATGTAAAATTATTTGTTTATATCAGATTTCACAACAATTCTATAAATAAACGGATACCATTTACAACCTGTAGTATCATCAATTAAATAAGAATTAACTATTTGAAAATATGCTTGAAGTTATCAAAATGCAAATATTTAATTACAGTGATCTGATTATAAATTAGTATTATAAGTTGATTATAAATTAGTATTATAAGTTAGTAACGGAAAAAAAAAGTCGCATATGTTTCACATGTCTTCTATTAAATAAGAGCTGATATTTAAAAAATAAATTTAAAGTTATCAAGTTGCAAATATTCAATCATACAGATCTGGTTGTAAGCTAATAAAGGAATAACAAATAAAATATAGCATTTCTTTCACATGTTTTCTGTCAACTGGTCAACAAAATTTTGATAATTTAATTTGATTTGAGCAGCAAATAAGGGGTTTCAAACAATGTTCTAAAATACGATATATACAGTTATATATACGTTGTATATACATTATACACTAAAAAGCCGTACTCATGTATTTATGTTATATAGTGAGTTTGTGCAGTCGAAACAATATGGTCGTATATATATTGTATATATATGGTACCGCATTTACAATTTTCCATCTTTTTAAAAAAAACCTTTAACAAAACTACATAGTTTTGTTTTGCTTTTAAAATAAATTAAATCCTCAAAAAATATATGGGAAAGATAAAGATCATGGAACTTCTTTACTCTTAACATGAACGTTTCCTATTCTCCTCTAAGTTAGAGAACATTTCGTCTCCTACTCTTCTCCATATTCTTGTCTCGTCTTTAAAAAACAAAATTTTACTAAGTAGCAAAGACCTTCCACTTCAGCTACCCATTAATACTCTTGGGTTTTTTTTTTTTTGTGATGCACCAATGCGCTGTTTATTGTTCTAAACTTTTTTTTATTGTTTTTAATTTTGTTGGGTTCTTTGTACTATCATTTGTCATTGATCATTTGTGATTGATTTTTTGAAATAAATTTGTATAATTTTCAAACCTGGTCATGCTATCTAGGTATATATTGTTGAAGTCTGTTAGAATTATATATTAAAAAAAAAAAGTAAAAGAGAATGTATAGTTTCTTAGTTTATTCATGTAAATTCATATAAATGACGTCTACTTTTGAGTTTTGACCCATATGTATAAATTAACACAATATACGTTCTCTTTTTTTATTTTATTTTATTTCTAAATTCTAACAAACTTCATCAATATATATGAAGAGACCAGATTTGAAAATTATACAAATTTATTTGAAAAATCAATCACAAATGATAGTACAAATAACCCGAATAAATTAAAAACAATAAAAACAGAGATTAAAGCAATAAACAGAGCATTAGCGCATCAAAAAAAAAAACAACAATATTAAAGGGTACCTTAAGTGGAAGGTCTTTGCTATCTAGTTAAATTTTGAATTTTTGAAAAGAAGAGACAAGAATATGGAGGAGAGTAGGAGACAAGACGTTCCGTTAACGAGATATTCTCTCGTTGATATCTTGATTTGTTCATATCTCGAATCGTATATCTTGTGGAGTATATTCTATAGTTGTTAGGGGATCTTACGAGTAGATAGTTCTATATATATATATGTAAAGGTGAAAGTAATACACAACACAAATTCTCGAGATTGCGTTAGCTTTACATGGTATCAAAGCCTAAAAGATAAAAATCATGAACCAACACAATGTATGGAATCGTAGCCATAAGAGACAAGAAACTCGTCGATCTGGTGTATCAACTAGTGTCTAATGAAAATCCTAGTGCCATCTTTGTGCAGGTATTTCAATGGACAAAATTTTGACGAGTGGGTTAAGGCCATGGGTACCGCACTTTGAGTCAAGAAGAAGTACGGATGTGTTGACAGAACCGTAGTCAAATCGAACAAAGAAGAAGCAGCGTATGAAGATTAGGTCTCGGGTAATTCCATGGTGTCGATGTGGATCCTTAAACCGGAGATCTCAAGGTTAGAAGAACCTTGACAAATAAGGAGAGTCCTCAGAAGCTTCAGAAGGAGATCAAGGATGGTTTCTCTGAATGTAATGGTCAGAGAATCCAAGAGATCAAGGAGGAACTTGCAGGTTACAGGGGAATTTAATTGTTATCGAGTACTTCGGTAAGCTTCAAATAATATGAGTCTTACTATGGAGAAGAAGAAAGACGAGGATCAGATTCATCAGTTCCTTTTGGTACTGGACGGCAACATTTATGGAGTTGTACGTGCCACAGTGATCAGCGATCAGCACAGATCCGCTTCCAAACATAAACCAAATTTACTCAAAAGTGAGATCCATTAAGAGGATCTACACGGTAACAACACATGCAAGAGAGACTCAAGGCGGACAATTGCGTGAAGCAACAACGTGGGTGTTAGTACTGATGATAAGAGCAAGGTGATATGCTCGAGTTGCAAAAATACGAGTCATACGGCTGAGGCTTGCTTTCAACTCATCAGATACCCGACTTGGTGCCGGTGGAGGAAGAGAAGCTGGGCATGGGCGTGGTACGATGGTACGATGGTACTTGCAAATGCAGCGATGGTGAAAAACGAGGGTGAAGGGAGCATGGATGCACATAAGTCTGGATTCGTTGGACTCAGTATTGATCAGTAGGAAACCTTGATCAAGGTGCCAGAGGAAAAGCATGGCTCATGCTTGACTTCACAACTCAGCGTTAAGGATTTTTCCTTAGATTCAATGCTTGACACTGAAGCATCAATATGATTGGTTATGAAGACTTAATCAGTGACTCAGAAGTACATATTACTTTGTACTATTGGATTGTCAATCGGTGAGAAAAGCGTTTCGAGGAAGAAAGGAACAGTTGTGTTTGATGAACGTTTTGACCTTAAGAATGTGTTGTTTGTTCCAGATTTGAAATTAAATTCATATATGTTTCTCAATATAAAGGATGTATGATTCTGGACCGTATAACGAGGAACTTGACTGGAGAAAGTGAACTAAAATATGGGCTGTATTTCTTCCGTAAGTGATAAAGGATTGGAATCACACCAATCTAAGATCACTTGATGATCAAGAGATTCCAAAACCTATACTTGCGGAAGGTGGGAATGTTGGTAGAAATGGAGGTGATAGATTGACTCACTCAATCGATGAACAAGACTAGTTAGATCAATCACTCAAATAACTTGAATTGCAGACTCAAAAGAACTTAATTGAATCACTCAAATAAGAACTAATGAAAGAAAACACAAAGAATTCACAACTTTGTGAAAGAGAAGAAAAAAAACAGTTTTTCTTATGAACTTTAAAATCTCGATTAAGGGTCATTTACAATGAGAACGAGAATGAGCTTTTATAGGCTCATATACAATGGTACTAAGGAGCTAAAACAAGAAAACAAATCGTGTAAATTGAAAAAAAAAAAACCGTTGGGGCTTTGATGACAAAATCGACCAAATAAGGCAACTTAGAGGCCCCTTGTATCTTAATAACTTGGGGAGGTGGACGAGCATATCTGATAGTCTATTATGCACGTGGGGAGTCTTCAAAATGCAGCAGTAATGATGATGTGATTCTAGGAGGCATCAAGCTACCAGGACTTGGAGCTGGAGCTAAACAAGAGTTTGTGTTCGAGCCAGGAGCTAAAGAAGTAAGGAAGGCAGCTTATGGACCCTAGACTCGTTCCCGGACTAAGAGAAATCAATAAACACTCCGAGCTTCACCACATCCAGTCTTAGCTCGAGAGAGTCACTCGGACTCATGTGGCACCACGTCCTCTCTGGTCTTGGTTCACATCCGAGATGACTAGAGTCAAGCCCTATGGCTCACCTACACTCTTTTTACCTTGCCTTCGGGTTTTTCCCATGTGGTTTTCCTGGAAAGGTTTTTAATGAGATTCGTGGTCTATAGGTTCGTCTATGCTTGGCTCTAGTCCGACTTCAGTCCGGTCAATTATGAGAATATTGGCGCGGCCCTTACCTCTTATCTATCTATCTATTTTTCTTTTTACTCATTTGAATTTAAACTTAATAGTGTGTGTTTATTTTCTAGTCTTCATGCGAGTTTACGAGGCATGTCTCGTAACTCGCCTAGCATTTACTCTCCACCGCTCCTCCTCTCTTCTCCTCTTCGTCTCCTCTTCTTTATATATTCTCTGAGACTCTATTTTATTTCTTATCTAATCTTTTTACTATCAAAAACCTTTACAATGTTTTAGATCATTGTCTACTTGTTTTCGAGTGATACGGATAATAGGAGACTCTTAGGCTTATCAAGTGGTCATTCCGCAACCTCTTGTGGCGCCATTCGATCCATTAAACCTCCAGGTGCTCAGAAACTGGGTCTGGAACCATTCCATCACGATACTTAGCTTCACGGTATGAGATTAGGGCAAGATTCATCACCAGAACCATATCAAGTGGTATCAGAGGCACATCGAGAAGTTAAGTGATTTTTGTAGCAACTTGTTCGAATTTAATTAAATATTGGCTCGTGAAAAAATTATGAAACTAATTGCATATGAATCTATGATGAGTCTAGTATTTGTTAAAATTGATTTGGGAATTGTCTGAGGTGTTTTGATATTTTTAGTGACCGATCGACTCCCATAGTCGCGATTAAGGTTCTTCGGAGAGATTGGCATACCAAGAGTCATTTTCGTGTTCTTATGAATTAGGACCAATTCGATCTTCAAAAAGACTCTTTACTGATTACTTTTTGTGGTTATTTTCAGGCAGAATGGCCGATCATGATGAGGAGACACTCATCAACCGCAACAAGCAACTCGTTGAAGCGATTACAGCAAACATGGAGCAAGTAATGGATAACAATATGGCTGCACTTTGTCAAAGACTTCATCAAGGACTTCTACAAGAGAAGAGCAGATCACAAAAAGGGAGGGAACAAGAGCTTAATCCCAAGCCGCCAGACAATACAACGAGATCAACTCGGCACAGCCCGCATAAAACCTCTCACGCTCCCAAAACTGAGTTTTGTTCTGATTTTCAACCAACTAATGAGCTTCGACTTTGTAAATTTTCATGAAAAGAAAACTACTTAGAGTGGGAACAAAACATGGAAGATTGGTTCTACTACAATCACATTCTGAAAGAAAAGAGGTTAGCTTATGCCATGGACCGACTCATTGGAGATGTTTACAAATGGTTGTTGGATGAAGTTTATGAACGCTGGTATTACAACAAGCCGACTATCACGACATGGAGAGATCTTAAGGAACTACTCAGGAATAAGTATGCTCCACAAGCACCACCAGAACTACTACAATAAGCTCCAAGCCAAGAATCGCCTAAAGAAGCAACAACACGAATGAAGGGTTTTGCCACCAGTGAATACCCGAGGTAATTATCTAGACTCTCAAAAACGAATGAGGGCTAACTTGCTTTCTCTTGGTGCAGATTGTACCATTACGGTGTCAAAACCTTTTCAAGAAAAGAAGATTAGTCTTGTACCATTTCCACCACATGAAGTATATCTTGACAGAACCAAACTCAAAGGTAAGCAAGAACAAGGTAAGCAAGCTAATTATTTGGCCATGTCTGGTAAAGAGAAAGAGGGTGAACTTTTTGGTTCAAATTTATTTACCTCTTTGAATAAAATTACTTCTGCTTCTAACCCTCCACCGGTGCCACCGAGTGAACTTAAATTTTTGCAGGATGTGTCTATAGGTACTGAACCGAAGAAGCTACAGCCTAATCACTCCTACAACTACAATGTGGCGATGATCTATGGTAATGGAATTCAAGATAAAGCTAAGGAAAAAGAAGAGCAACGTGGAGCTAAAAGCAGTGAGGAATAACAAGTTGATCCAAATGTCAACTACTTTGCTTATGATGGCGAGAAGGCTTTGTTTCTTTACGAAGTTGTGCTTGATATCAAAACCAAGGAAACCCAACCAGCTAAAGTCATGAGCATTCCGAATCAACCAGCATTTCATACAAGCTTTAAAATAATTTCTTATGGCCTAAAGATGATGATTATACAACCTGATCATGTTGTTGTCCTTATTGATGATCAACTTAAAAAATTTCTATTGTGATTACAGGGTGAAAGCAAGAGATCACCGTGAACAACTTCCCGAAGACATTGAATTGCTAGCAAAGCTACCCTTTGGAGAAACCATCATTTGTCTTCATAAAGATGCATCTCAAAGCTACATCTGGTGATCAGGAGAGTTTTTAGACACTTCTAGAGAGTACGAGATGGTCACCAACAATGCCCTGAACCAAGAAGAGCCCCCAGATCCCACATCACTTCCATTTACCATGATAATTACAAACACCGAACATGCCAAGGATCTTATGCAGGTAAGTATCTATTCATCTCGTTTGGTTTCTCATGATTTAAGGTCTATATGTATGAGTTTATTTTATCCAGAAATCATTGAGAAGAGTTTAGGGTTATTCAAAGAATGTTCGGAACAAAATTATTGTGTTAAGATGCTCGTAAAAGAGGAAAAAGATAAGGATAACTTTTGGGTCCGAAATGAGATATGTTTAAATGTTCATAATGACTCCATGACTACATTAACATACTTGTTCTTTGCCAAAGGTGTTGACAACATTGAAGGTACAAAAGAGGAGCCAACGGATTTAGAAGTTCGCTCGTACAATTTCTTTGCAAGGACTGGAATTGGAGTTGTTTTGACAAGGGAGCAGGACATTTTCCAAGGATCTGCTCGTGTGAAGATGAATGTTCTGATAAAAGCTCACCAAGGATGCCGCCATGAAGATGAACCTCTCTTGAGGATTACTGACAATACTCCTTACCCTCTTTCCCCATTTCTATTTAAGCTTCTTTTTTCTTATCTTTGCGAAGTTTCTCATTTAAATTTGTTGTTGGTTGGAACTTCGGATTTGAGGAAAAATCCTTTTCAACTGGGAGAGCATGATGTGATTCTAGGAGGCATCAAGCTACCAGGACTTGGAGCTGGAGCTAAACAAGAGTTTGTGTTCGAGCCAGGAGCTAAAGAAGTAAGGAAGGCAGCTTATGGACCCAATACTCGTTCCCGGACTAAGAGAAATCAACAAACACTCCGAGCTTCACCACATCCGGTCTTAGCTCGAGAGAGTCACTCGGACTCATGTGGCACCACGTCCTCTCTGGCCTTGGTTCACGTCCGAAATGACTAGAGTCAAGCCCTATGGTTCACCTATACTCTTTTTCCATTGCCTTCGGTTTTTCCCATGGTTCGGAGAAGGTTTTTAATGAGGTTCGTGGTCCATACGTTCGTCTATGTTTGGCTATAGTCCGACTTCACCCCGGCCTGTTATGAGAATATTGGCGTGGCCCTTACCTCTTTTCTCTATACTATTTTTATTTTTACTCATTTAAATTTAAACTTAAAAGTGTATGTTTATTTTCTAGTCTTCATGCGAGTTTACGAGGCATGTCTCGTAACTCGCCTAGCATTTACTCTCCTCCGCTGCTCCTCTCTTCTCCTCTTCGTCTTCTCTTCTTTATATGTTCTCTGAGACTAAATTTTATTTCTTATCATTTCTTTTTGTATCAAAAACCTTTACAAAGTTCTAGATCATTGTCTACTTGTTTTCGAGTGATTCGAATAATAGGAGACTCTTAGGCTTATGAAGTGGTCATTCTGCAACCTCTTGTGGCGTCATTCAATCCATTGAACCTCCAGGTGCTCAGCAATTGGGTCTGGAACCATTCTAACACGATACTTAGCTTCACGGTGTGAGATTTGGGTGAGATTCATCACCAGAACCATATCAAATGATAGAGAAAGAGCCGTTGGTGATTTAAAGCTCCTAGTGTGAATGTGTTCAAAAATGGATAGTCGAGGTGAGAAGGGATTCGCCTAATCCTCTGGGTGTTGGTGCATGTAAGGACTTCAAGTAAACACTCTAGATGGCTTAGAGTGTCTCCAGGTCGCCACACATAAGCCTGAAAAGAACCAGATATGGAAATGTTTGGTGTGGACATTGTTTCTCCGTTTTGTTCGGTATCGGGTGGCTTGGCCTGAGCTCGGGACTTCATGGGGTCGTTTCTTGTGTCTCCTCTGGTGGGGGGGGATTGAGATCTAGAAAGAATAGATCAATGACAGTCGTCTCCCCTTCGCCATGATCATATGCCCCAAGGGAGATCGTCTCTCCTTTACCCTTGGCTAGACCATCATGTCCGTTGATCCCAGTTGGTCTTGACTTGATGTCTTCATCATACCCTCCTCCTTGAAAACTTTTTGAGCTCAAAACGTGATTACCTACACAGAGATAGATCAAGTTAGTCCATTGTAGTGTAAGAGGGTGTAGAATTTTACCTCGGATTAGATCAAGGGGTGATGGTCCATTCCGCATATTAGAGAAGATCAATGACAACGTTTACAAACTGGAGCTGCCAGGTGAGTTTAACATCTCTTCTACCTTCAACGTTACTGATCTAGCTCCTTATAATGCAGATGAACCAGTTATGAGGTCAGAACCTTTTCAAGAGGGAGAGAATGATGAGGACATCCCTACAAGCACCCCTAGAGCTGAGGAGAGCGTCATTTCAATTCCAAAACTAAGAAGAAGTCCCAGAACAAGAGGAGGACTCAAGAGTGTAAGAGACGACTTTAACAAGTCCGTAGAGAGCTTGATTACTCTAATGGAACATGAAGAGCTTCAGGGGACACTTCTCACTAAGGAGATCGATTAAGAAACTCCAATGGATCCGACAAACATGGGAAACACCTTAGGAGATGAGGATTCAAAGCTGGTTTCACGCGCACAACTCAAGTCTTCATCAATAGCATTTTTTCCGGTCTTACAAGGACATCAAGAATCAACACTCTTCGTCATCACCAAGAACGCAACGTGAGTATTTGAATTATGTTTGGACTCATGAGTGTTTTATGTTTATTTTGTAGGGCTTCTTTTTTATTTTCTTTGAGTCTTAGAACGTCCCAGAATTTTGTAACTTAGAGTCTAGAGTGTGCGTTGTTTTCGTTATTTTCTTATTTGTATTATTTTGGCCAAGAAGCCACCAGCTGCTGAGCTCTATATAAAGCTCCTTCTCAGCTTGTATTATTTTTTACCCTATCAATAAAGAAAAACGAATTTATTCTCTCATTGAGAAAACCCTAGCCGCTTCCTCCTTTGTGCGTGAGACTCGCTTGAAGAGAAAGCTCAGACTTATCAAAGCTTTGTCACCAGCTTTGTGGCGTCACTCGATCCCCTTGTTACCTAGCATCCATCTCATCTCATCGCCTCTCTCAAACTGAGTGTTACCCACCGTTTGAAAGACTCCATTCCAATCCACTGCGATCCCTTCTCCGTCAATCAAAGAGAGTGTTACCACTCGTTGTTTGGCTCCGCATCTATCCCCATTCAGCTCACGGTTTGTGGCTATACCAGTAAGTTGATGTATTTTAATGCTTTTTGTATGAATAATGGATGAGCAAAAGATGTGTGGCATCAGAGGGTTAGACATCCATTGAATTCTATCTTTGATTTGCTTCCTTGTGTTGGTAGTAGGACTAGGGATTTTTACGCTTGTGATATACTTTTAAGAGCTAAACAATGTGATAATAAAAGTTTTGATATTTTTGGTATGGTACACTATAACTTGGGGGGGGGGGGGTGGGTATCAAATTCCAAGTTTGTGTAAATCCTATTACTTTATCACCATTGTCGATGATCACTCACGAGGTGTTAGGGTGCACTTATTACATGACAAAACACAAGTATGAAAAACGTTAAGAGATTTTATGGCAATGGTAATAAGACAGTTTCAGAAGCATGTGAATATTGTTCAGAGTGAAAATGGGACATAGTTCCCTTGTCTCTCTACAGAGTTCCGAAAAAAGGGTATTATACATCAAACGTCATGTGTCGCAACATCAAAACATAATGGAAGAGTAGAGCGTAAACCCATACATATTCTGAATGTGGCAAGAGCATTGTTATTTCAATCATCACGTTCGACTTAATTATGGGAAGAAAGTGTTTTATCAGTATCTTATCTAATAAACAATACTCCCATGAAGTTTTTAAGAGGAAAGACACCGTATGAGATCATCCATGGTAATTGTATGATAACTTACGTGTGTTTGGGTGTCTTGTGTTTGCCCAAAAACAGAGAAGGGGATGAGTTAAGTTTGATGCACGCAGTAGGAAATGTATGGTTCTGGGATATCCATTTGCGAAAAAGGTGGAGGATCTATGATCTAGACACCAAACAGATCTTTGTATCTCGTTATGTGATAATTAATGAAAATTCCTTTCTGCTTAGTGTGTATAGCGATGAAAGGATCGAATTGGTCGAGGTGAGTCAAAGAGAAGGAGTTGAAGACGACAACTAGGCTGAGATAAACGACGATCTGGTTGATAGAAAGGATGAAATTCCTGATGATGATGAAGATGATGATGATGATGATGATGATGATGATGATGATGATGATGATAATTGATATATCATGGTTTTTATGGGTTTTAACCATGATATAAGAGTCTTTAATCGAGTCTTTTTGGTGTTTTTAGAGTCTATTAGAGTCTTTTATCTTCAGGTATGCATTTAGGACTAATGTGAAGAATATGGGAGATTTTGGAGCAAAGACCAAGAAGTTGCATCGAAGAATCATGTTTTTGAGGCGATGTGTGACTTGGTGTCGATCGACACCAGCCATGAGTGTCGATCGACACCACAGGCGGACAACTTCGGAAATTTTGGAAGATTTACAATTTTGCCCAGAAGTTTCTAATATTTCAGCATTAGTCCCTGTACGAGTTTTTAGCTATTTATTGTGTTTTAGATCAGGGTTTTTGAGATGATCAAGTAGCAGACCCTCTATCTATCTCAAGCTTGTATCATCTTTCTCTAATCCCTGATACTCTTTGTTCTATACTTTTATTTTCTATTATATTGAATGATTTCTATTCATATCATGATGATTGTTGCTTTCACCGTGTCTGAGTAGTTCCCCTGTTAGGTTATGGGTTTTCAAGGGTTTCTGAGGAATTGTTGAATCATTGGATTATTAGGGTTAATTGATAGAGTTCTTCATCTAGGATTGAACTTATTGCTTATGCTAGATTCGCGACCTAGAATCTGATTTAGGGTTATCAATTGACATGAAAGTGTAATTGATTGCTAGATCTATCTTAGGTGAGCAAAATACCTATCTGCAAAGGAATTTGATTTAGGGATTTTGTGAACAAATTGAACCTGATCATTACTGCTTGTTTGGATCTTAGAATTTAGCAAAGGAATTTGGAATTCTAGATTCAGGGATAGATAGTTTACGCAGCGAAAGCTGGTAGGTTTTACAATTGTGTTTGAGTTCTAGAACGGTTCTTAATTATAATCCTGATAATTCAATTTATTCACAGTTCTGAAGATTCATGAGATTTCCCTATGCCTAGCGCTTTTCTCCATTGATTTACACTTTGTTTAATTATTCGCATTGCAATTTCATTACATTATACTTTATTTAGCATAATACTTTTACTGGGATTTATTGGGTATTTCATAGTCCTTGTGGATTCGATCCCTAAGTACTACAGTGATCTCTTAATTTGAGAGAGTAGCTCAGGGTAAATTTGAGCATATCAAATTTTGGCGCCGTTGCCGGGGACTATTGAATTTACCATTAGATTTAAGTTTAAGTTTTTGTCTAAATTTTCTTTTATTTTGTTACTGATCTCGTTCTTTCTTTCTTTCTTGTGTGTTTCAGGTGCATGCTTAATCGCAAAACTCGGAGCAACAAGAATCTTGAGCTAGTAACCCTTTCAAATCAAGAGCTAGCTAAGTTAGAACGAAGAACCCGGAAAGCAAAGAATTCAGAAGCGATGTTGCGTACTATCATCATGGCTGATGAACATGGAGTTCTCCGGGACAGGGATGGCCATGCATACAATGCAGAGGGCCAAAGGATCGATGACAACGGCCAAGTCATTGTTGAGGCTGTGGTACCCGTCCAGGGTGCTGGTGTCGATAGACACCCACCACCTGGTGTCGATCGACACCCACCAGCGGCTCATGGGGTTTTGGTTGGACAAGGTGCACCTGGTGCCTTAGGTCCACGTGCAATGACATTGGGGGATTACAACCGGCCAGAGCAGTTCTATGCCAACCGGTCTGCCATCCGCCCGCCTCCGTTTCAAAGGAATGACTTTGAACTCAAACCTGCATACTACACGCTTGTAGGTCAGAACCCTTTCCACGGGCTATCACATGAGCACCCTATGGATCACATTGAGCGGTTTGAGGATCTAGTCACTAGCATCAAGGCTAACGGGGTGTCAAACGACTATCTGTTCTGTAAGCTCTTCCCATACTCTCTTGCTGGGGAAGCAGCTTATTGGCTTAAGCAGTTGAAGCCGGGATCACTGACCACTTGGGAGGACACTAAAAATGCTTTCCTGAACAACTTTTATGATGATCCACGGTCTGAAGAGCTGAGGACAAAGATTTCAGCCTTCTCTCAAGGACCTACTGAGGCATTCAAGGCCAATTGGGCAAGGTTCAGGGCTTATCAGAGAGATTGTCCACACCATGGGTTCAGTGAGGTTCAGTTGCTTGGGATTTTCTTCAGGGGTATCGATTGGAGGTATCAGATGGCTCTGGATGCTGCAAGTAATGGCAACTTCAATACCAGATATCCTGAGGATGCTGTGGTACTAATAGAGAACTTGGCTTCAAGCAACAGTACTAAGAATGCTGATTTCGAGAGAAAGAAGCAAGCTGGGAACTTAGATGGAAGTCAGATAGCTGAGGTAAAGGCGAAACTTGATACGGTTCACAACCTTCTAATAAGCAAGAAGCAGGTCCAGTTTGCTGCTGAGGTTGAGACCTATGAGCCAGTTGATGAGCATGAGGAGCAGGATGTTAACTATGTCGGTGGCACAGGCTTTCAGCGGTTCGGTAACTCACAAGGAAACCGAGGCTACAATGGGGGCAGTCCGCGGGGCAACTATCAAGGGAATCAGTCCTCCTCTACTTTCACTCAGCGGCCTCAGTATCAGAAGCCCTATCAGAGCAGCAACAACTTCAATCAGATGAACTATGGCTCATCTTCATATCAGAGCGTTCCACCACCTACTACAGAGAGCAAGATGGAATCGATGCTTGAGCAGATTCTAGAAGGTCAACAGAAGATCACCGTGGAATTCAATGGAAAGTTAGACTCACTATATCAGGATTTGAATGGGAAGTTTGAGCAGCTGAACACTCATGTCAAGAAGTTAGACACTCAGGTTGCTCAGACAGCTGGAGCTATTAAGAGACATGACGGTTTTCTTCCTGGGAAGACGGATACTAATCCGAGGCATCCAGTGAATGCCATCTCATTGAGGAGTGGGAAGAAGGTTGAGCCTGTGATCAGGAGTACTCTGACACCTGAAGAGATGATAGACTTAGAAGAAGTCGAAGACGAAGATGTTGTTCTTCCGGAGGAAGTGTCGATCGACACCAACACTATGTGTCGATCGACACCAGTTGATACAGAAGGGATTGGTAAGGACAAAGCTGTGTCGATCGCTACCAAGGACACGACACAGGATGTTAGTGTCGACCGACACCACCTGGGTGTCGATCGACACCCTTCACGGACAGACAAGGCTTCTTCATCATCTGCTAAGCCGATCACCGAATCATCATACAAACCGAGGATCCCTTATCCTCGAAACCCCAGGAAGTCTAAGCAAGAGATAGACGATGCCAGGTGTAAGGCTATGATGGACAAGCTCATTGTTGAGTTACCGTTGATTGATGCCATCATGACATCCCCCATAATCAGACGGTACGTGAAACGCATGGTCACTAAGGATTTGAATGTTGAACAGGATGCGATGATGATTTCTGCACAGGTTAGTGCCGTGATTCAGAACAAGATTCCAGAGAAGCTTCCGGACCCAGGTAGTTTTGTTCTTGACTGCACCATCTTTGCAGAGAAGTTCGAACGGTCTTTATGTGATCTTGGTTCTAGTGTGAATTTGATGCCCATATCAGTTGCTGTGAATCTTGGTATGACAGACTTTCAGCCGACAAGGATCACTCTCATCCTTGCTAATCGTTTTGTTCGTCTTCCAGACGGTATCCTTGAGGATGTTCCTATCAAGATAGGAGGTTGCTTGATTCCTACGGACTTCGTTGTGTTGACATATGAGGAAGAGCCTAAGGATCCGTTGATATTGGGACGACCATTCTTGGCTACAGCTGGTGCCATGAATGATGTCAGAAGAGGACGCATTGGTCTGAATATAGGCGATTTAGTTATGAACTTTGAGATGGATAAGCTTGTAAAGAGGCCTACGATCGATGGTCAGACCTTCTGCGTCGAGACTCTCACGGATCTTGTTGAGGAGAGTTTCAAAAAGTTGCATTATGAGGACCCTCTGGAACGTGCTTTGATTGCTTCGGTGGATGAGGTTGAGCATTTAGATGATATTGCTGCTGGGTATGTCAAGCTAATGGATGCAACCAAGGAAGGGATGCACGTAGCGGGTGTCGATCGACACCCATCACTGGTGTCGATCGACACCGGTGTCCGGACACACAGGAAAGCAGCTGATTGAAGCTTTGAGCAAGCTCCAAAGATAGAGCTTAAGCAACTCCCTGCGGGGCTCAGGTACGCATTCCTTGGTGAACATAATTCATATCCTGCTATTGTTAATGCGTCCTTGAACAACGCAGAGCTCACCCTATTGCTAAGTAAGCTGCGCAAGTTTCGCAAGGCTCTTGGCTATTCTCTTGATGATATTTCAGGTATCTCTCCAGATCTCTGCATGCATAGGATACATCTTGAGGATGAGACTAAGTCATCAGTTGAACATCAGAGACGGCTGAATCCAAACCTGAAGGATGTGGTTAAGAAAGAGATCATGAAGTTGTTGGATGCAGGGATCATCTATCCGATTTCCGACAGTGATTGGGTCAGTCCAGTGCATGTTGTGCCTAAGAAAGGAGGAGTCACAGTAGTACAGAATGAGAAGAATGAGCTGATACCGACTAGGACTGTGACAGGGCACAAAATGTGCATTGATTATAGGAAGCTGAACGCCGCTACAAGAAAGGATCATTTTCCTTTGCCCTTTATTGATCAGATGCTTGAGCGGTTAGCTAATCACCCTTATTACTGTTTCCTTGACGGTTATTCAGGGTTCTTTCAGATTCCTATTCACCCAGATGACCAGGAAAAGACCACGTTTACATGTCCCTATGGCACTTTCGCATACCGCAGAATGCCCTTTGGACTATGTAACGCTCCTGCTACGTTTCAGAGGTGTATGATGTCTATCTTCACAGACATGATTGAGGACAGTATGGAGGTATTTATGGATGATTTTACAGTTTATGGGTACTCATTCAAGGATTGTTTGGATAACCTATGCAGAGTGCTAGCTAGATGTGAAGAGACGCACTTGGTTCTGAATTGGGAGAAATGCCACTTTATGGTCAGAGATGGCATTGTTCTTGGGCATAGGGTATCAGAGGCTCGTATTGAGGTTGATAGAGCTAAGATTGAGGTGATGACTAATCTGCAGCCTCCTTCTAATATCAAGACATTGAGAAGCTTTCTTGGACACGATGGATTCTATAGACGTTTCATCAAGGATTTCAGCAAGATAGCACGTCCACTCACCGCTTTGCTCTGTAAGGATGTCACATTTGAGTTTGATGCTGATTGTTTTGATGCCTTTCAACAGCTCAAGCGTGCATTAGTGAGTGCTCCAATTATTCAGCCGCCGGATTGGGATTTGCCTTTTGAGGTAATGTGTGACGCCAGCGACTTTGCAGTTGGGGCTGTGCTGGGACAAAGGAAAGACAAGAAGCTTCATGCCATATACTATGCCAGCCGTACATTGGATGGTGCACAGAAGAACTACGCTACTACAGAGAAAGAACTGCTTGCTGTTGTGTTTGCTTTTGAGAAGTTAAGGCAGTATCTTGTTGGCTCTAAGGTAGTGGTGCACACTGATCATTCTGCACTCAAGTACCTGATGCAGAAGAAGGATTCTAAGCCTAGACTGTTAAGATGGATTCTATTACTCCAGGAGTTCGACATCGAAGTTAAGGATAAGAAAGGTACTGAAAATGGAGTTGCTGATCATCTTTCGCGGATTAGGATTGAGGACGACATCCCTATTGATGATTCTCTGCCAGAAGAGAATGTGCACTTATTGGAAACGGGATGGCGTGATTTTTCTTGCGGTGATCTGCAGTATTCTCGGACAACAGGTCCGAGTGTCGATCGACACCACGCATCTGTGTCGATCGACACCCATATCCGCAGGGGAGTGTCGATCGATATCACATCCTGTGTCGATCGACACCATGTTCCAGACAGCTCCGATTTGGCAGATAACCACTCAATAGCTGTTGTTGAGGGTCAAGATCGACCATAGTTTGCTGATATTGCCAATTACCTTGCTGCAAGAGATGAACCGGATGAGTTTACAGGGTATTCGAAGAAGAAGTTCATGCGTGAGCTGAGACGGTTCTATTGGGTTGAACCTTACTTGTATAGACATTGTTCAGATGGGGTCTATCGTAGATGCATAGCTAATACTGAGATTCCGGATGCCTTGTTTCACTGTCATGGTTCTGAGTATGCTGGGCACTTTGCTACCTTCAAGACAGTATCTAAGGTTCTACAAGCAGGCTTCTGGTGGCCGACTATGTTCAGAGACGCCCATGCCTTTGTGTCTCGATGTGATGCATGTCAGAGGAGAGGGACGATCAGTAAGCGGCATGAGATGCCTTAGAACTTCATCCTCGAGGTCGAGGTCTTTGATTGCTGGGGTATAGACTTCATGGGCCCTTTCCCGACATCATACAAGAACAAGTACATCTTGGTTGCGGTTGATTATGTGTCGAAGTGGGTTGAAGCGATCGCCAGTCCTACCAACGACGCTTCAGTGGTCCTTAAGCTGTTTAAGACCATTATCTTCCCACGATTTGGAGTCCCGAGGATTGTCATCAGCGATGGTAGAAAGCACTTCATCAACCGCGTGTTTGAGCGGCTTCTTAAGAAGCACGGTGTACATCATCGCGTTGCTACTCCATATCATCCGCAGACAAATGGACAAGTTGAGGTCTCTAACAGGCAGATCAAGGAGATTTTAGAGAAGACAGTAGGACGCTCTAGAAAGGACTGGTCCGCAAAGTTAGATGATGCACTCTGGGCTTATCGGACTGCATTCAAGACGCCACTTGGTACTACACCGTTTCATCTGCTTTATGGGAAAGCATGTCATCTTCCCGTAGAGCTTGAGCATAAAGCCGCCTGGGCTGTAAAGCTGCTGAACTTCGATATCAAGCCAGCAGCAGAGAGACGTTTGATACAGCTCAATGAGCTTGATGAGATTTGACTCCATGCTTATGAAAGCTCTAAGCTGTACAAGGAAAGGACCAAAGCTTATCACGAAAGAAGATCATTTCCAGGACTTTCGAACCCAATGATCAGGTACTTCTGTATAACTCTCGTTTACAATTGTTTCCTGGGAAATTGCGTTCTCGTTGGTCAGGTCCTTTCACAATCAAGGAAGTTCGACCATATGGTGCTGTTGTCTTGCTCAGTCCTGAGGGCAATGAATTTACAGTCAACGGTCAGAGGGTCAAACATTATTGGGCACATGCCAAGATCCCGGACGGACACATATTGCGTCTGGATGATGCACCCTCTGCCTAAACCGTCACAAAGTCAAGCTAATGACTTTAAACAAGCGCTTGGTGGGAGGCAACCCACTGGTAAGTTGTGAATATATGTTATTTATTTAATTTTTTAATTATTTAGGTTTTTCTATATTTTTCAGTCTAACTTTCGCTAATTTTTATTTTTGCTTTTCTTTTGTTTAATTTAGTTAAAAAAAAAAAAAAAAAAAAAAAAAAAAAAAAAAAAAAAAAAAAAAAAACGGTGATGGTGCCGATCGATTCTGCTGGTGTCGACCCTTGTTGCTGGTGTCGATCGACACCAGTCGATAGTGTCGATCGACACCATAAGTCGACAAGTCCAGCGGGTTAAAAACTCGAAAGCTTCTTCTTCCTCATTCACTCTCTTCATTCCGAAAATTTTAAAGCTTCGATTTCTCTCTGAATTTTTGCTCGATTTTATCGATTCAAGTCTCTAACCTCATCCGATTTTCGTCCTCTACCTGTTTCTAGTGCCTATTTTGAGTTTGGTGCAGATAGCTTCAAGTGGCAAGCGACTTAGGTCAGACGGTGGTTCTTCCTCCAATCCGCCGGATTCCATGGCGGATTCGCCAGAATTTGCTGCTCCTCCAGCCCATTCTCAGGTACAATCTCGACCTCCATGGCCCAAGAGAGAGGATAGAAAGATTGCATCGACGATTGTGTGGGATGATTTTCCTAAGGAAGAAGTAGAAAAAGATGAATGTGTTTATAGGAAAATTTCGGAATCTTGGGATAAATATGATACATTGTTCTATAACGCTTGGTTAGGGGTTAATATTAGGCGGACTAGGATTGCTGATAGTTGTGCTATGAGACGGATGGGCATTAGAGAGGATGTGACTGGATTAGTGCAGAGGATTGGCTTAGGCACCATAGCTACCAGGCATTATGACCTCTTCCCGGACTTGGTACGACAGTTTCTTGCTACTGCTAGAGTCTACTATAGGAATGAGATTGTGAAGAATGCGCAGGAAGGGACTCTTACCTTCCTGATTAGAGGAGTTCGGTACAGATTACCACTCCGAGATCTCTGTGAGCTTTATGGTTTCGATGCAGATTTGACGGGAGTTGCACTGCCAGCTCAGTTCTTGGACGGTCCAGCCTTCTGGTCTCATTTCGGGACAGGCCGTTATGACTCCAAGACATCTACACAGATTGATATTCGACATCCGGTCCTGAGGTATGTCGTTCGTATCATTGCCAACACCATTCTGTGTAAGATGGAGCCTGGGAAGATGAGGTTGTCTGAGTTGATTCTGCTTAGCTATGTTGTGGGTGATTATTGTGTTGATGGATATGAGTGGCCTGAGTTAGATAGGAATGTGAACTTAGGTGCTGTGTTTGCTCATCACTTAGTCTCCCTGAAGATGAAGCCGTTTTTGGGTCGAGGGACCAAGAGGGAGAGTGTAGGTAGTCTTTTGACACCTATTTTTCAGCACTTCGGGATTGACACATCTAGCTGCACGATCGTCACTGCGCGTTCTGCTATGAACGAAGAGTATTTGAAGAACGCTCACTGGATTAAGAGTGACTGGATCTGGTGCTTCCGCACGGCTACGGGGCAGCACATGATACAGCTTCCACAGCCCGCCCTCACAGCCATTACAGAGGATCCACAGCAGCTGCGTTTTAATCCCGATCCCCGTCTCCTCACCACGACACCACAGGCTAGACGCCGTAGAGGAGCTTCTTCTCGCGCACCTCCTACTGCTGCAGAGGATGCTCCGATACCAGACCTTGCTGGAGGTCTTCCGCATCAGCCCGGTTCTTTTGTGGCTCCTCCGTTTGAGCTTCCTGACGCTCCGGAGATTCCTATGGAGACAGCTGACTTTCAGAGATATGTCGTGGAGAGATTTCAGAGCATCTGGGATGCCATAGCTGGACTATCTCGCTGCGGTTGCGTCCGTCTTACTCGTCACCGCTCTCGATCACCTCGTCAGCCACCGGTTCCCCCACGCCCGAGCAGACCAGACGAGAGTTCTGAGGAGGATTAGTTTTCTTTAATCCTTTATCTTTTGTTTTTGATATTTTTGAGTCATTTTTATGTTTTCTTTGAGTCAGTTTGTATTCTAACATTTACTCTATGATATTTTCATCTTTTCATGTCACTCACCTTGTCTTTTGATGATCTAACAGTGGTTGAACTCGGATTATTGGCTTCACAAACTTAGGTCCGATTTTGAAACATCATAGTTTCGGATTACAAACCTGGTGTCGATCGACACCACTCGTCGGTGTCGATCGACACCCATGCCACGGATTCAGGTTTTTGTGTTCTAATATTTTGACTTTTTCACTATGGTTCATCAGTTTTATTTCCTTTTCACCAACTCCTTGCTTGATAACATTGGGGACAGTGTTGTTTAAGTCTGGGGGAGGTAGTTACTAACATCATTCTTTTTATTTTTTTAGAGTCAGTCCAATTTTGGTTTTATTGAGTCAAAATTTAGTTTGGAAACTATGATTTTTCGAGGAAATCACCACATTTGCAGGAACTTGAGTGACCATTGATTCAAGCTTGACATGTGTCTGAGACTAATGAAAAACCCCAAGGCTGATCAACCTACCAATGTTACCCATGTTCACCTGAGCTTTCAGAGGATTCATCACCGACTTCGCCCATTAACCTGACTTTATTTTGCTTGTCCAGGGGCTTGATATACATTGGATCGGATTCTCCCTTCAGTCCTGAAAGACTTGTCTGTGTGAGTATGGTTCCCCTCTCTCTTCCCTTCATAAAAAAAAAAAAAAAAATAAAGAAAACAAAAATATATATATACTAAGCAGTAAAAGATGAAATGATTTTCTTTTGAGTAGAGAGGTAGGAAAATTTCCAGTGACCTCATTATTCTACTTTGAAAGGAATGATCACACAAAGGTTGGAAGTGAGGTTAGAAAAATTTCCCGTGATACCATTATTCGCCTACACCTTTGATATAATTAACTGCAGAAGTGAGAAAAAGGAGAGGAAAGGAACCAGAAGTAAAGACAGTCTGTGTGTTCAGGAAAACTGATTGAGAAATAGTCCATGTGTCCTTTGATTGATACTCCCTAGATGAGTCTTCACTTTAGTTTATAGAAGTCAATAATGATCGATGTTGAGACATAATGCTCATCACAGGCGGACGCTTAGACATAAGCTATTAAAGGAACTGCTGAGATTGATGTTGTTTCTGATGAAACCAGAACTGATTTAGGCATTGCTTAGTTGAACACGACGTCTAGAGCTACTGCAGTTGTGACGAGTTCTGTTGTAGATGTTGGGGTGAAGCCGAGACCATACCGAGACTAGTAACAATTGAAATAGAGGTCATGACAACTACGGTTGAAAGTGAAGCTGCAAAAAAAGAGTAAGGAAGTGTTACATGTGACGTAGACAAATGATTTATTCTACTCCCTCCGTTTCAAATTAGTTATCGTTTAAGGTTGTTTCACACATATTAAGATAACATATAACTTTTATATTTTAACACAAAATAATGCTTATTTGGTTTTATATTTATTGGTCAAAGCATTAAAACAATAGGGACAAAACTGAATTTCTTACTAACATTTGTATTGGAAACTTAAAACGATAATTAATATGAAACAAGTTTTAACTTCTAAAACGAAAACTAATATGAAATGGAAGGAGTGTTAGTTATTCTATGGCAGGTTTTTGTTGCTAAAATGGAAGATTTCTCAAGTGATTCATGAAGCAGCAACACATGAGTTGTGCCTGAGTACGCGGCCCAAGTCCCTGCCCATTACAGGACATCTCGTGCCTAAGCACTTCTTACTTGCACATCTCTCTCTCTCTCTCGTGCATACCTGATTCCTAGTTCCTTAGCACGTCTTCCCTTCACATCTCTCGCGGTGGCTCATCAGCCAAATCCTTGCTTATCCGCAAACCCGCGTCCATAAACCAACACATGCACATCTACAAGGATCTCTCTTTGCAGATAACTTCTCTTGTTTACCCGCATTTCCATTTCAAACACAATTAGTTTTACCATGAAAACATGTCTTTCATAGAGTCACGTAACACGCATAAAAATTCTCATATTAATTTTCAACCCTAAAATACTAGTTATCTTCTCTATGAAAATATATAATAATATAAATAGTACATGTAACTAGTAAAATACATATACATGCATACATATATATGTAACAAATAAATATGGTTACTTATAATATATGTAATTTTATCATATATGTAATTCTTACGTATACTCGGCTTAACTTTAGACTAAGTAATAATAATCTAAATATATTTATATACAAAGAATACACGAACACACGTCCTCACCTTAGCAATTCCGGTCGTCCTCTTGGTTTAGGACTACCAACGACAAAATCCGGCTTAGCAACAACTCTCCATCAAAAAAAGGCTCTATCCGAGCTTGGTTGCCCCTCCGGTTAATACCTCCACGGAAACTTGTTCGATCTGCAAACGAAAGTTTTCCATGCACCAATCATGTCCGAAAAGACTCACATAAAACATAAATGACCCGTTAAAAACTATCCCACCATTGAATACCTACACACAAAGCCCTCTAGAGTTTAACGGAAAGCTTAGAACTCAAAGATTAACAAAAAATAACTCTCTTTATTATGCTTTAGAAAATCACTCAAAACTAAAGCTCTCAAGTTCTCTCAATCTAAAAAAAACTCATAAGTTATGTCACACCTTGACATCTCCTTATATATTGAGAGACTTAGACACAAACACAATTCAATTAGGAAAACCTTTAAGTTTAGATAACTCCTAAATATATTTCCAAATCCTAATCTACTTTGAATAACTTATATCTTAAGTAATCTTCAAGCTTAATCCAACATTCTCCCTCTTAAGCTTGAACTCGATTTTCGCCATGTCTTGAACACCGGTGAGCTCCCTCATCTCTTTAAACTTGGTCCTTCCAAGTGCCTTTGTTAGGATATCCGCCTTTTGTCCAATGCCAGGAACATGCTCTACTTCCACTTGTTCGTTCTCAACACATTCTCGTATGAAGTGATACCTAGTGTGTATATGCTTTCTTCGTCCGTGAAACAACGAGTTCTTAGTAAGCGCTATTGCAGACTTGTTATCAATGGGAATTGTCACCTTTGTTGAATCACTTAATGTCATCAGTTGTAAGCACTTAGTGATCTCTACTTCCATGAGTATCTTGTATAATCGGTTCTTAGATCTGTTCGCCCTCACCAACAGTTTTCCATCTCGATCATACAATGTTAGATAGTCTTCTCTCATTCTAACATCACATTCTGCCTATGTAGCCTGTCCAAGACTAATAATATTACTCTTTAGGTCTGGTATAAAATAGACATCGGCCAAGACCTTTCGCTCCCCGTCCATGCTTACGAAGAGAATTGAACCTTTTCCTTTTATGTCTATGCGAGAATCATCGCCAAACCTTACTTTTCCCGTGACCGTCTCGTCAATCGTAGAAAAATAGGCACGATTTCCAGTCATGTGGTTACTAGCCCCATTGTCTAGGTACCAAACATTATCTCCATCTGAATGTGTTTTAAATTTGTTTGGTTTCACGTTCCTTTCATTGAGATACACCACCTCGTGCATCATTAAATTGTCAGCCTCTTGAGTGTCATTGTCTTCATTCTCATGTGCTTCTTGGAGTTTAAGCAACCTATCAGGACAATTATCAGCATAATGTCATGTCTTGTCACACCGATAACACACCACTTTGGACTTATCCTTTTCTTGTCTATAACCTCCATTTTGTTGATTGTCGTAGCGTCCACGTCCTCTTCCCTGTCAGGTAAAACGTCCACCTTGACCTCTACCTCTTCCTGCACCATAATCTTCTTGATAGGGTTGAGAATCCATGGTAGCATACATAAGTTGTCCTTGGTCATCTTGTTGATCTTCTTCATCACAAATCCTTTCCTCATAGGTTTTTAACCTTCCTAAGATGTCAGCAAAACTTGTTGTATTAAGATCAAAGACTTGTTCAAGGGCGGCAATGATATGTATGTATTTTCTTCGTGGTAAACTCTTAAGAAACTTCTTAACAAGTTTTGGTTCTTCAATATTTTCTCCCAGAGCTGCTGATTTTGTGGACAATTCCGAGAGTTTACCAACAAAATCATCGATTGTGTCAGTTTCTTTCATCTTCATTCTATCAAACTCGGCCATCAAAGTTTGTAGTCTAGATTTGTTATGAAGAAAATCAACAAGATGACCAAGGACAACTTATGTATGCTACCATGGATTCTCAACCCTATCAAGAAGATTATGGTGCAGGAAGAGGTAGAGGTCAAGGTGGACGTTTTACCGGACAGGGAAGAGGACGTGGACGCTATGGCAATCAACAAAACGGAGGTTATACACAAGAAAAGGATAAGTCCAAAGTGGTGTGTTATCGGTATGACAAGACAGGACAGGACATTATGCTGATAATTGTCCTGATAGGTTGCTTAAACTCCAAGAAGCACATGAGAATGAAGACGATAACACTCAAGAGGCTGACAATTTAATGATGAACGAGGTGGTGTATCTCAATGAAAGGAACGTAAAACCAAACAAATTTAAAACACATTCAGATGGAGATAATGTTTGGTACCTAGACAATGGGGCTAGTAACCACATGACTGGAAATCGTGCCTATTTTTATTGCATCCCAAACAGCTTTTGAGGTGTCAAGATCTCCAACTTGTAAGATTAGTGCTTCGGGTATGGATTGAAACAACAAAGCAATTGCTATGTCGTTTTTCTTGGTTTTGGCTGAACCGGGATCAATCGTCTTCCGTACCTTGTGAACACGTAAAAGCACCTTCATCCTCATCGACCACACCATGTAGTTCGATAAGTTTAACATCAGACAAAGTACCGATGATGGGACAAGGTTCTACGTCCTTGTCGGATTTTTAGAATCTCCCATGGCTCGGGAATACCTATGTCCTCGCCTCTACTCAGGCTGGATCGAAACTAGGTTAGCTCTGATACCAATTCTAGAGTTTAAAGGAAAGCTTAGAGAACTCAAAGATTAACAAAGAATAACTCTCTTTATTATACTTTAGAAAATCATTCACAACTAAAGCTCTCAAGTTCTCTTAATCTCAAAACTCATCAGTTATGTCACACCTTGACATCTCCTTATATATTGAGAGACTTAGACACAAACACAATTCAATTAGGAAAACCTTTAAGTTTAGATAACTCCTAAATATATTTCCAAATCCTAATCTACTTTGAATAACTTATATCTTAAGTTATCTTCAAGCTTAATACAACAAGCCCACCTCCAATTTTCATCAGGATCGGATATCACAAGAGCCTTTCGCGTTGCTTTGAAGATAGTGCGTCAGAACTGTTTTCTGGATTTTGACAGACTTTTCAGTTTCTTGGTCAAAAAGCAACGTGCATAACTTCTTTAATATAACCTTGATTGAAGATCCTTCAGTTGATGTGGTTTCTTGGCAATGGGATCTTTACAGAGACACCTCTCTTGAGATCTAAGTCCGTCTAGTCCGACGGAATTAGCCTCACAATACCCATCTGCCCCTTTATGTTTATTCCTCTTTGTCTTCTTTCTTTTCTTCTCTCCTTACTACTTCCATCTGATTTTCTCTCTCTCTTTTTATTCTCATCTAGAGACTAGAGTTCCTCTGGCCAGGCTGCTTCTCTCCTTTCTTCTAACAAAGCATCAAGCACAAAAGACACAACGGCAGTGACTAAAGTTCGGGATATTGACAAACGATGACAACACATTAACAACAACGAAAAGTGAAGCAGTTGGTGTTTGCTTCGATACCAGCTGAGATGATGATGTTGTCGTGACGGTGAGCTTGGTTGGACGACAACGTCAACCTCCGACAACAACCACCGCTTGGACACCTTTGGCAAGTGATGAGGGTTTCCTTTAACTAATTACTTGGACGAAAGAGAATTGCTTGGACGTGAGAGTATGTGTCGGACACCTGAATTTTCTAATGAGGATTTTCTTTAACTAATTACTTGTACATGATCTTATTTAATATAGTACAATTCAGGCATTTTAATTTTAAAGGAAAAAAAAATTAATTCAGAATGTTCGTGAACGCGTAAACATTAAAGTTAAGTAAAAAGGTTTTTATTAATAATTCCATTGACATAAGCTAAAATCCATTCTTTGTACTCATAATAAACTTAGTAATTGATAGCTTCATCGGCATAGGAGACTTGAAGCTTCGACACTTTCCTCTCTGACAAGGCAGAGGAACTACATAGTTTTGGGAGCGGAGCCTTTCCTTTGTACGCTTTGCAGACTTGAGCAACCAAATTATGGTAATTCTTCATCCCAATAACACAAAAATAAAATAAAAAATTCAACTAGTTAAAAAAAGGTAAATAAATGAAAAGAAGGGTTTTAAAAAGAGTTAAATATACGTCATATAATGGTTTGTCGTTGAGTGTGACCCATGGTACGTATGTATGTTTGGGCTTCAAACTCAAGGTCTGTTTTGCATACCCAAGTATGAGCTACAATATCAAAAAAAATTATTAGGTTATATTATTACACAATATGTTTATATTAATTATTTTTATATTATATATATACCTACCTTTTTAGAGAGATCACCATTGTAACAATCATTAATGGCTTTCTCACGTCCAGAGTTCTTAACACATGATTCCCAGTCTTTTGTATTGTTTTCAACGCAGCGTATGAACCAGTAGTGCAATTTCTGCGTACAAAAGCCATCATAAAAATATCTAGCAATCAATATTATTTATATATAAAAAAAAGAATTATAAATATAGTAAATGAATGCATTTATAGTTTACCGGATCGGGCCAAGTTCTTATAAGGCAAGCTTCAAGGGCGTTTAGTTTACATTCTTCTTCACCATGCTTCACAAAAACTCCCAGATATGATTAGTAATAAATATAAGATAAGCATACAAGTTATATAAATTGAAAAGATTAATTGATTTATCAACAAGAAGAGGGAGTTTTTAACAAACAAAACAAAACAAAAAAAACAAGAAGAGGGAGAAACTGAAAATAACCTGGCAAGTGACAGTCAGATTAGGTAAGACACGGGCGTTACCAAATGGTACGAGCTTGAGATTGGTGATTGTGTGAAGATTTGAGTCAAAGATTCTGACTAGATCATTGACTATGAAATTTTGACAATAGGGACAAAGCGATTCGTAGTAAAGATTTAGGTTCACTTTGTCGGAATCTCCAGCCACGAGATTGTCTGAGAATGTGAAGAGGAAGAGACAAGCTAAGAGAAGACATAGGCACAGAACAAACTTGGTTGAAGAAGACGAAGCCATTGTTAAAAGTATACTAAAGAGTAAGAATTGATTGCGTATGACTACTGTCTTGAGTCTTGTCACTTGTGTAAGCATTTATTTAGATACCATCTTTTAGTCTCTCTTTTTATTAGTTGGTATTATTTTTCACATGTGGGCTCTTTTTTGACTTTTTGTGTCCATATTAACTCAAGATGCAAATATTTACTCATTTCAAGAATGTGTAGAGTAAGTAGGCAAGGTTAACATATTAGTAGAATTTATCTACCATTCGAGTATTTATGACATATTCGACAGCTTGTAGATGTTCTTTAATTTATATATTATTAAATCATAGAATGAATAACACCAGCGGTAGGTTCTACTTTTACCTGTCTGAGTAGTTAGTAGTTATCATGCATCTTTCAAATTACTAAACTTTAATAGGTTTGGAATACATTTTAACGTCAATAAACTAAAGTGGATGTCTAGATTGAACCAAA
The DNA here is from genome assembly GCA_963667165.1 of Barbarea vulgaris. Taxonomy (NCBI): domain Eukaryota; kingdom Viridiplantae; phylum Streptophyta; class Magnoliopsida; order Brassicales; family Brassicaceae; genus Barbarea; species Barbarea vulgaris. The sequence continues at coordinate 16,143,254 of OY763890.1, forward strand.
TAGAGGTATAGTTTTCCACCCTAACTAATGCTATTAAACTAAGTACTTTGAATCAACTCAACTTACCGTTTCATAAAAAAATATTCGCTACACAAAATAGAAAACAATCAATCTTCGCAGGGACGAAGTTAGAGACTAATTTTATCCGGAGCAAAAAACAAAATATCGTATAAATAGAGGGGCATTAGTACAAATCTTTATAGAATTAGACTAATTTTGATTATTTTATGTGGGGCAATTCCCAAATCTTATGTGTATCCGCCACGACTGTTCAAAATATATTACAAAATTTTGGAATCTACCAGATTACAAAATTTTGGAATCTACCAGATTGAACATGTTTTTAGAGCAAGTCATCAGTTTGTTTCAATTCTTTTTTTCTATATTTTTCCGTGTTTTTATGAAAGTTATGTGTTTCAAATTTTATAAATTTAAATTTAGCTTAAAAATATCACTGGTACCAATATATGAGTACGCTAAAGTTATTTTATAACATAAAGTTAAAAACAATCTAAGTTAACTCAGTTACCTCTACTAATCCAAATTAATGTATATAGACTACTAACATAATGCTAAAAATGTTACTCCAAATTATAAATATGATTAATCTCTTACACCTTCACCAATAACATACAGTAGAACCTCTATAAATTAATACTCTATAAATTAATAACCTCTATAAATTAATAAATTTTTCCGGTCCCGAGTTGGGCCGGTATAAAAAATAACACAATTCGATAAAATAATAAGATAATAATTTATTTTAGACCCCTATGTAAATATATGGTCCCATTAATAACATAAATTAATAATCATATAACATTGAAAAATATAATTAATATAATTTAGTAAAATATGACTCTAGTGTTGTTTGTTTATTCCTAAACATGTATTCTTGTTGGAGCTCATCTCTAATTTTTCTTATTGCATCAAAAATTTCTGGAATTTTAGATAAGGTAAAAAGAATTTTAGATAAAATAAATTTATAATAATGTGAAATTGTCAAAAAAAAAATCTTATTTTAAATAGATTTTTATAGAATTTGTGAAAATTAGAAAATCTCTCTATAAATTAATAATTATTAAATTATCGATAAATTAATACCCTCTCTAAATTAATAAAATATCTTGGTCCCAATAGTATTAATTTATAGAGGTTTTACTGTATATCAACTACTAATTCTAATACAGTTTAAAAATAATAAAATAAAAAACATAGTCATATATACAAATTCTACATACATCTGAAATCAAAAAACTTATAGCCAGACTTTACAGTAAAAAAAAAACTAACACCAGCTTATTATTCCTCCCCCCCCTCTTACTAAACTCCGTATCAGGATCATAAATTTTCTAAATTTATGACTCCAGTGAATCACTCAGAAATTATTACATCACTGTGAACAACTAACCGTTACATCAAACTTCAGACTTCTTACGCATTTACCAAATTTAATCATCAATACATTAAATGCCCACTCGTTTAATTTCAAATAATGGAAACGCCCAAGAAATTGAAGAAACCCATAAACTTGTATCCCATCTGTAACGTACATGTGTATGATGAGTGTTACCAATGTAACGTACATTCACTACCCATAAACTTGTATCCCATCTGTAACGTACATTCATTTGACAACTATTTTTAAGATAATATTTACAGCATATTACATTATGATGAGTGTTACCAAAGAGATTTAATACAGTTGAAGGAGGAAATTTGGGTAACGTATATCCACAAGTATGTCAGAACACTCTTCATCATTCGTAAGTACAATCTCATCATATGCATGTAAGGTAATACACATTTAAAGAGTTATTATTAAGTACTTGAACACGCTTTCCAAGTACATTTAGCTTCTATGCACAAAGTATAGCTTTCATACATAAATTACAAACAACTTTCCATAGCTTCAAAACACAAACTGTTGGTGCTTCAGTTCGGTCATACTTAAACCTCCTAAAAACTTCATTAGCGTAATTTTTTTTGTAGCAATACACGGAAGATCAACGCCAATGACAAACAGAGAAATCATGTACTTCTGTTAGAAACAAAATAACTAACGTAATTAACAGAAACACTTTGACAACAACAAAATACTTACAGTTCGTTCCTTAATGTAAATTCCATATAACGATTCTTTAACGCCCATCTATCTGCGCTAAATTATTAACAAAGCTCCTAATCTCATGGACCTTGGCAACTACAGCCATCACGTCTACTACAAAAAAAAACCACAAAACAAGTCATGTTAAATAGAGATAAATGATTAATCTAACCCATTAAATCGGATGATTAATATTTGGTTCTATAGAAGGCTGAAAACACTTATTGGTTAATACCGAATGGATAACGAGGTTTCACAACACCGTCAAGTATATCTTCATAACCGACATAATTGAAGAAGTCACATTCAACCAGGCTCTCAATTTTCGTTACCACAGTACCCTTAATAAAGATGATTCTGAAATCATGTCGTGTCTTCGTGTTTCCACCCTCTACGTCCATGATATCGAAATCGGAAAAAACATAGCTCTGCCCTTCCTCTATTTTCCCGTCTTCGTTAACCATCAAATGCTGAGGAATGACTGCTTCCTTTTTATTTCCCTAAACATTAACAAGTTTTTAACAGTAATTTCAATGAGGATACTAATAATGCCGGCCCAACCTAAATTGAAATAAATAAATAATCCATCCACTTTTGTCTCTTGCACACTATTGTAGTACTAAACTAATTGTTTATACAAACAGTTGCGAATATAATATGCAGAAAAATTTCCAGAAATACTGCCGGCTTAAAAACACATCGACCGACTTTTTACTCTTTTAAAACAAAATACCAAACTTAAAGAAAAACAAAAAAAAACTAATACGTAAAATAACCTCCACAACATGATATGACTATGTAATTCGGGTAGGTAAAGACAAACACATTTATGATTCTAACGCTGTCTGGTTAAAATTGAAAGGTATACAAAACTCACCTTTTTGTCGGCTACAATTAGATTGGTCGATTGTTCAAAACCAATAAGATTACCCTTCCAAACTCTCACAATTATCACAGACCCTTGCATGCTCGCCTGAAACCTGCGTACCTTGGATACAAGAAAATCTTCTTCCGCGCTGCCCACAACTGTATTGTAAGCTTCTGTAGGCTTAAAGATCAAGCCACAAGCTCTGCGGCTGAGTAAATCTCCTTCGCCACCGGATTTTATGCACGCACTCCCACTCTCAGAGTTAAATGGGACCGGAACAGGTAGGTCGACACTTGACATAGACTCACTGAAACTCACATTGGAGACACCAATTTATGCTTCACCGTAAACTATCTCTAAGACACCAACACACTCACCATCTTCCTTTTTCCCCTCTCCAATAAAAATTCTCGGTACAAGTTTGATGTTGCAGAGACAGAAATTCCCAATGGACAAAATGATATAAATGAGGTAACACCACAAGGAGACTAATAAAATATTTTTCTCCTCGATGAACGCAAAGTGATTGACACCGTGGTATCAACCTATCCTCTTAAGAGAAAAAACTAAACGTTTCAAACCAAGCAGGTTAAAGTAAAACAGTGTGTTACAAAAGCACGTGCAAATTATTAAACAGATTAAAACGGTATGACAAAGTAAAAGTTATTAAATTAACGTAATTGCAAAATCATAATAACACAGAGTAGCAAAAAAATAGAATCATGCTTATATCATTTTATAATAATCTTAATTTACATTTATCCATATGAGACGCTATTTATCCTCACATCTTAAAATTTGGTTTCGAATATTAATATTGAATAATTTCTAAACACTCGATATTAAAATAACTTTAAGACAGACTACCCAAAAAAAAAAACCATATATATACTAAACATTCCCCAATCATACTATTACTCATTGTAGATCAAAAATCTGTAGGAAAGCAACAAAACTGCTTGCGTATCACTTTTCAGTGATAAGTATCTTCTTTTATTTATTTTAATATACAGAACATATCTTATACACCAAAATCATGATGACTCGGTAGACTAAAATAATGTTCCTAACCCTCCTCCATATAGATTCTTCTAGGATATCGAAAATCATGATTACGTTTATGGAACTACAAAATTATTATTAAAAATACATACCCACCATCACAGAGTGGTATCTATACTAACAAATAGTTGATCATAACTATGAAGTTATTAGAAAATCCAGAAGCTACAAAAAAATAACACACCATTTTCTCCCACTCATTTTGCCAGCAACGCTTTCAAAATCAATTAGACAAGCAGTAAATTTTTAGATTATTTTGCATGCCAGCATAAAATACTACATAAGAAAACAATTACGCTTTCAATATTTATCATAACCATATATTATATAAAACACCCACCTCAAAACTGAACCGGAGGATGGTAAACCAACATAGTTAATATTAAACATTTAAACAGATGCCAAACGAAAAAAAAACCACGTTAACACGACATAAATAGAACTGCATATGTCAATAATACAAGCAAACCGAGAACAAACTCATAAACTTTTTCCAATTTAATCACACTTTGTCGGTTACATACTTTCATTCGTTCACACTATCTTCTGGACGGTATCGCCATGCGTCAGTAAATTGGAGCCTGCAAAACCAAATATGGTTATCATTATCAAATAAAACACCAAAAAATGGATGCTATTAGTTTAACATATGTCTGTTCAATTCAGTCTTACATAGCGGATTATAGCAGTCACCTAATTAAGTACATAACTCCATAAATGTATCACCCAATTCCTAAAAAAACTGTACAAAATCACTATATCTCAACTTGAAATCCTCAAATTCTTCATCTTTAACATCCACAAGTATGTCAGAACACTCTTTATCATTCGTAAGTACAATCTCATCATCTGCATGTAAGGTAATACACATTTAAAAAGTTATTATTAAGTACTTGAACACGCTTTCCAAGTACATTTAGCTTTTATGCACAAAGTATAGCTTTCATACATAAATTACGAACAACTTTCCATAGCTTCAAAACACAAACTGTTGGTGCTTCAGTTCGGTCATACTTAAACCTCCTAAAAACTTCATTAGCGTAATTTTTTGTAGCAATACACAGAAGATCAACGCTACTGACAAACAGAGAAATCATTTACTTCTGTTAGAAACAAAATAACTAACGTAATTAACAGAAACACTTTGACAACAACAAAATACTTACAGTTCGTTCCTTAATGTAAATTCCATATAACGATTCTTTAACGCCCATCTATATGCGCTAAATTATTAACAAAGCTCCTAATCTCATGGACCTTGGCAACTACAGCCATCACGTCTACTACAAAAAAAACCACAAAACAAGTCATGTTAAATAGAGATAAATGATTAATCTAACCCATTAAATCGGATGATTAATATTTGGTTCTATAGAAGGCTGAAAAAAATTATTGGTTAATACAGAATGGATAACGAAGTTTCACAACACCGTCAAGTATATCTTCATAACCGACATAATTGAAGAAGTCACATTCAACCAGGCGCTCAATTTTCGTTACCACAGTACCCTTAATGAAGATGATTCTGAAATCATGTCGTGTCTTCGTGTTTCCACCCTCTACGTCCATGATATCGAAATCGGAAAAAACATAGCTCTGCCCTTCCTCTATTTTCCCGTCTTCGTTAACCATCAAATGCTGAGGAATGACTGCTTCCATTTTATTTCACTACACATTAACAAGTTTTTAACAGTAATTTCAATGAGGATACTAATAATGCCGGCCCAACCTAAATTTAAATAAATAAATAATCCATCCACGTTTGTCTCTTGCACACTATTGTAATACTAAACTAATTGTTTATACAAACAGTTGCGAATATAATATGCAGAAAAATTTCCAGAAATACTGTCGGCTTAAAAATACATCGACCGACTTTTTACTCTTTAGAAACAAAATACCAAACTTAAAGAAAAACAAAACAAAACAAATACGTAAAATAACCTCCACAACATACTATGACTATGTAATTCGGGTAGGTAAAGACAAACACATTTATGATTCTAACACTGTCTGGATAAAATTGAAAGGTATACAAAACTCACCTTCTTGTCGGCTACAATTAGATTGGTCGATTGTTCAAAACCAATAAGATTACCCTTCCAAACTCTCACAATTTTCACAGACCCTTGCATGCATCTTCTTCCGCGCTGCCCACAACTGTATTGTAAGCTTCTAAAGGCTTAAAGATCAAGCCACAAGCTCTGCGGCTGAGTAAATCTCCTTCGCCACCGGATTTTATGCCCGCACTCCCACTCTCAGAGTTAAATGGGACCGGAACAGGAAGGTCGACACCTGACATAGACTCACTAAAACTCACATTGGAGACACCAGTTTATGCTTCCCCGTAAACCATCTCTAAGACACCAACACACTCACCATCTTCCTTTTTCCCCTCTCCAATAAAAATTCTCGGTACAAGTTTTATGTTGCAGAGACAGAAATTCCCAATGGACAAAATGATATAAATGAGGTAACACCACAAGGAGACTAATAAAATATTTTTCTCCTCGATGAACGCAAAGTGATTGACACCGTGGTATCAACCTATCCTCTCAAGAGAAAAAACGAAACGTTTCAAACCAAGCAGGTTAAAGTAAAACAGTGTTTTACAAAAGTACGTGCAAATTATTAAATAGATTAAAACGGTATGACAAGGTAAAAGTTATTAAATTAACGTAAATGCAAAACCATAATAACACAGAGTAGCAAAAAAATAGAATCATGCTTATATCATTTTATAATAATCTTAATTTATATTTATCCATATGAGACGCTATTTACCCTCACATCTTAAAATTTGGTTTCGAATATTAATATTGAATAATTTCTAAACATTTGATATTAAAATAATTTTAAGACAGACTACCCAAAAAAAAATACCATACTATTACTCACTGTAGATCAAAAGTCTGCAGGAAAGCAACAAAACTGCTTACGTATCACTTTTCAGTGATAAGTATCTTCATTTATTTATTTTAATATACAGAACATATCTTATACACCAAAATCATGATGACTTGGTAGACTAAAATAATGTTCCTAACCCTCCTCCCTATAGATTCTTCTACGATATCGAAAATCATGATTACGTTTATGGAACTACAAAATTATTATTAAAAATACATACCCACCATCACAGAGTGGTATCTATACTACCAAATAGTTAACCATAACTCTGAAGTTATTAGAAAATCCAGAAATTAAAACAAAATAACACACCATTTTCTCCCACTCGTTTTGCCAGCAACACTTTCAAAATCAATTAGACAAGCAGCAAATTTTTAGATTATTTTGCATGCCAGCATAGAATACTACATAAGAAAACAATTACGCTTTCAATATTTATCATAACCATAACCATATATTATATAAAACACCCACCTCAAAACTCAACCGAAGGATGGTAAACCAACATAGTTAATATTAAACAATTAAACAGACGCCAAACATAAAAAAAAAAAAAATACGTTAACACGACATAAATAAAACTGCATCTGTCAATAATACAAGCAAACTGAGAACGATCTCATAAACTCTTTCCAATTTAATCACACTTTGTCGGTTACATACCTCCATTCGTTCACACTATCTTCTGGACGGTATCGCCATGCGTCAGTAAATTGGAGCCTGCAAAACCAAATACGGTTATCATTATAAAATAAAACACCAAAAAATGGATGCTATTAGTTTAACATATGTCTGTTCAATTCAGTCTTATATAACAGATTATAGCGGTCACCTAATTAAGTACATAACTCCATAAATGTATCACCCAATTCCTAAAAAAACTGTACAAAATCACTATATCTCAACTTGAAATCCTCAAATTCTTCATCTTTAACATCCACAAGTATGTCAGAACACTCTTCATCATTCGTAAGTATAATCTCATCATCTGCATGTAAGGTAATACACATTTAAAGTGTTATTATTAAGTACTTGAACACGCTTTCCAAGTACATTTAGCTTCTATGCACAAAGTATAGCTTTCATACATAAATTACGAACAACTCTCCATAGCTTCAAAACACAAACTGTTGGTGCTTCAGTTCGGTCATACTTAAACCTCCTTAAAACTTCATTAGCGTAATTTTTTTGTAACAATACACGGAAGATCAACGCCACTGACAAACAGAGAAATCATGTACTTCTGTTAGAACCAAAATAACTAACGTAATTAACAGAAACACTTTGACAACAACAAAATACTTACAGTTCGTTCCTTAATGTAAATTCCATATAACGATTCTTTAACGCCCGTCTATCTGCGCTAAATTATTAACCAAGCTCCTAATCTCATGGACCTTGGCAACTACAACCATCACGTCCACTACAAAAAAAAACCCCAAAACAAGTCATGTTAAATAGAGATAACTGATTAATCTAACCCATTAAATCGGATGATTAATATTTGGTTCTATAGAAGGCTGAAAACAATTATTGGTTAATACCAAATGGATAAGGAGGCTTCACAACACCGTCAAGTATATCTTCATAACCGACATAATTGAAGAAGTCACATTCAACCAGTCGCTCAATTTTTGTTACCACAGTACCCTTAATGAAGATGATTCTGAAATCATGTCGTGTCTTCGTGTTCCCACCCTCTACGTCTATGATATTGAAATCGGAAAAAACATAGCTCTGTCCTTCCTCTATTTTCCCGTCTTCGTTAACCATCAAATGCTGAGGAATGACTGCTTCCATTTTATTTTTCTACACATTAACAAGTTTTTAACAGTAATTTCAATGAGGATACTAATAATGCCGGCCCAACCTAAATTGAAATAAATAAATAATCCATCCACTTTTGTCTCTTGCACACTATTGTATTACTAAACTAATTGTTTATACAAACAGTTGCGAATATAATATGCAGAAAAATTTCGAGAAATACTGCAGGCTTAAAAACACATCGACCGACTTTTTACTCTTTAAAAACAAAATACCAAACTTAAAGAAAAACAAAAAAAAAACTAATACGTAAAATAACCTCCACAACATGCTATGACTATGTAATTCGGGTAGGTAAAGACAAACACATTTATGATTCTAACACTGTCTGGTTAAAATTGAAAGGTATACAAAACTCACCTTCTTGTCAGCTACAATTAGATTGGTCGATTGTTCAAAACCAATAAGATTACCCTTCCAAACTCTCACAATTTTCACAGACCCTTGCATGCTCGCCTGAAACCTACGGACCTTGGATACAAGAAAATCATCTTCCGCGCTGCCCACAACTGTATTGTAAGCTTCTGAAGGCTTAAAGATCTAGCCACAAGCTCTGCGGCTGAGTAAATCTCCTTCGCCACCGGATTTTATGCCCGCACTCCCACTCTCAGAGTTAAATGGGACCGGAACAGGAATGTTGACACCTTACATAGACTCACTGAAACTCACATTGGAGACACCAATTTATGCTTCCCCGTAAACCATCTCTAAGACACCAACACACTCACCATCTTCCTTTTTCCCCTCTCCAATAAAAATTCTCGGTACAAGTTTGATGTTGTAGAGACAGAAATTCCCAATGGACAAAATGATATAAATGAGGTAACACCACAAGGAGACTAATAAAATATTTTTCTCCTCGATGAACGCAAAGTGATTGACACCGTGGTATCAACCTATCCTCTCAAGAGAAAAAACTAAACGTTTCAAACCAAGCAGGTTAAAGTAAAACAGTGTTTTATAAAAGTACGTGCAAATTATTAAACAGATTAAAACGGTATGACAAAGTAAAAGTTATTAAATTAACGTAATTGCAAAACCATAATAACACAGAGTAGCAAAAAAATAGAATCGTGCTTATATCAATTTGTAATAATCTTAATTTACATTTATCCATATGAGACGCTATTTACCCTCACATCTTAAAATTTGGTTTCGAATATTAATATTGAATAATTTCTAAACACTCGATATTAAAATAACTTTAAGACAGACTACCCAAAAAAAAAATACCATATATATACTACACATTCTCCAATCATACTATTACTCACTGTAGATTAAAAATCTGCAGGAAAGCAACAAAACTGCTTGCTTATCACTTTTCAGTGATAAGTATCTTTATTTATTTATTTTAATATACAGAACATATCTTATACACCAAAATCATGATGACTCAGTAGAATAAAATAATGTTTCCTAACCTTCCTCCCTATAGATCTCCCTATAGATTCTTCTAGGATATCAAAAATCATGTTTACGTTTATGGAACTACAAAATTATTATTAAAAATACATACCCACCATCACAGAGTGGTATCTATACTAACAAATAGTTAACCATAACTCTGAAGTTATTAGAAAATCCAGAAGCTAAAAAAAAATAACACACCATTTTCTCCCACTCGTTTTGCCAGCAACGCTTTCAAAATCAATTAGACAAGCAATAAATTTTTAGATTATATTGCATGCCAGCATAAAATACTACATCAGAAAATAATTACGCTTTCAATATTTCTCATAACCATATATTATATAAAACACCCACCTCAAAACTCAACCGAAGGATGGTAAACCAACATAGTTAATATTAAACATTTAAACAGACGCCAAACATAAAAAAAAAATACGTTAACACGACATAAATAGAACTGCATATGTCAATAATACAAGCAAACCGAGAACGAATTCATAAACTCTTTCCAATTTAATCACACCTTGTCGGTTACATACTTCCATTCGTTCACACTATCTTCTGGACGGTATCGCCATGCGTCAGTAAATTGGAGCCTGCAAAACCAAATATGGTTATCATTATCAAATAAAACACCAAAAAATGGATGCTATTAGTTTAACATATGTCTGTTCAATTCAGTCTTACATAACAGATTATAGCGGTCACCTAATTAAGTACATAACTCCATAAATGTATCACCCAATTCCTAAAAAAACTGTACAAAATCACTATGAGGGGTATATTGGAGTGAGTATTTGGTGAGAATTGAGTTTTAATGAATTCTGAGAGGATTTGATTAAATTTTGGTGAATTAGGAATTTTGTTATTAAATTCTCTAAAATCTCAGCTAAAACCATGGGAATTGAGTCTTTGTATTTTTAACTAAGAATTCCTCTCAAATCTCAGCTGAAACTTTTAAATGAAATCCTAATAACGTTTTCAATAACAGTGGATTTGATTGTATATTTTAAAATCATTAATCCAATAACAGTGGAATTTAAAAGATATTTTGAAATTTATGTTTCAAACTCAATTAATCCAATAACAGTGGAATTTGTCATTCAAACTCAATTCTCACCAAATACTCACTCCAATATACCCCCATATCTCAACTTGAAATCCTCAAATTCTTCATCTTTAACATCCACAAATATGTCAGAACACTCTTCATCATTCGTAAGTGCAATCTCATCATCTGCATGTAAAGTAATACACATTTAAAGTGTTATTACACTACAATAAATATGGGCATTGATAGCATATTAGCATAGCACGGTTTTCATAACGGCTATTAAAAATAAATTTATAATTTTTGTTATTATGTAATAGCGTTTAAAAATGCTAAAATCTCAATAGCATTTAAAAAGCGCTAAAATACAAAATTACTAAGTAAAAAATTAAAATTACGAAGCAAGAAGCTAAAATATAAACACTTAAAAGCAAACAAAACCTAAACAAAATCAATCGCTCTCTTCTTTTTAGTGGCTCTGATTGGTAACAATGCATAATTGCTTAATAGTATAATTACAGAATAAAAAATTGCAGAATAAAAAGCTGCAGAATGAAAAATTGCATAATAAATTTTTTGTATGATTGGATAAAACTTGCAAAATGACATATTGGAATAAACTACTAAAATGATGCATATTTGCATAATGGATTTTTTTTTGTATTTTCTTAGGCAAAAAATAAATCTTGCGTTTTTGCCTAATTATCTATCATTAGGTAGTTTTTTATGATTGGTAAAAAAGTTGCATAAACACATTAGAAAACGCAATTAGGCGATTATACATCTTACCAATCAAAGCCGGTGAATCATCTAACTTTTTTTTCTTCCACAACCTATCATCTTCCTCTCCACAGTTTCTTCTTCTTCTCACACCTAAAAACTCAGATAATAAAATTAAATTAGATAAATCAAAATCAAAGAGCAACAAATTTTAGATCAGTTATCGATCTTGTTCCTGGGAGATTTCTATACTTTCTTCTTTTCTCTTATATTTTAAACATTTCCCAAAATTTATAGGATTTTGCGATGATAATCTAAATTTTGAGGAGAAAGAGATTTGGATCTCATCGTTATATCAAGAGTTAAAGGGAATTTTCGAGTATCGTTGCAAAGGCTTTCAAGCCCTTTGTTTTGTTCTCCAGTGGTCGAGCTCGAATCGACTGGACCGATTGCAACACTACCAGAGAGCTCACTCGTATCCTCCTTCTTCATGACCATAACATTAACTGGTAAAGTTTCACTCTTTTCAATTTCCTCTCAAGAACACCAAAGTCTTTATATATGAAATTGATGTCGCGTCGGTGAGGAACATTGTAAACGTAGTAGGAGCACCAAAGTCACCCAGTGAATCAATGAGATTATTTAAATAAACGTAGCCAAAGTGTTCGATGGAATGCCTCAAAGAAAATCAATGTCCTCTGATTTGGTTGTGGTGAAGAAAGCAAAGTTAAAGGCTTTGACATTGGTACAAGACCCAATTGCATTTATCCTCTTCTCGGTGCATCCTTTTTGGTTAAAATTTTTTTGCTCAGGTTTCTTTCTTACTCCATTTTCATTCTTATGCATTGCTTCTTTTGGTACTTGTTTGTCTCTCTATGTTCTCAATTGGGTATGCCAATGTTGTATGCAGATCTTACTGTTGTAGCTCTATAATGGGCAGAGAAGAATGTCAAATGTAATCCTCATATTTCTGACCTTGTCGAGATCAGAGACTCTCAAGTTGTTCCACATGTCTTAGTTGAAGAGGAAAAATCAGTTGCACATGTCTTAGTTGAAGTTGTTCGAGCATCAGATGTTAAACCATCTGATATACATGGTTAGTTTAGATAATTACCACAATAGTTATGTTTTTTTCAGTTTGAAAATGTTAGATATTTTGGTTTCAGGTTTAGCTGATCAACAAATGATGAGTCTTTGCCTTAGGCCTGCACATTTTATACATTTCCCTGAATCAACTATCATTCGACTCTCTTTCAATTCATTTATAAAAGGAATAATCTTTCATTTTTTTTTTTTGCAGAAATTTTCTCTAATTGGTGGCCTTACTTGTTAGGCTTGCGGGGAATTTTTACGGTAGTTTAGTTTGCGGGTGAGATTCGGCCCCAAGTATGATGTTACATTCTAGAGGGTTTTAGTTGTCTTTCATGCTTTATATTAGTTCTAATTTAATGCATCTTCCATTCAATGTATCAGAAGTTGTTTCAAACTTTAAAATCTTGTATCTATTAGTATCTCCTTTCTATATCTTCTACTAACGCTGCTCTAAATGGGATTGCAGGTGGGTAATAAGTCGGATTGTGTCAGCTTCTATCTTCGTCCTTCAGATGCAATTAACATAGTTGTCAGATGCAAGGTATATTACTATTTACCATAGCCATATACTCATCATTTCTTTTTTAACATCTTAAAACACTTGTAGTCCTTGTAAGTGCTTTTGAAGAATTTAGCTTTGTGTCCTATTGTTTAAAGAGTTTTGGGATTTGGTTTCTAATGTTAAGAGTTGAAGTTGGTTTTGTGCTTTTGAAGAATTTAGCTTTCTGTCATACTGTTAGAGAAGTTAATTTTGAGCAAATTTATTAATTTCAGGACATAGCTAAAACAGAGCTCTTGTAGCTGCATCTATTAGTAGCTATGGGGCTTATCTTGCCGATGGATCTAAGTGTAGGTGCCTTTTAATATTAAAATTGATTGACTGAGACCTAAAGGGTTTGATTTTGTGATTGAATTTGATGAGTGTTTCATAATTAGTCTTTCCAAGAATTTAAATGAGCTAAAATTTGAGCTCGTAGAAGATTTGACAAGAGTATGAGGAGAAGGGGAGAAGCGGATCGCCGTTAGAAAGAAGACGTGAGCTCATTTTACTTGTGGCACTCATTGTTGTAATATTAGTGAAGACTTGAATTTTTTTTTTAAGAGATTGGATATTTTTTAAATTTTATATAAATTGGATATTTTTTAAATTTTTACACTACAACAGATCATAGTAAGAGGTATAACTAATATAATAAATGCTACAATAAAATATATTACAGCAGGTTTAGTGAGCTATGTTATTATATATTATATATTACAGCAATATAAATGAGTTATAACATAATGTACTACAATAATTTAGACGAGCTATTGCAAACAGTATTACAGCAATTTAAATGAGCTATTACAACATATAACTCTTGCTATAAAAGAAGAACATATAATAGCACCCAAAAAAAATGCCATCGCAAGGGGTGACTCTATTATAACTGCGGCAGAAATAGCGTTTATGAAAACGCTAACATACCCCTATGATGACAGTATTCGTGTGCTATCAATGCCCATATTTGTTGTAGTGTTATTAAGTACTTGAACACGCTTTCCAAGTACATTTAACTTCTATGCACAAAGTATAGCTTTCATACATAAATTACGAACGACTTTCCATAGCTTCAAAACACAAACTGTTGGTGCTTCAGTTCGATCATACTTAAACCTCCTAAAAACTTCATTAGCGTAATTTTTTTGTAACAATACACGGAAGATCAACGCCACTGACAAACAGAGAAATCCTGTACTTCTGTTAGAACCAAAATAACTAACGTAATTAACAGAAACACTTTGACAACAACAAAATACTTACAGTTCGTTCCTTAATGTAAATTCCATATAACGATTCTTTAACGCCCATCTATCTGCGCTAAATTATTAACAAAGCTCCTAATCTCATGGACCTTGGCAACTACAGCCATCACGTCCACTACAAAAAAAACCACAAAACAAGTCATGTTAAATAGAGATAAATGATTAATCTAACCCATTAAATTAATCTAACCCATTAAATCGGATGATTAATATTTGGTTCTATAGAAGGCTGAAAACAATTATTGGTTAATACCGAATGGATAACGAGGCTTCACAACACCGTCAAGTATATCTTCATAACCGACATAATTGAAGAAGTCACATTCAACCAGTCGCTCAATTTTCGTTACCACAGTACCCTTAATGAAGATGATTCTGAAATCATGTCGTGTCTTCGTGTTCCCACCCTCTACGTCCATGATATCGAAATCGGAAAAACATAGCTCTGCCCTTCCTCTATTTTCCCGTCTTTGTTAACCATCAAATGCTGAGGAATGACTGCTTCCATTTTATTTCCCTACACATTAACAAGTTTTTAACAGTAATTTCAATGAGGATACTAATAATGCCGGCCCATCCTAAATTGAAATAAATAAATAATCCATCCACTTTTGTCTCTTGCACACTACTGTAGTACTAAACTAATTGTTTATACAAACAATTGCAAATATAATATGCAGAAAAATTTCCAGAAATACTGCCGGCTTAAAAACACATCGACCGACTTTTTACTCTTTAAAAACAAAATACCAAACTTAAAGAAAAACAAAAAAAAAACTATTACGTAAAATAACCTCCACAACATGCTATGACTATGTAATTCGGGTAGGTAAAGACAAACACATTTACGATTCTAACACTGTCTGGTTAAAATTGAAAGGTATACAAAACTCACCTTCTTGTCGGCTACAATTAGATTGGTCGATTGTTCAAAACCAATAAGATTATCCTTCCAAACTCTCACAATTTTCACAGACCCTTGCATGCTCGCCTGAAACCTACGGACCTTGGATACAAGAAAATCTTCTTCCGCGCTGCCCACAACTGTATTGTAAGCTTCTGTAGGCTTAAAGATCAAGCCACAAGCTCTGCGGCTGAGTAAATCTCCTTCGCCACCGGATTTTATGCCCGCACTCCCACTCTCAGAGTTAAATAGGACCGGAACAGGTAGGTCGACACCTGACATAGACTCACTGAAACTCACATTGGAGACACCAGTTTATGCTTCCCCGTAAACCATCTCTAAGACACCAACACACTCACCATCTTCCTTTTTCCCCTCTCCAATAAAAATTCTCGGTACAAGTTTGATGTTGCATAGACAGAAATTCCCAATGGACAAAATGATATAAATGAGGTAACACCACAAGGAGACTAATAAAATATTTTTCTCCTCGATGAACGCAAAGTGATTGACACCGTGGTATCAACCTATCCTCTCAAGAGAAAAAACTAAACATTTCAAACCAAGCAGGTTAAAGTAAAACAGTATTTTACAAAAGTACGTGCAAATTATTAAACAGATTAAAACG
This sequence comes from Barbarea vulgaris, assembly GCA_963667165.1. Classification (NCBI taxonomy): domain Eukaryota; kingdom Viridiplantae; phylum Streptophyta; class Magnoliopsida; order Brassicales; family Brassicaceae; genus Barbarea; species Barbarea vulgaris. The sequence continues at coordinate 16,159,642 of OY763890.1, forward strand.
GTATGACGAAGTAAAATGTATTAAATTAACGTAATTGCAAAACCATAATAACACAGAGTAGCAAAAAAATAGAATCATGCTTATATCAGTTTATAATAATCTTAATTTACGTTTATCCATATGAGACGCTATTTACCCTCACATCTTAAAATTTGGTTTTGAATATTAATATTGAATAATTTCTAAACACTCGATATTAAAATAAGTTTAAAACAGACTACCCAAAAAAAAAATACCATATATATACTACACATTCTCCAATCATACTATTACTCACTGTAGATCAAAAATCTGCAGGAAAGCAACAAAACTGCTTGCGTATCACTTTTCAGTGATAAGTATCTTTATTTATTTATTTTAATATACAGAACATATCTTATACACCAAAATCATGATGACTCGGTAGAATAAAATAATGTTCCTAACCCTCCTCCCTATAGATTCTTCTAGGATATCGAAAATCATGATTACGTTTATGGAACTACAAAATTATTATTAAAAATACATACCCACCATCACAGAGTGGTATCTATACTAACAAATAGTTGACCATAACTCTGAAGTTAGTAGAAAATCCAGAACCTAAAAAAAAATAACACACCATTTTCTCCCACTCATTTTGCCAGCAACGCTTTCAAAACCAATTAGACAAGCAGTAAATTTTCAGATTATTTTGCATGCCAGCATAAAATACTACATAAGAAAACAATTACGCTTTCAATATTTATCATAACCATATATTATATAAAACACCCACCTCAAAACTCAACCGAAGGATGGTAAACCAACATAGTTAATATTAAACATTTAAACAGACGCCAAACATAAGAAAAAACACGTTAACACGACATAAATAGAACTGCATATGTCAATAATAAGAGCAAACCGAGAACGAACTCATAAACTCTTTCCAATTTAATCACACCTTGTCGGTTACATACCTCCATTCGTTCACGCTATCTTCTGGACGGTATCGCCATGCGTCAGTAAATTGGAACCTGCAAAACCAATATGGTTATCATTATCAAATAAAACACCAAAAACTGGATGCTATTAGTTTAACATATGTATGTTCAATTCAGTCTTACATAGTAGATTATAGCGGTCACCTAATTAAGTACATAACTCCATAAATGTATCACCCAATTCCTAAAAAACTATACAAAATCACTATATTTCAACTTGAAATCCTCAAATTCTTCATCTTTAACATCCACAAGTATGTCAGAACACTCTTCATCATTCGTAAGTACAATCTCATCATCTGCATGTAAAGTAATACACATTTAAAGTGTTATTATATTAAGTACTTGAACACGCTTTCCAAGTACATTTAACATCTATGCACAAAGTATAGCTTTCATACATAAATTACGAACAACTTTCCATAGCTTCAAAACACAAACTGTTTGAAACGACCGCACTCGTTTTTTTTTTTTTTTTGCAGAAACAATTAATTATTATTCCCATAAATAATAATTAACTTCCCAAAGCAAATAACAATGCAACTATCCTTGCATTAAATTATTTAACTCCACAAGCAAAATAATTAATATTCCCATAAATATTAATTACTACCCCAACAAATATTATTCAACTACTCATGAATAATATTTATTCACTCCAACAATAAAACAATTAATTATTATTCCCTCAAATAATAATTAACTTCCCAAAATAAAACCACTGAAATGATATTAAATCGAACGATCTTTCCAGAATACGACAACTTGAGTTGAGAGTCGAAGTTGGTCTGTATAGCCACCTTGGCTTTCATAGACAATTTCTGTTGTCTACAACGGTTCTCGATAACGAGAAACCGGACTCGAGATCGTTAGATCATTTATCCAAATACTAAACAACACAACTCTTTTTATAGTGGAAGACTCTTAAACAAACAACGAGTTTAGATCATCCCCTCTTCTTCGCCATAATTCCACGGTCACCACTAAACTTTTCCTGCATCAAACAAAAGAGATGCATAAGTATTTCGACAAATACTTAGTGAGGCAATCCTCCCGTCTACAAGCTATACACACAAACGATTAAAATCATTCAATGCATTAAACACGAAAATACCGCAAATAAATCAACCATCTCAAGAAACACTCGATCTAGATCCTCCAGAGATCATACGGCCTACAATCATGCAAACACATCAAATAACTCAATCGCTTAGATAAGCTTACGGTCCTGCACTCACCTTTAGACACACACGGAAATTCCCAAAAACTTCCCAGAATGAATAGACCTCAATCCCCCAACCGCGTGCCTAACAAAAAAACCAATAAGAACCTTAAAACACAAGATTGACTCACTTGAAACACCAGATCGATCGATCTTGGCTTAGATCGATCGATCCCAACTTGCGTGAACTTCTCAGATCGACCAAACAAGGCTAGATCGATCGATCCTGTCCAGATCGATCGATCTGGACCAGATCGATCGATCTACACCAGATCGACCAACACGATCACCTTCAACACTTACGCGCCTCGAAACAAAACATGAATAAATGAACAACTAACCGTTGAAAGCTCAATCCCACCGTTGAAACTCAACCCCCAAATGTTCTGAAGCTAACTTCAAAGTTTCAAGATGATCCGCCGACAGACGAACTCGAGATTGCCCTTTGAATCCACGTTGGTCCGGTTCGCGTCTGAAACAGAGCGCCT